>CAUIUS010000025.1:0-169453 GCA_961210405.1 Drosophila mercatorum | reverse complement strand
GTTAATTGCAGTATTTGCATGTGGCTGCCATCCGGGGTTGCAGCTCAACCTCAAAAACGTTTTGCCTCATAGTCAAGTTCATTTAGGCGCGCCTTAGCCATTCACTGGGGGTCGAGTGGTGGATGTGCTTATTGCACACCTATCCCCCCCTCTGGCTGCGCTTTGGTGGGTGTGGGTTGAGTGCCGTCTTCATTTGGACGCCATGATGGCCTCTATGTGGACATGCAGTCGCCTCCACACGGGCCATCATTTGCCATCGCGGGCTCTAAATTTGCCTACTGCTGGATTACTTTTGAGTTTGTAAAATGTCCAGGATGACATGCGGCGCATGGAAATAAATTCTAATTGAACAAGTAAGAGTGCTCTAGTCGAACCCTCCAAAGAATCCCCTGAACCCTGCGAAGAACTGCGATTGCTAAGAGCCCTTCATTCTCCGTTACTTTATGTACATATGTAAAGCAATACATACACACACAAAGACCACCACAAGAACACACACAGACGCACCACAAGCACACAATCTCTAACTGTCGTTATGACTCATCACTTTCTTCTGCTGCAGGAGGCCGAAAAATATGAGACATTAAATGTTTAATACCTTTTTCTAGACCAACGATTTTGATCAAATTTGTTGAGCGTGATCATGACATTCATATTTGTATGTCAAACACCGTCTCATACTTGAAATACGTATTTGAATTTGTGCGAGGGGGAAATTTGGGGCGTGGCATCAAAAAATTTTAAAAAACCGAAATTGCAGAAGGCCCAAATGCAAAATCAAAATTTGAAGACTCTAATAATAAAGTGAATTAAAAAATTTTATAACTAAATGAAGTATCGGTTTTAATCGATAACAAAAAATTATAGTTATCGAATATTTGAAACAACCGATCAATCGTGATATCCGAACTTCCAAAAAAATTTGAAGTCTCTAGCTTTATATCTTCTGAAATCGACGCGTTCAAACCCGACAGACAAAAGGGCTAAATCGACTCGGCTTCTCCCCCGATCAAGAATATATATACTTTATGGGGTCTCCCGCCTCCTTCTGCCTGTTACATACTTTCACAAACCCTTATACCCTGATTTCCCATTTAAATTGGTTCGGGAAAAAACAAACAAAAAAAAACACTACACTTACCTGAGGCTCGCTGCGCCCGCCAAAAAAACCATTAAAACGTCAGACGTTCTTTATTTCAAGACGGTTCTGCATATATGTATAACATCATATTGAAATACATAATATTCCAATATGTTTACATACATATATCCCCGCAAGGCAGAAAATTTCCATGTACCGTATTACACCAGTAAACAGCCCCCACTGGTAATTCATGCAAGCCAAGTCGTTGCGTCGCTGTTCTTGGGCTTCTTTTTTTAGGAATCAAATGGAAATTAAATGTTTAATAACTTTTTTTTTCTAGTCGAACGATTTTGATTAAACTTGTTGGGCGTGATCATGAATCGTATGTATTTGATTAAAGGGTTACAAATTTGAGGCGAAGGGGGGGCACACAAATTTAACAAAAACCGAAATCGCTAACATATAACACTAAATGCAAAATTTGAAGACTCTACTAGAAAATAATTGATAAAAAGCTGAATTTAGATTTTCGTTTTTAATCGATAACAATAAAACGATAACAGTTATCAATTTCTGAAACAAATTCGATCTTTTCGTGCTATCAGGAACCTACATAAAAAATTTCAAGTCTCCTTGGGCAAGAACGACGCGTTCATACATACGGACAGACGGACGGACAGACGGACAACGGACGGACGGACAAACGGACATTTTTTATATTAACTCGGCTTGTCATCCGTGAAATATATACTTTATGGGTCTGCCCGCCTCCTTCTGCCTGTTACATACATACGCCTTTCAACAAAAACATTATACCCTGATTTCCTATTTTCAATGGGTTCAGGGGATAAAAAAACTAAAACAAACACCTTTCCTGAGGCTGCGCTGCAGCCGCCCTTTACCCAAGGCGGCACTATTCCTTACCAACGATCCCGACCCATCAGGAGATGTCCAGCGATGATGAGGGCATCCAAAAAAATCCAGGATGACATGCGGCGACATTGCAAATAAATATAATTAGTAAAAATATAATAATAACAAGTAAGAACGTTGCTGTCGGACGCAACCGACAGCGAAATCTTTCCGTCCCAGCAGCACCAGGCCTATCACATTATATTTTTTAAAATTTAATTAAATCCCCCCGCCGCTCAAAATTGCTGCAGTAAAACTTTTCTTGGATGGCCAGACGTTTCAATTGGATCGAACCCTTACCTTAGCAAAAACACGCACCTTAATCGAGAGAGATGGCATCTCTCAAAATGAGAGGTGGCAACTTTGAAAATGTGATTTAAGTTGATTTGCGGCGTAGAGGTGTGGGCTCGAACCCGGTGCGGTCATGTTGATATTTATACCCGAACCCATTGAAAATGGGAAATCGGGTATAATGTTTTTTTTTGAAATGTATGTAACAGGCAGAAGAGGGGGGAATAAATATTCTTGATGGATAAACCGATTGAAACCTATCCTCTTTCTTCGTCCGTCTGTCCGTCTGTCCTCTTCCTCTGTCCGTCTGTCCGTATGTATGAAGGGTCGTTCTGAACCACAAGGCTAGGCTTGTTTTTATTAGGGTTTATAGCACGAAAAGATCGAGTTTGTTTCGAAATTCATAACTTTTGTTTTATTTTATCGAAAACAAATCTAAATTTTTAAATTTACTTCTTTTAGCTGGTCTTCTAATTTTGCTTTTTGTTATGTAAGCCACGCAATTTCGGTTTTGTTAATTTTAGGCCCTGCCTCAAAGAACCCCGTTATCAAATACTGGGAAAACGTGCTTTGGCACATATATCATATGGATGACGTCCGCCCAACGGTTTGATCAAATCTTGTCAAAAAAGTTATTAAACATTTTTTCCCAAAAATCCAGGCAAACACCAAAAAACGGCGCAACGACTTGGCTTGTGGGGCTTGCGCCTGTGTATGTGTGTGTGTATGTTTTGTTTAAATGAACGTATATACCCTTTTAATATAAAATAAATGAAGAATGCTTGGAATAGCGGATCTTCGCAGGGTTCAGGGTATCCTAGCCCCAAACGGTCTCGACTAGGTTTTTTATACTTGTTTTGTTATATTTTCCTTATTTAGTTTTTTTTGTATTAATAAAATATTCTTTTAAACATATTTTAATAATTTAAAAGTCAAAAGACAAGGTAAAAGGGGCCAAAGTCATTATGTGGCGCGTTATTGGCTCAAAGCTGCAGATTTTTCAGTTTTGGTTCCCCCCCCAGTCGCCGTAGACAAATAATTTTTGGCATGTCCCCAAAGTGGGCGTTCAGGAATTTTTTGTAAAGTTTGGATGCTTACATTCGAAAAATGCGAAAATTACAGGGTATTTTTCTGTATGTCCGCCTTTGGGGCGTAACAATATTTTTGGGATCGATAGAGGCACTAAAACTTGGGGGGAATATAAGCTGATATTAGTTGCCCGCCCCTGAAGGCGTAGATATACCCCGCCATAGCTTATCGATTTGGGATGTTCCCAGTATTATCCAAGTCTCAAGCCCCCTAGCATCAATAGTGCTCAAAATATAACAAAAACTAGAAAAAATCACTATATTTCAGATCCGATTTCCCACGCCCTAGTGGCTTTTGCCATAAAAACCCGGGCGATCCTTATAGGAGCGTAACAGTAACCCCGTGTCAAATTTGGGCGTTCCTAGCATTTTAAACTGTAAATACAGTTTGACCCGATTTTCCACGCCCCCAATGGGCGTAGATATATCCGCCAAGCTTTTTAATTTTGGGATGTCGACATGATGTTCGGTTAAATCTCAACTCTCTGGCTCTTCAAAGTATTTTTCCTGAGATACAGGAAAATGCTTTTTTCCGATTTGCCCGCCCTAATGGGCGTATCGGGAAAAATCTTGACCTTTATCAGACGGAACACGAGTATATATTTCAAATTTCAAGTCTCTAGCTTCAATAGCGTGGAAATGGTTTGCGTTCATACGGACAGACGGACGGACAGCATGACGGACTTCAAACCCAATATACTATATCACTACTTGAAAAGTATAAAAACCCACACAAACAACACATTTACCTGAATCTGCGCTGATACAACTGCCCCAGAGCGGGCCAAAACTCACCATAGAGCACCGGCGTCGTCCAAGAGATGTCTAACGATGATGATGAAGACGTCCAACGATGACCACGAATACCGACGACGCCTGAAATTCATATACATTGGGATCGAACACACATTAATAATACATACACTTACCCCCACCTCCCTGGGGTGCCTGCCCTGACCAAGGGGCGACTACGATATGGTCCAAGATGCTCCAGTGAAGTCCTCCAGATGCCCAGCAACTAAAAAGAAAGAAAAAATAATATAAACTAACCTGACAATATACCCCCGAGTACCGAACCTGCCGCCCGGCGGCCCGGGTCGGCTGCGGGATTGTCGGCGGCTCCTCGGCCCATGGGCTCGCTCATCCCAAGTAGCAGTTCCATGGAGTCGTCAGAATTATGGGTTTGGGTGCCATCTTTTAGTTGTTGTCTACTTTTATGCATCACAAAAAATCCAGTCATTAGTATATGTTCGCCAGTATATATATAAAATATATATATTGATTGATTTTTTTTATTTATTCATTTTAATTTTATTTCAATAGGTCTGTCTCGGTGTAGAATGCAGTGTTCGCGATTGAAATGTTTGGGAGGGGCGGCGCACGCAAACCACCTCCGGCCTCGAGCGCTGGGGTATAGATTATGTTAAATCCGACCGTTACTTTAGGGTTTGAGCCTTCTCTCGGTTTTGTAGTCGCGTAACGTTTTTTGTGTTGTTGGCGCCTTGTTACTTTTGCCGGTCTGGCATCCGGGTTTGGGGGAAATCTTATCGATATTGGCGTAGCCCCTAAGTTGGCATGTCGCCAATTAAGCTGCAACCACGTTGGGGAGGTTCAACCAATAACAATAACAATAAAGTGAATAAACAAAAAAATTAATCTTAATACGAACAATAAATAAATCTTAACATAAACAATAAGTAATAAATAATACAAAATTAACATATATATATACAATTAACAATTAAAATTAACAATTTTCGTGTATGCGGGTATGGGCAAACACCTGTTCCAGTCCTTGTCATTCGCAGCCCTGGACATCCGTGGACATCGCTGGACATCTGGATTTTGAACATTGGCGCAGTTAATTTCTGTAATATTTCGTCGTTTGGCGCTACATATATTTATACATATTTTTACTTTTTTCGTTTTTGTGGGTCGCTGGACATCTGAGGATATCGCTGGACATCCTTGGAGCGCTGGGGGACATCTATGGACGCCCCTTGGTCAAGTAAGGCGCCGCCCCAAAGGGGGGCTGTGTGAAGGAAATAAGTGTTAAATTAGCGTGTGTATATATACCCCCAAAGTATTTTTTTAATGGCGTCCCGATCTTCTTGGAAAATCGTTGTGCATCCCTGCCGTCGTGGACATCGAGGACCGGATCAGGCACAGCTAGGGCGGCTGTGGGCGGCTGGTGCGGGCCCCAGATGGTATTTGTGTTTTTTTATACCCTGAACCCATTGAAAAGGGGAAATCAGGGTATAATGTTTTGTTGAAAGGCGTATTTTGTAACAGGAAAGGAGGCTTTGGGGCCCCATAAATCCGTCCGCCTGTCCTCTGTCTGTCCGTATGTATGAAGCGTCGTTCTCAGAACCTATAAGAGCTAGAGACTTGAAATTTTTATGTAGGTCCGTGAATAGCACGAAAAAGATCGAGTTTGTTAAAAAATTTGATAACTATTTTAGTTTTAATGGTATCGATTAAAACCCTATCGAATTTCGTTATAAAATTATATCTCCCACGTCTTTATAGCTAAAGTCCCCAATTTTTTTGTAAGCTTTATATTTATTTTATCTAATTTTGATTTTTGTTAAATTTTGGATACCGGCTCCAAATTTCCCCAATATTTAAATTGAGGTTAGTTGCACTCAAAGCCAGTAAATGAATGGGTTGACATTTTTAAAAATTGGAAAAAATGCAATAAAATATAATGCAAATAAGCTGAAAATTTCAAATCCATTAATTCGCGCAGAAATTATTAAACAAAACATTTGGCCAATCGGCTAACCACGTGACCAGCAACGCAAAACAAATTGTTTTTCTATACTTGTGCACACATACACACATACATCTAGCATCTAGCAAATTCTCAAACCCGCAAGTTTTAGTGTACGTATTTCCAATAGATGGCGCTATAATTTGCTAATTATCACTGTTCAATAAATCGAAGCAGGGATGGCACTATTCTATCGAACCACAGATGGCGCTATTTGCTAAACAATTGAAAATGAATTGAATTTAGGTAGAGCGGGGTTTAGGGTATCTCTAGTCGAGACCCCCGACTAGAGTTTTCTTACTTGTTTTATTATTGTTATTATTAATATCAGTATTAATATCTTTGTGTAGTTGCTTTTGTTTTCGTTGATGCTGTTTGTCTTTAATAAAAAGTACTGTATTTGATTGTTTCATAGTTTTTTTTTCTGATTTATTTGCTGCTTTCGCCTCTGTTGTTTCAACTCCATTGTGCCTTTTTATGACTGTAATGTGTTCCTGGCCACCTTGTAGGCAGGACAGCCCTTATAGCTGCTAATATGCTCGCCACAGCAATTAGCGCATTTCGGGGCTGCCTGCCTAGGTTTAGTGCAAGCTGTCGTAGCATGGTCATCTGCACATTTCATGCATTTAAATTGGCGCCTACAGTAATTTTTGTATGGCCAAATGCCTGGCAGCGATGACATTGGGGAGGGTCGATTGGCTTGGCCTGCCTCTCGCCCCTCACTGCCTGTCCGCTTAGCTCGGTTAATTGCAGTATTTGCATGTGGCTGCCATCCAGTTTGGGTTGCAGCTCAACCTCAAAAACTGGCTTGCCAGTGAAACGCTTTTTTATGTTTCGTACATATTTTGCCTCATAGCCAAGTTCATTTATGCGCGCCTTAAGCCATTCACTGGGGGTCGAGTGGTGGATGTGCTTATTGCACACCCTATACCCCCTCTGGCTGCGCTATTGGTGGGTGTGGAGTTGAGTGCCGTCTTCATTCAAGGACGCCATGATGGCCTCATATGTGGACATGCAGTCGCACTCCACACGGAGACCATCATTTGCCATCGTACGGGCTCTAAATTTGCCTACTGCTGGATTACTTTTGAGTTTGTCCAAAATAGTCCAGGATGACATGCGGCGACATGGAAATAAATTCTAATTAGTAACAAGTAAGAGTGCTCTAGTCGAGACCGCTCGACAAAGAGATCCCTGAACCCTGCGAAGAACTGCGATTGCTAAGAGCCGCTAACATTCTCCGTTACTTTTATATGTACATATGTAGCAAGCAATACATACACACTCACAGACGCACGCACAAGAACACACACAGACGCACGCACAAGCACACAATCTGCTAACTGTGCGTTATGACTCATCAGCTTTGCTGCTGCTGCTGCAGGAGGCCGAAAATATGAGACATTAAATGTTTAATACCTTTTTCTAGACCAACGATTTTGATCAAATTTGTTGAGCGTGATCATGACATTCATATGTGTGTATGTGCCGAAGCACAAGTCTCTAGTACTGAAAACGTGATTTAGCAATTTGTGGCGATGGGGAAATTTAGGGCGTGGCATCTAAAATTTAACAAAAACCGAAATTGCAGAAGGCCCAAATGCAAAATGCAAAATTTGAAGACTCTAATAATAACTTCCAAAAAATTTGAAATCTCTAGCTCTTATATCTTCTGAAATCGACGCGTTCAAACATACGGACAGACAGACAGACGGACAGGGCTAAATCGACTCGGCTTCTCTCCTGATCAAGAATATATATACTTTATGGGGTCTGCCACGCCTCCTTCTGCCTGTTACATACATTTTCACAAAACCATTATACCTGATTTCCCATTTTCAATGGGTTCAGGGTATAAAAACTAAACAAGAACCACACAAACACTACACTTACCTGAGGCTGCGCTGCAGCCCAAACAGCCGACCATTCAAACTGATCAGACGTTCTTTATTTCAAGACGGTTCTGCATATATGTATAACATACATATATGCACATACATACATATTCACACATATGTTTACATACATATATCGCCGCAAGGCAGCAAAGTACATACACATGTACCGTATTACACCAGTAAACAGCTCCCACTGGTAATTCATGCAAGCGCAAGTCGTTGCGTCAGCTGTTCTTGGGCTTCTTTTCGTATGGCAATGCAAATGGAAATTAAATGTTTAATAACTTTTTTCTAGTCGAACGATTTTGATTAAACTTGTTGGGCGTGATCATGTAATCCGTATGTATTTGATATACGGGGGTTACAAATTTGAGGCGAAGGGCGTGGCACAAAATTTAACAAAACCGAAATCGCGTAAGGCTTATATAACACTAAATGCAAAATTTGAAGACTCTAGCTAGAAAGATGAATTAGATAGAATTTTATAGCTGAATTTAGATTTTCGTTTTTAATCGATAACAATAAAACGATAACAGTTATCGAATTTCTGAAACAAATTCGATCTTTTCGTGCTATACAGGAACCTACATAAAAATTTCAAGTCTCTCTTGTAGGTTCTAAGAACGACGCGTTCATACATACGGACAGACGGACGGACAGACGGACAGACGGACGGACGGACAAACGGACATTTCTATATTAACTCGGCTTGTCATCCTGATCAAGAATATATATACTTTATGGGGTCTGCCACGCCTCCTTCTGCCTGTTACAACATACGCCTTTCAACAAAAACATTATACCCTGATTTCCTATTTTCAATGGGTTCAGGGTATAAAAATACTAAAACAACACACTTTCCTGAGGCTGCGCTGCAGCCGCCATACAACTGCCCAAGGCGGCACTATTCATACCAACGATCACCGACGCCATCCAGGAGATGTCCAGCGATGATGATGAGGGCATCCAAAGAAATCCAGGAAGACATGCGGCGACATTGCAAATAAATATATATTAGTAAAAATATATATAACAAGTAAGAACGTTGCTGTCGGACGCAACCGACAGCGAAATACTATTTCACGTCCCAGCAGCACACAGGGGCATCTATCACATTATATTTTTTAAAATTTAACCTTAAATCCCCACTTTCGCCGCTCAAAATTAGCTGCAGACTAAAACTTTTCATTGGAGGTGGCCAGACAGTTTCAATTAGGATCGAACCCTTACCTTAGCAAAAACACGCACCTTAATCGAGAGAGATGGCATCTCTCAAAATGAGAGAGGTGGCAACTCTGAAAATGTGATTTAAGTTGATTGGCGAGCGTAGAGGTGTGGGCTCGAACCCGGTGCGGTCATGTTGATATTTTTGTTATATCTTCCTTATTTAGTTATTTTGTATTAATAAAATATTCTTTTCAAACATATATATATAATTTAAAAAGTCAAAGACAAGGTCAAAGGTCACAAAGTCATTATGTGGCGCGTTATTGGCTCAGAAGCTGCAGATTTTTCAGTTTTGATTTGCCACGCCCCCAGTCGCCGTAGACAAATAATTTTTGGCATGTGCATAGAGTGGGCGTTCAGGAATATAACTGTAAAGTTTGGATGCTTACATTCGAAAAATGCGAAAATTACAGGGTATTTTTCTGTATGTCACGCCCCTTTTGGGGCGTAACAATAATTTTTGGGGCATCGATAGAGGCACTAAAACTGTGGGAGATATAAGCTGATTTTAGTTGCCACGCCCCCTGAAGGCGTAGATATATCCGCCATAGCTTATCGATTGTGGGATATTAACCGAGTATATATACCAAGTCTCAAGCCCCTAGCATCAATAGTGCTCAAAATATAACGATCCTTATAGGAGCGTAACAGTAACCCACGTGCCAAATTTGGGCGTTCTAGCATTTAAACTGTAGAAGATACAGTTTGACCCGATTTGCCACGCCCCCAATGGGCGTAGATATATCCGCCATAGCTTTTTGATTTTGGGATGTCGACATGAGTGTTCAGTTAAAATCTCAACTCTCTAGCTCTTCTAGAAGTAGTGTTTCTGAGATACAGGAAAATGCATTTTCCGATTTGCCACGCCCTAATGGGCGTATCGGGAAAATCTTGACACTTTATCAGACGAGGGTATACACGAGTATATATTTCAAATTTCAAGTCTCTAGCTTCAATAGCGTGGAAATGGTTTGCGTTCATACGGACAGACGGACGGACAGCATGACGGACATTGCACAAACCCAATATACTATATCACTACGTGAAATAGTATAAAAATCACACAAACAACACATTTACCTGAATCTGCGCTGCAGCCTGCCATACAGCTGCCCCAGGCAGTACCAAAACTCAGCATAGAGCTCCGGCGTCGTCAAGAGATGTCTAACGATGATGATGAAGACGTCCAACGATGACCACGAAGACCGGCGACGCCAATGAAATTCATATACATTAGTATATGAACACACATTAATAATACATACACTTACCTTTACACAGCTACTCCTGGCGGTGCCTGCCCTGACCAAGGGGCGACTACGATATGGTCGCAAGATGATCCAGTGAAGTCCTCCAGATGCCCAGCAACTAAAAAGAAAGAAGAAAAAATAATATAAACATAACCTGACAATATACCTACCCGAGTATAGAACACTGCCGCCACAGGCGGCCCATGACTGCGCCAATCTGCTCCAGAGTCCACACCTCCAAAGCCCAGTGATGTCCGTAGATGTTCGGAGGCTGCACAGAAAAGAAGAAGATTAAAATTTTCTTCAACCAAAGCTGAGATTGCGACAGGTTCATACTTACGCATGTGGATGTGTATGTGTGTGCGCCTGAAGCTAGCTGGCAAGGCGGCCCATGCACCATGAGAGCCGCCGATTCCCCACACCAAGTCCTAAAACAGCTGCAAAAAAAGGGAGAGAAAATTATTGTACATATTAATGTAAGAAAAATTTAGTTCAGTTTATTTATTGTTAGTAATTAAGTCACTGTTATTGTTACCGTCCACACCTCGCAAGCGCAGCGCTCGAGGCCGGAGGTGGAGTGCGCTGTCCCTCGCTATACCCACCGCCTCAATCCAACCATGAGCGCCGCTGACCAAGCATACACACGAGAGAAAAAAAAATCTTAAAAATTAAAATAAAGTGATTTAAAACTTAAAGCTATTAAATATCTTGTTATTTACTAAAAATGGGAAATTAAACAAGTGAAAATCAAATCAATTAACAATCGAAGCAAGCAAGTGGATAAAGTGCATAAAGTGTTTCTTTTTTTTTAACTAAAGTGACTGCAAATAAAGTTCGCCGCATAAAAGAAGGCAACTAATTCAATGTATTCAAGAAATGACAGCCAATTACGAACCAGACGACTCCATGGAGATGCTACTCGGGATGAGCGAGCCAGCTGGACAGAGGAGCCGCCGACAATCAACCGCAGCAGCGGCAGAAATTGAGACACTAGAAAACGGTGAGTGTATCGTGTCTGTACTGTCCCTGACAGATTCAGATGTGCCCAACTCATCGTTCTTTAACGAAACGGCCGATGAAGCCAGCATGGCATTGTTGGAGAGATATTCTCCTTGGATAGGCTAATTGGGGGCTCCCAAGAAGGCGCCAGAAAAACGGCGCCAAAAGTGGCGTCAGTTGCTGCCGCCGCCAAAAGAAATTCCAAAAGAAAGCCTAAAAACAACACCAATACAAGCAGTGCGAGCGAGAAGTCCACGCTTACACATTCACACGCCAACAAAGCAGTGCAGGGCGAGAGAACGAAACTCGCAAGTTTCACACCTACAGTCACTAACACTAACACCAACACCAACATACTCGCTCAGCTAGATTTAAGAGAGACTTGCCCAAGCACAGGCACAAATACACACACACAAACATTAACACGAACAATACTTACCTGCAAAGAATGAAGCCGAAGGCGCACGCGCACAACCACTGAAAGAGAAGGCAGAACTAAACAACACATACACACACACACACACACACATAAATTCGACTGACTTGACTGATGCTGCAAAAGCTCACACAAATACAAACGTAAACTTACAAGCAAATACAAATATGTGCGCAAGCGCAAGACCTAATTCAAATACCCGCGCAAGCACAAGCCCAAGCACAAGCCCAATACACACTAGAGCAGCAACAAATAATACAAATCTAAACACAAATGTCTCACTTTACAACATTACCAGTGGAAGTGAGAGCCACTACATAGACATTGAGACCATAACAGACGAACATCTGACAATCAATGCCCAGCAACAACAACAACAGCAGTATAAAAGGCCGCCAAAAACTAGACACAGCCTGGATTCGCATGGCGCAGATCACATTCGTCGCAAGCTGAACGCAGCAGCAGCAATAACAGATGCAAAGTCCATGGCTATAATGTCGCCACAGGCTAAAACAGCAACAACAATATCTGGAGTCCAGAGATGGCTCTCCAGTGTGCCACCATTGCTGCCAATATAGTTTCATGGCAATCGCCATTGAAACGCAGATGTGGCGAGATGGATGAGTCCGAGGAGGATGAATTTTCTGATACGGACTACCCATTCAGAATGCCAAAATTCAAAAGCGTATACGCTAGGAGGCTGCAGATGAGGGTTAGGCAGCGTCAACAACAACATCAACAACAGCAACAGCAGCAGCAGCAACAACAGCAGCCAGAGCAAGAGCAGCAACAGCAGCCAGAGCAACAGCAACAACAACAACAACAACAACAGCAAATAGAGCTGGAAATGGACTGCCAGCCGTGCCCATCTAAGGAACAGCAACAGCAGCCGCAATTAAACAACAACAACAACAAAACCAGTAGTCAAATTTAGAACCCGTACGATGGCAAATGATGGTCTCCGTGTGGAGTGCGACAGCATGTCCACATATGAGGCCATCATGGCGTCCTTGAATGAAGACGGCACTCAACTCCACACCCACCAACAGCGCAGCCAGAGGGGGTATAGGGTGTGCAATAAGCACATCCACCACTCTACCCCCAGTGAACTTGGCTATGAGGCAAAATATGTACGAAACATAAAAGAGCGTTTCACTGGCAAGCCAGTAAACGTTTTTGAGGTTGAGCTGCAACCCAAACTGGATGGCAGCCACATGCAAATACTGCAATTAACCGAGCTTAGCGGACAGGCAGTGAGGGTCGAGAGGCAGGCTAAGGCAATCGACCCTCCCCAATGTCATCGCTGCCAGGCATTTGGCCATACAAAAAATTACTGTAGGCGCCAATTTAAATGCATGAAATGTGCAGATGACCATGCTACGACAGCTTGCACTAAACCTAGGCAGGCAGCCCCGAAATGCGCTAATTGCTGTGGCGAGATTATTAGCAGCTATAAGGGCTGTCCTGCCTACAAGGAGGCTAGGTCCAGGCTACAGTCGTATAAGGCTGCCAAAGAGCTGAAACAGATGAGGCAGAAACAGCGGAAGACGCAAATAAATAACAAAAATAAACATAAACAAGCAATCACAAAGGACTTTATTGTAAACAAGCAACAAAAAGTACATCAATTAGGACATCTAAAGAATGTGGCAAATTCTTACAACAACAATAATAATAAAACTAAAACTAATATTAGAAATCGTCACTCCAGCACGGCTAAGCATCAGCCAATGCTTAGTCGTAAGGTGAGTGACGATATCAGCCACATAACGCCAGTTAGGGCATCTACTGGCCAAGCTAATGGCCGTCATCACCATCATCAACAGCAGCAAAAGCAACAGCGCCACCAGACCCCTATACGTGCTACAGTTACTGCTGCAAACAGACTGAAGGCGAAGACGTATAAGCCATACAAGATGGCTCTCTTTGGGCGGACCCGCAACGTTGACAAGGAAAGGCACAAATCCCAGCGCAAGCGAGCCTCGACCGAGAGGCATCGCCCATCGGCAGCATCAATATGCGCGAGGAAAACGCGCAGCATTTAGCTTTATCTATACGTGATGCACTGGCAAGGAATAGGCTGTAGCAGTCGCCCGATCCTCCAGTGGCACCAGTAGCAGCAACGCCGAATTGGAGACGCAATCCTGCTGTGGCACACTTGGCCAACCTACAGCAGCAGTTGCGTGCTGCCAATGATGATGGCCAACATCAGGCTCCGGATTCCCCAGATGACCAGATGCTGAAGGCTCTCGAGCTGAACGTCACCATGTTCAGCCGTATGGAGGCGAAAATATAAAATCTGCAGCAGTAGTGGAGCCGGATAAATGGCCACCTGCAAATACATAACAATCCATAAACTACATGTTAGCAAATAATAAATTGAATTGCATACCTTGAGGCTGCACTGTTTAAATTCGACACTCCACCTGAGCAATGGGCACAGACGCTGCCCAAGAGATGCCCAATGATGCGCCTGATGTACAATAAAGTCCATAATGATAGCCAATAAAATGGAATAAATAAATATGAATTAATATATGTACACAAATAAATACAAACAAAATACTTACCCAGGCTGCGCTGCAGCTCAAACAACGCCCAAGGCGGCACAAATCCTGATCAATGATCACCGACGCCATCCAGGAAATGTCCAGCAATGATGATGAGGGCATCCAAAGAAATCCAGGATGACATGCTGCGACATGGAAAACAATTATATATTAGTAACAAGAAAGAGAGCTCTAGTCGGAGGTGCCCGACTAGAAAATACCCTGAACCAAAAGAAGATAAATATTGTTTTAATTTTCATATATAAATATCAAAAATTCTTGAGCTTAAACGAATATATAGCTAAATATATATATATATATATATATATATATATATATATATATATATATATATATATATATATATATATATATATATATATATATATATATATATATATATATATATATATATCTTTATATATACATTCATGAAAATTAGTTAATATTTTTAGATATTTAACTCGATTGCCACTGAAATTAAATGTTTATTAGATTGGTGCGAACTATACCAATCTTTTCAATGATTTTTTGTAATTGAGGCGACGATCACGTAAAATTTTTATTTATTTCACACACACACAACGGCAGAACATAACGGACTAATCGAAATATTTATTGTACAGACTATTTTAACTGAAAACAATTGTTAAACAGTGCAATGTAATCGAAATTTTTGAAAGAATTTCACTTGGAACCGAACAGCAAAGTTTAATATTTATTAATTAGCAAATATTTATTAATTGTATAGATAATTGTAAGTCGACCGTCAAAAATCGGGGCTCGCAATTATCTGTGTTGGTAATTGCAGGCTACAGAGTAAATCTACATGCCGCCACAATTATCGAAAAGCAAAAGTTAATTTTCAGTGTTGGGTAACACTCCAAATCTGTTCAACATACATTTTCTATGTTAATGAACCAGCAGAAATAAAAGAGAATAAGACTCATAACAAATTGTATACATTGATTGTCACCGTACATAATAAAAATATAAGCTATTTATTACCAAACCTTAATAACAAAAATAATTTTTTTTATTTTTTAAAAAGCCCGCCTATTGAATGCATTCAGTGCTTAAAAAGTCCATTTAAATAGAGGTGGGACTTTTGAAAATTTATTTACTTATAAATAAATTAGAGTATGTACATCATAAGAAATATGTGTGTATGTGTAAGTCATAGTCAAGGCCATACATATGTACATATGTTTGTACATATATGCATGTACAGTAGAAAACAATATATAAATATGTTTATCGAATTTTGTAATGTCATTACTAAAAAAATATACAAATTATTTTCTTTTAACATTAACATTAACTTACAAATAAACTTGAATTGTCAAAATAAGTTAACAGAGGCACAATGCGCTTTTATAAGTTGAGTTGGGAGAATTCTATACTATGTTACGACTTTATTAGAAATAGTAATAAGTAGAAAATAAACAAAAAAATAATACATTTTTAAAAAGAAACACAGAAACTTTGCCAAAGCTTGAACCAGCCAAGGCTCGAACTCAGAAACACGGTCGCGCTTTCTCCATACTGTCGTCTCATCGTAGACAGCCACCAATAGACATTGATATTAAGTTGGAAATGCAATAGTAATATAACTCAAACAGAATTGGTTGAATAGAATTTGTAAAGAATACATAAATGAAAATTATACATACAACTAATAAAAAAATTTGACGACTCAAACTTTAAAGACGTGGGAGATATAATTTAATAACTAACTTTTGATAATGTTTTTAATCGATAACATTAAAACGATGATAGTTATCGAATATTTGAAACAAACTCGATCGAATCGTGATATACACGAACTTCCAAAAAAATTTGAAGTCTCTGACTCTTATATCTTCTGAGATCGACGTGTTCAAACATACGGACAGACGGACAGACAGAGAGACAGACGGATAGGGGTAAATCGACTCGGCTTGTCTCCCTGATCAAGAATATATATACTTTATGGGGTCTGCCACGCCTCCTTCTCCCTGTTACATACATTTCAACAAAAACATTATACCCTGAATTCCCATTTTCAATGGGTTCATGGTATAAAAATCACACAACAGCTGCTTAAGGCGGCACCACAACTGACTTATGATCACCGACGCCATCCAGGAAATGTCCAAAGATGATGATGAAGGCATCCAAAATAGTCCAGAATGAAACAAGGCGACATGGAAATTCTTATTAGTAAAAATTAAACAAAAACCACACAAACACTACACTTACCTGAGGCTGCGCTGCATCGCCAAACAGCTGCCCAAGGCGGCACAAATCCTGACCAATGATCAACGACGCCATCCAGGAAATGTCCAAAGATGATGATGAAGGCATCCAAAATAGTCCAGAATGAAACAAGGCGACATGGAAATTCTTATTAGTAAAAATTAAACAAAAACCACACAAACACTACACTTACCTGAGGCTGCGCTGCAGCCGCCAAACAGCTGCCCAATGCAGCACCATAACTTACCAAAGAGCGCCGGCGTCGTCCAAGAGATGTCTTACGATGATGATGAAGACGTCCAACGATGACCACGAACACCGACGACGCCAATGAAATCCATATACATTAGTATATGAACACACATTAATAATACATACACTTACCTTTACACAGCTACTCCCTGGCGGTGCCTGCCCTGACCAAGGGGCGACTACGATATGGCCGCAAGATGCTCCAGTGAAGTCCTCCAGATGCCCAGCAACTAAAAGAAAGACGAAAAAAATAATATAAACATAACCTGACAACATACTTACCCGAGTATAGATCGCTGCCGCCACACGGCGGCCCATGAATGCGCCGATCTGCTCCAGAGGGCGCACCTCCAAAGCTCAGTGATGTCCATAGATGTTCGAGGCTGCAAAGAAAAGAAGAAGATTAAAATGTTCTTCAACCAAAGCTGAGGATTGCGACAGGTGCATACTTACGCATGTGGATGTGTATGTGTGTGCGCCTGAAGCTAGCTGGCAAGGCGACCCATGCACCATGAGAGCCGCCGATTCCCCACACTAAGTCCTAAAATAGCTGCAAAAAAAGAGAGAAAATTATTGTACATATTAATGTAAGAAAAATTTAGTTCAGTTTATTTATTGTTAGTAATTAAGTCACTGTTATTGTTACCGTCCACACCTCGCAAGCGCAGCGCTCGAGGCCGGAGGTGGAGTGCGCTGTCCTCGCTATACCCACCGCCTCAATCCAACCATGAGCGCCGCTGACCAAGCATACACACGAGAGAAAAAAATCTTAAAAATTAAAATAAAGTGATTTAAAACTTAAAGCTATTAAATATCTTGTTATTTACTAAAAATGGGAAATTAAACAAGTGAAAATCAAATCAATTAACAATCGAAGCAAGCAAGTGGATAAAGTGCATAAAGTGTTTCTTTTTTAACTAAAGTGACTGCAAATAAAGTTCGCCGCATAAAAGAAGGCAACGAATTCAACGAATTAAAGAGATGACAGCCAATTACGAACCAGACGACTCCATGGAGATGCTACTCGGGATGAGCGAGCCAGCTGGACAGAGGAGCCGCCGACAATCAGCCGCAGCAGCGGCGAAATTGAACACTAGAAAACGGTGAGTGTATCGTGTCTGTACTGTCCCTGACAGATTCAGATGTGCCCAACTCATCGTTCTTTAACGAAACGGCCGATGAAGCCAGCATGGCATTGTTGGAGGAGATATTCTCCTTGGATAGGTTAATTGGGGGCCCCAAGAAGGCGCCAGAATAACCGGCGCCAGAAAAAACGGCGGCAAAAGTGGCGTCAGTTGCTGCCGCCACAAAAGAAAGTCCAAAAGAAAGCCTAAAAACAACACCATTACAAGCAGTGCGAGCGAGAAGTCCACTGCTTACACCATTCGCACGCCAACAAAGCAGTGCAGGGCGAGAAGAACGAAACTCAAAAGTTTCACACCCACAGTCACTAACACTAACACCAACACCAACATGCTCGCTCAGCTAGATTTAAGAGAGCGCGCACTTGCCCAAGCACAGACACAAATACACACAAAAACAAACATTAACACGAACAATACTTACCTGCAACGAATGAAGCCGAAGGCCCGCGCGCACAGCCACTGAAGAGAAGGCAGAACTAAACAACACATACACACACACATAAATTCGACTGACTTGACTGATGCTGCAATAGCTCACACAAATACAACTTGTGTTACAAGCAAATACAAATATGTGCGCAAGCGCAATACACACTAGAGCAGCAACAAATAATAAAAATCTGAACACAAATGTCTCACTTCACAACATTACCAGTGGAAGTGAGAGCCACTACATAGACATTGAGACCATAACAGACGAACATTTGACAATCAATGCCCAACAACAACAACAACAACAGCAGTCTAAAAGGCCGCCAAACACTAGACACAGCCTGAATTCGCATGGCGCAGATCACATTCGTCGCAAGCTGGACGCAGCAGCAGCAATAACAGATGCAAAGTCCATGGCTATAATGTCGCCACAGGCTAAAACAGCAACAACAATATCTGGAGTCCAGAGATGGCTCTCCAGTGTGCCACCATTGCAGCACACGAACTAGCTCAACCAATGGCAGCCTCAGCCAATATAGTTTCATGGCAATCGCCATTGAAACGCAGATGTGGCGAGATGGATGATTCGAGGAGGATGAATTTTCTGATACGGACTACCCATTCAGAACGCCAAAATTTAAAAGCGAATACGCTAGGAGGCTGCAGATGAGGGTTAGGCAGCGTCAACAACAGCAGCAGCAGCATCTACAACAACAACATCAACAACAGCAGCAGCAGCAGCAACACGCAGCCAGAGCAAGAGCAGGAACAGAAGCCAGAGCAACAGCAACAACAACAACAACAACAACAACAACAACAGCTGCCAGAACAACAACTGCAAATCGTAGATTTAGTATATATATATATATATATATATATATATATATATATATATATATATATATATATATATATATATATATATATATATATATATATATATATATATATATATATATATATATATATATATATATATATATATATGTATATATATTTTTTTATATATATTAATTTTTATTATTTTTATTTATTTTCGATGTCATCGTCGATCATCTTGGACATCGCTGGACATCTTCTGGACTAAGTCGGTGGCCATAGGTCAGATGCTGCTCCACCTTGGGCAGCTGTGTGGCGCTGCAGCGCAGCCTCAGGCAAGTAGATTTAGTTTGTTATATATATTTTTATATATATTAATTTTTATTTATTTGTCATGTTGTCGCCGATCTTTCTGAACATCGTCATATTCATCGCTGGACTTTTCTTGAGCAGCTGAGTGGCGGCTGCAGTGCAGCCTCAGGTAAGTGGTAAGTTTGTGTTAGCCGTTTGTTTACATTATTTTAATTTTAATTTCTTTCAGCATATTGCAGGTGGCCGAATACCAGGCCACTCTACTGCCCCGAGCGATCAGGCTGTTGCTGGCGAATCAATGGCGCCAGCTGCAAAAAGTATTAAACAGCTGGTCCATTTTCGCCTCCATACGGCTGAACATTACTATTTTCAGCTCGAGAGCCTTCAGCATCTGATCGCTCGGAGCTGATTCGTCTTCGTGGATCTGGTGTCGGCCTCCATTGTTGGCAGTCCTCAGCTGCTGCTGGGACTCAGCCAAATGCCTCTCGGCAGGATTTCGGCTGCTTATTGGCGTCGCTGTTACTGATGCCAATTGTGGATCCGGCGCTTGTTGACGCCTATCCCTTTCCAGTGCATCGCGAATTTGCTGCTGGCAGATTGCTCGATGCTGCGCCATTTCTTCATGGATGTTGCTGTTCGTGGCCGATGCTCTCCTGGCCGAGCCTCGCTTGCGCTGGGGCTTACGCTCCTTTCCAGCATTTCGAGTTCGGTCGAAGAGATCCATTTTATATGGCTTATAAGACGTTTTCGTCCTATTAGCAGCAGCAGCTGCAGCACGAGCTCCCAGCTCGATCCTCGCCGAGGAAGGCTGTTGTTGTTGTTGCCGCTGCTGTGTTTGCTGCTGTTGATGGCGGCCATTGTCTTGACCAGATGGTGCCTTTACTGTCGTTTTATGGTTGCTCTCGCCACGCACTATACGGCTATATGTTAGCTCATGCTTAGCCGTGCTGCAGTGTAATTTATTTTTAGTTGTACTATTATTTTTAATATTAGCATTAGCAACATTTTGTAGATGTCTTTGTTGTTGTAGTATTTGCTGTTGGTTAATGTCAATAAAGCCATTTTTAATTGTTTGTTTCTGTTGTTTTTTATTTTGTATTTGCGCCTGTCGCTGCGTCCGTCTCAGCTGCTTTAGCTCCTTAGCAGCTTTATAAGATTGCAGCCTGGACCGGGCTTCTTTGTAGACAGGACAGCCCTTATAGCTACTAATATGCTCGCCACCGCAATTAGCGCATTTAGGGGCTGCCTGTCTAGATTTAGTGCAGGCGGTCGAAGCGTGCTCTTCTGCACACTTCATAAATCTAAATTGCCGCCTACAATAGTTTTCGTGTGCCCAAATACCTGACAGCGATGGCATCGATCGGCTTAGCCATCCTCTCGACCCTCACTGCCTGCCCGCTTAGCTCTGTGAGCTCCAGGATGCGGGTATGGCTGCCATCCATTTTGGGCTGCAACTCCACCTCGAACACGTTCACAGGCTTGCCCGTGAAACGTTTCTTTACGTTTTTAACGTAACGTATCTCATTCCCGAGATCTATTAGCCGCGCCTTAAGCCATTCACAGGGGTAGAGTGGTGAATGTGCTTAATGACACCCTATACCCCTCTGGCTGCGCTGTTGGTGTGTATGCAAGTGGGTGCCATCTTTATTTAAAGTATCCATGATGGCCTCGTATGTTTGCATATTATCGCATTCTATACGCAGACCATCATTAGACATTGTTCTTGTGATGAATTGAATTTCCCAACTGCTGGATTGCTTTGCAGCTTATCCAGCAGTGGTACTATTGCGGCACGGGTGGCAGAAAAACAAAAAGGGACTTTAGTTTTAACTTTAATGGCTTTATTGTTATCTTTTGCGGCTGCTGTTGCTGCTCTTCAGCTGGCGTGGCTGGCAATCCATTTGCTGCTCAATTTCTTGCTGTTGTTGTTGCTCTGGCTGCTGTTGTTGTTGTTGCTGCTGCTGCTCTGGCTGCTGTTGTTGTTGTTGATGCTGCTGTAGCTGTAGCTGCTGTTGCTGCCGCCTCTGCTTGACTCTCATCTGCAGCCTCTTGGCGTAATCGCATTTGAATTGTGGCGTTTGGAATGGCGAGTCCGGGTCAGAAAGATCTTCTTCCTCGGACTCGTCCATTTCGCCACATCTACGCTTCAATGGCGATTGCCATGAAGCTGAATTTGCTGGAGCTGCCATTGCTTGTGGCAGTTCATGGGGAGCAATGGTGGCACCTTAGAAAGCCACCTTTGTACTTCAGATGTATTTAAATTTAAATTTAAGTTAGAATTTAAATTAATGTTACTCGTTGCCATAATTGGCATTGCGCTTGCGCTTACGCTCGTATTTGTAGTTGCTTTTGTGTTTGTATCTGTATTAGTGATCATTGTGAGCGCGTTCGTCATTACGTTTTCTTTGGTATTTGTATTGGCGCTCTTAATTGCGTTCGTCAGTGTAGCGGCAGTCTTTACGTTTGTATTTGTATTTGTCTTTGCGTTTGCAGCGTCAGTCAAGAGAGTGTTTCTGTATGTATATGTGTGGGTTAGTGCTGCTGCCTTATCTCTCTTATTTAGTCTTTGATCTATTTGTAGTGGCTGTGTATGTGTGTGCGCGCTCTTCGGCTTCATGCGATGCATGTAAGTATTTGTGTCGGCTTTTATTTGTGTTTGTTTGTGTGTTTGCTGTTGAGGCTGGGCTAGTGCGCTCTCTGGCTGCACTGCATGTCGTGTGGCCTCTCTTAATGCTAGCTGAGGCTGGGCTAGTGTGTTAGTGTGAGTGAGCGGAAGGGAATTTCTAGAGGTGGCTGCCTCTCTTTGACACTTCCTGTGTGTTGGTGAGAGTGGCTTTTCATCGCTCTCTCCCTCCTTTTTTTGTGGAGCCTGACGCTACTTTTGGCGCCTTTACTGGCGCTTTTTTCGGCGCCTTCTGGGGACCCTTTGCTGGCTTCTCTAATGAGAACATCTCCTCCAGCAACGCCAGGTCGGCCGTTGTGTCGAAGAACGGGGGGATCGATTCGTTTGAATCAGACAGTATGGATACGATACACCGCTCTCCAATGTCTCAGCTTCAGCCGCGGCTGCGGCTGATTGTCGGCGGCTCCTCTGGCCAGTGGGCTCGCTCATCCCAAGTAGCAGTTCCATGGAGTCGTCAGAATTATAGTTGGCTGCCATCATATAGTTGTTGTCTGCTTTTATGCGTCACAAAAAATCCAGTCACCAGTATATGTTCGCCTGTATATACATATATAAACTATATATTTATTCACTTTTTGTATAAAAATATTTTTTTTAATTTATTGGCTTCACTCTGAATTTTTATTTTATATTTTATGTTTCCCATTTAGAATTAATAAGAAATTTTATTTGCTTTTTATTCACTTTAATTTTATTTCAATAGAGTCTGTCTCGGTGTACAATGCAGGTTTCGCGATTGAAATGGAGGAGCGGCGCAGCGCAACACCACCTCCGGCCTCGAGCGCTGGGCTATAGATTATGTTAAGTCCGACCGATTACTCTAGGGTTTGAGCAACTTCTCTCGGTTTTGTAGTCGCGTAACGTATTGTGTTGTTGGCGCCTTCGTTACTTGTGCCGGTCTGGCATCTCAGGCTTGGTGGTCGATATTTTATCGATAAGCCATCTCAGGACTCAGATATTGTTGTTGCTAATTTAGCTTGTGGCGACATTATAGCCATCGACTTCGAATCTGTTATTGCTGCTGCTGCGTCCAGCTTGCGACGAATGTGATCTGCGCCATGCGAATCCAGGCTGTGTCTAGTTTTTGACTGTTGCTTTTAGACTGTTGCTGTTGTTGTTGTTGTTGGACATTGATTGTCAGTTGTTCGTCTGTTATGGTCTCAATGTCTATGTAGTGGCTCTCTCTTCCACTGGTAATGTTGTGAAGTGAGACATTTGTGTTCAGATTTTTATTATTTGTTGCGGCTCTATTGTGTATAGGGCTTGTGCTTGTGCTTGCGCTTGTGCTTGCGCGGGTATTTGCAATTGCGCTTGCGCACATATTTATATTTGCTTGTAAGTTTACGTTTGTATTTGTGTGAGCTTTTGCAGCATCAGTCAAGTCGGTCGAATTTATGTGTATGTGTGTGTATGTGTTGTTTAGTTCTGCCTTCTCTTTCAGTGGCTGTGCGCGCGAGTTACCAACCCAACACCGCACAACCTTTTCTTCCTCTACACCAACGCAGACTCAAGCGACGAGACAGCGTTCTTAGAATAATTTATATATGTACATAGATCTAAGAAAAGACACAAGAAATAAATCAGTAGAGAACTAACATTCAAACTGATCAGACGTTCTTCATTTCAAGACGGTTCTGCATATATGTATAACATACATATATGCACATACATACATATTCACACATATGTTTACACACATATATCGCCGCAAGGCAGCAAAGTACATACACATGTACCGTATTACACCAGTACACAGATCCCACTGGTAATTGGCGCAGCCGGTTGGATTGGATCTACTCAGTATTGTTAAGTACAATAAAAAAAAAAGTATATATATATATATATTTATATGTATATATATATATATATACATACATGTGTGGAATTGTGTGTTTATATACATAAATATACACTACATAAACTGTGCAAGTACATACTGTGCAAGTAACCAAGCGATGGGGCGGAATCAATCATTAATCATCGCTACCATCACATCTTGGCCAAGCAACATACATACATACAAAATCAAACCTTGTGCTGTAGCCTGCAGAATCAAACGCTGATAACTGTAGGTTATTCACAAGAACATCTACATACATATGATGTGGTAGAGCGGAATCAATCGTTGATCATCGCTACTATCACAACATAGTCTATCAACATACATACATACATACAAAATCAAACCTTGTGTTGTGGCCTGCAGAATCAAACGCTGATAACTGTAGGTTATTCACAAGAACATCCACACACACATGATGTGGTGAAGCGGAATCAATCGTTGATCATCGCAACCAGCACGACATACAAATGTAAAAAAAAAAAAAAAAATACAAATGAATATATGTATGTATGCTCATGTACATACATATATCTACATATATGTATGCACATGCATACATTCGTTGTCACACAAAACCAAAACATATTTACTTGTGCATATGCGCAATTAGAAAATTATCAATAATTTCACAACTTTGTGAAACTTTCAACTACGCAGAAGTCATAAAACAACGTCGCCACTGTTCTCTGAGTCGATGTCAATTTTGCAGAACTCACAATGTGGACTCTGCGTGATGATGCTACCAAGCCTTCAGGTGTGTGCCACGCCAGTGCCCTTCTTTTCGAAGCTGACCTAACGGCGTTTCTATTTTTGTTGTCGCTGACGATACTAAGAAGCCTACAATGCGTTGCCTCCCATCCTATTTCACGACGCTGTCGTCGTTTACTCACTGCTGTAAGACCGCTATACCTGGCGCCATCGATCTGCTCCGCAAAGCTACAAAATTTGTAGCTTGTCGCAAACGACACTTCTCAAGAGTTCACTCACAGAATTGCAAAATCAGTCGAGATACTGATCTCAAAAAGACAAGACGTTACTCCAGTGCGAACACATACACAACATAAAACAAAAGTGTTTTAAGTCAATTATTGAAAACCATACAAAAATTTTGTTGAGAACATTTTAAACAGAAAGCAAACTCAAAATCAAAATTGTTCAACTTAAATATTATCTATTATACAACAATCAGTAAAATAAGTGAACCCTCGTTGATATCTGTATATATATAAAAAAAATTCCATTTTAAGTCATCAAATGCCTAAGAACACATTTGTAAGATCTATAGTTACGAGAAGTTTTTATAATATTAATAATAATAGTAATAATACTACGAAAATAAGCGAAGAACACATTTTCTTGCCAAATTCTACTAACATACCAATGGACTCTGGCAACGCATCAGAATCATTGGCAACTACAATATCCACCCCTAACCTTAAAGAATTACCTAACTTTGACGGAAACCCTAACTTACTACAAGACTTTATTACCATTATTGATGAAATAAGTACTTTGATTAAAGAAGTCGAAAATACTACCTACTTCTATTAAGAGCTATCAGGAATAAAATTGTCGGTAGAGCCAGTGACGTTCTGAGACTGTCTAAAGCAGAGCTTAACTGGGAAAATATAAAAGCTAATTTAACACAACGTTATGGTTGCAAGAAAAGTGAAGCCATGTTGATTCGTGACTTACAATCATTCCCGGAAAACTTGTCCATGTGTCAGCTTTTCTATAGTATTTTAAAAGTCAAAGCCCAATTGACAGCTCTGATACAAAAAAACCAAGATCCAGAAATCAAAACAAACCTTTACGATGACATTTGCTTGAATACATTTTTAGTAAGCCTCAAAGAACCACTTAAAACCCTAATAAAATCAAAAAATCCAAAAAATTCAGAAGAAGCTTATGAACATTGCCGTATAGAACAAAATTTCTATAACCAAAAACCAATCAACAACCATTACAAAAAAAAATAATAATCCATAAATCCAAAATAAGAAAAAATGAAAACAAAACCAACCATTGACATATTTTCGTAAAACATGCTAGCAAAACCTCTCACTATTTCAGAACTACCTGGAAAAAAGTAAATACCAAAACAATTAAACGACTCAAGGATTCACTATCATAAAGGATCAAGATAAAGGATCACACACAACAACATATTCCCGGATTATGGACATCCTTATGTGTTGAGTTGGTCTCGGAAGCCCCTACCTCACAAATCACAACCAGAAGAACTACCAACTACGCTCAAGACAAACAACTGAAACCAACGAATTTCAGTTGTTATGACCTTCGCTTCACTTTGGGGAGGGAGGAGTTACCAACCCAACACCGCACAACCTTTTCTTCCTCTACACCAACGCAGACTCAAGCGACGAGACAGCGTTCTTAGAATAATTTATATATGTACATAGATCTAAGAAAAGACACAAGAAATAAATCAGTAGAGAACTAACATTCAAACTGATCAGACGTTCTTCATTTCAAGACGGTTCTGCATATACATATGTATAACATACATACATGCACATACATACATATTCACACATATGTTTACACACATATATCGCCGCAAGGCAGCAAAGTACATACACATGTACCGTATTACACCAGTAAACAGCTCCCACTGGTAATTCGCGCGCTCTTCGGCTTCATTCGTTGCAGGTAAGTATTGTTCGTGTTAATGTTTGTGTTTGTGTGTATTTGTGCCTGAGCTTGGGCAAGTGCGCGCTCTCTTAAATCTAGCTGAGCGAGCATGTTGGTGTTGGTGTTATTTTTACTAAAATATATTTGTTTTCCATGTCGCCGTATGACATCCTGGACTATATTGGATGCCTTCATCATCATTGCTGGAAAACTCCTGGATGGCGTCGGTGATCATTGGTCAGGATTAGTGCCGCCTTGGGCAGCTGTTTGGCGGCTGCAGCGCAGCCTCAGATAAGTGTAGTGTTTGTGTGGTTTTTGTTTAATTTTTACTAATAAGAATTTGTTTTCCATGTCGCCTTATGTCAACCTGGATTTCTTTGGATGCCCTCATCATCATCGTTGGACATTTCCTGGATGGCGTCGTTGATCATTGGTCAGGATTTGTGCCGCCTTGGGCAGCTGTTTGGCGACTGCAGCGCAGCCTCAGGTAAGTGTAGTGTTTGTGTGGTTTTTGTTTAATTTTTACTAATAAAATTTCCATGTCGCCTTGTTTCATTCTGGACTATTTTGGATGCCTTCATCATCATCTTTGGACATTTCCTGGATGGCGTCGTTGATCATTGGTCAGGATTTGTGCCGCCTTGGGCAGCTGTTTGGCGACTGCAGCGCAGCCTCAGGTAAGTGTAGTGTTTGTGTGGTTTTTGTTTAATTTTTACTAATAAGAATTTCCATGTCGCCTTATTTCATTCTGGACTATTTTGGATGCCTTCATCATCATCTTTGGACATTTCCTGGATGGCGTCGGTGATCATAAGTCAGTTGTGGTGCCGCCTTAAGCAGCTGTTGTGTGATTTTTATACCATGAACCCATTGAAAATGGGAATTCAGGGTATAATGTTTTTGTTGAAATGTATGTAACAGGGAGAAGGAGGCGTGGCAGACCCCATAAAGTATATATATTCTTGATCAGGGAGACAAGCCGAGTCGATTTAGCCCTATCCGTCTGTCTCTCTGTCTGTCCGTCTGTCCGTATGTTTGAACACGTCGATCTCAGAAGATATAAGAGTCAGAGACTTCAAATTTTTTTGGAAGTTCGTGTATATCACGATTCGATCGAGTTTGTTTCAAATATTCGATAACTATCATCGTTTTAATGTTATCGATTAAAAACATTATCAAAAGTTAGTTATTAAATTATATCTCCCACGTCTTTAAAGTTAGAGTCGTCAAATTTTTTTATTAGTTTTATATCTATTTTATGTAATTTTGATTTTTATTAAATTACCGATCCCGATCCCAAATTTCTCCAAATATTTAAATTGAAGGTAGTTGCAAATAAAGCCAATACCAGAATTAATTTGTATTTGTTTTTTAATTAAAAAATTCAATAAAATATGTTGACCATATGCTGACAATTTCAATAAAATCCATTAAGCCACACAGAAGTTATTAAACAAAACGTTTGACTAATCAACAAAACCATGTGGCAGCCACTGCCTAAGCAGTTTTTCTATATATGTATGTGGTCACACACACATATTCATATGTATGTATGTGTATGCATATGAGAATAATCTAAGAATCGCACATGCAATAGACGGCGTTGCGTAAATACATACATATGTATGTATGTATAATTTTCATTTATGTATTCTTTACAAATTCTATTCAACCAATTCTGTTTGAGTTATATTACTATTGCATTTCCAACTTAATATCAATGTCTATTGGTGGCTGTCTACGATGAGACGACAGTATGGAGAAAGCGCGACCGTGTTTCTGAGTTCGAGCCTTGGCTGGTTCAAGCTTTGGCAAAGTTTCTGTGTTTCTTTTTAAAAATGTATTTTTTTTTTGTTTATTTTCTACTTATTACTATTTCTAATAAAGTCGTAACATAGTATAGAATTCTCCCAACTCAACTTATAAAAGCGCATTGTGCCCTCTGTTAACTTATTTTGACAATTCAAGTTTATTTGTAAGTTAATGTTAATGTTAAAAGAAAATAATTTGTATAGTTTTTTTAGTAATGACATTACAAAATTCGATAAGCATATTTATATATTGTTTTCTACTGTACATGCATATATGTACAAACATATGTACATATGTATGGCCTTGACTATGACTTACACATACACACATATTTCTTATGATGTACATACTCTAATTTATTTATAAGTAAATAAATTTTCAAAAGTCCCACCTCTATTTAAATGGACTTTTTAATCACTGAATGCTTTTTAAAAAAATAAAAAAAAAAGTATTTTTGTTATTAAGGTTTGGTAATAAAAAAGCTTATATTTTTATTATGTACGGTGACAATCAAAGTATACAATTTGTTATGAGTCTTATTCTCTTTTATTTCTGCTGGTTCATTAACATAGAAAATGTATGTTGAACAGATTTGGAGTGTTACCCAACACTGAAAATTAACTTTTTGATTTTCGATAATTGTGGCGGCATGTAGATTTACTCTGTAGCCTGCGATTACCAACACAGATCATTGCGAGCTCTCAATTTTTGACGGTCGACTTACAATTATCAATTCAATTAATAAATATTTGCTAATTAATAAATATTAAACTTTGCTGTTCGGTTCCAAGTGAAATTCTTTCAAAAATTTCGATTTCATTGCACTGTTTAACAATTGTTTTCAGTTAAAATAGTCTGTACAATAAATATTTCGATTAGTCCGTTATGTTCTGCCGTTGTGTGTGTGTGAAATAAATAAAAATTTTACGTGATCGTCGCCTCAATTACAAAAATCATTGAAAAGATTGGTATAGTTCGCACCAATCTAATAAACATTTAATTTCGCGGCAATCGAGTAATATATATATATATATATATATATATATATATATATATATATATATATATATATATATATAAAATATCTAAAAATATTAACTAATTTTCATGAATGTATATATAAAGATATATATATATATATATATATATATATATATATATATATATATATATTTAGCTTATATATTCGTTTAAGCTCAAGAATTTTTGATATTTATATATGAAAATTAAAACAATATTTATCTTCTTTTGGTTCAGGGTATTTTCTAGTCGGGCACCTCCGACTAGAGCTCTCTTACTTGTTACTAATATATAATTGTTTTCCATGTCGCAGCATGTCATCCTGGATTTCTTTGGATGCCCTCATCATCATTGCTGGACATTTCCTGGATGGCGTCGGTGATCATTGATCAGGATTTGTGCCGCCTTGGGCGTTGTTTAGCCTGCAGCGCAGCCTCAGGTAAGTATTTTGTTTGTGTTTATTTGTGTACATATATTAATTAATATTTATTTATTTTCCATTTTATTGGCTATCATTATGGACTTTATTGTACATCAGGCGCATCATTGGGCATCTCTCGGGCAGCGTCTGTGCCCATTGGTCAGGTGGAGTGTCGCATTTAAACAGTGCAGCCTCAAGGTATGCAATTGAATTTATTATTTGCTAACATGTAGTTTATGGATTGTTATGTATTTGCAGGTGGCCATCTGTCCGGCTCCACTACTGCTCCAGATGGCCAGGCTGTTGCTGGGGAATTAATGGAGCCAGTTGCAGAAAGCAATTGAACAACTGTTCCATTTTCGCCTCCATACGGCTGAACATGGTGACGTTCAGCTCGAGAGCCTTCAGCATCTGGTCATCTGGGGAATCCGGAGCCTGATGTTGGCCATCATCATTGGCAGCACGCAATTGCTGCTGTAGATTGGCCAAGTGTGCCTCAGCAGGATTGCGTCTCCTATTCGGCGTTGCTGCTACTGGTGCCACTGGAGGATCGGGCGACTGCTCCAGCCTATTCCTTGCCAGTGCATCACGTATTTGCTGCTGAGAAATAGCTAAATGCTGCGCGATTTCCTCGCGCATATTGATGCTGTCGATGGGCAAAGCTCTCTCGGTCGAGGCTCGCTTGCGCTGGGACTTGTGCCTTTCCTTGCCAGCGTTGCGGGTCCGCCCAAAGAGAGCCATCTTGTATGGCTTATACGTCTTCGCCTTTAGTCTGTTTGCAGCAGCAACTGTACCACGTATAGGGGTCTGGTGCCGCTGTTGTTTTTGCTGCTGTTGATGATGGTGATGACGGCCATTAGCTTGGCCAGTAGATGCCCTAACTGGCGTTATGTGGCTGATATCGTCACTCACCTTACGACTAAAGATTGGCTGATGCTTAACCGTGCTGGAGTGACGATTTCTAATATTAGTTTTCGTTTTATTATTATTGCTGTTGTAAGAATTTGCCACATTCTTTAGATGTCCTAATTGATGTACTTTTTGTTGCTTGTTTACAATAAAGTCCTTTGTGATTGCTTGTTTATGTTTATTTTTGTTATTTATTTGCGTCTGCCGCTGTTTCTGCCTCATCTGTTTCAGCTCTTTGGCAGCCTTATACGACTGTAGCCTGGACCTAGCCTCCTTGTAGGCAGGACAGCCCTTATAGCTGCTAATATGCTCGCCACAGCAATTAGCGCATTTCGGGGCTGCCTGCCTAGGTTTAGTGCAAGCTGTCGTAGCATGGTCATCTGCACATTTCATGCATTTAAATTGGCGCCTACAGTAATTTTTGTATGGCCAAATGCCTGGCAGCGATGACATTGGGGAGGGTCGATTGGCTTGGCCTGCCTCTCGACCCTCACTGCCTGTCCGCTTAGCTCGGTTAATTGCAGTATTTGCATGTGGCTGCCATCCAGTTTGGGTTGCAGCTCAACCTCAAAAACGTTTACTGGCTTGCCAGTGAAACGCTTTTTATGTTTCGTACATATTTTGCCTCATAGCCAAGTTCATTTAGGCGCGCCTTAAGCCATTCACTGGGGTAGAGTGGTGGATGTGCTTAATGCACACCCTATACCCTGCGCTGTTGGTGGGTGTGGAGTTGAGTGCCGTCTTCATTCAAGGACGCCATGATGGCCTCATATGTGGACATGCTGTCGCACTCCACACGGAGACCATCATTTGCCATCGTACGGGTTCTAAATTTGCCTACTGCTGGATTACTTTGGAGTTTGTCTGGAGATGTCTAGCGATGATGATGAAGGCATCCAAAATAGTCCAGGATGACATACGGCGACATGGAAAACAAATACAAATTAGTAAAAATTAAACAAACCCAACACAAACATCTCACTTACCCAAGGCTGCGCTGCAGCCGCCAAACAGCTGCCCAAGGCGGCACCACAACTGACCAATGATCACTGACGCCATCCAGGAAAAGTCCAGCGATGATGATGAGGGCATCCAAAGAAATCCAGGATGACATGCGGCGACATGGCAAACAAATATATATTAGTAAAAATATATATAACAAGTAAGAAAACTCTAGCCGGGGGTCCCGACTAGGAGATACCCTAAACCCCGCGCTTTCTGCGTTTTTAAAAATACTGCATAATTAGCATTTCGTATAAACGCACAGAAAACTAAATTCAATTCATTTTCAATTGCTTAGCCAATAGCGCCATCTATTGTTCGATAAAATAGTGCCATCCATGTTTCAGCTGATAATTAGTAAATTATAGCGCCTTCTATTGGAAATATGTACACTAAAGCTTGCGGGTTTGAGAATTTGCTAGATGCTAGATGTGTATGTGTGTATGTGTGCACATGTATAGGAAAACAATTTGCTTTGCGTTGCTGGCCACGTGTTTGGCCGATTGGCCAAATGTTTTCTTTGATAACTTCTGCGCGAATTAATGGATTTGAATGAAATTTTCAGCTTATGTTCATCATATTTTATTACATTTTTTCCAATTTTTAAAAATTTTAAAACCATTCATTTACTGGCTTTGAGTGCAACTAACCTCAATTTAAATATTTGGGGAAATTCGGAGCCGGTATCCAAAATTTAACAAATTGGGGACTCTAGCTATAAAGACGTGGGAGATATAATTTTATAACGAACATTCGATAATGTTTTTAATCGATAACATTAAAACTAAAATAGGTATCGACTTCTTTTAGCAAACTCGATCTTTTCGTGCTATTCACGGACCTACATTAAAAATTTCAAGTCTCTAGCTCTTATAGGTTCTGAGAACGACGCGTTCATACATACGGACAGACAGACGGGCAGACGGACATGGCTAAATCGACTCGGCTTGTCTCCTGATCAAGAATATATATACTTTATGGGGTCTGCCACGCCTCCTTCTGCCTGTTACATACATACGCCTTTCAACAAAAACATTATACCCTGAATTCCCATTTTCAATGGGTTCAGGGTATAAAAATAGATCTATATAAATATATGTAGCTGACAAACGACGAAGTACGTACCCGAGTATTGATCTGCGCCAACCTGCTACAGAAGGCGCATCCAGATGTCCAGCGATGTCCACGGATGTCCAGGGCTGCGAATGACAAGGATTGGAACAGGTGTTTGCTTACATACCCGCATACACCTGTTGCTCGCTGACACACAAAGTCCATTAAAGCTGCAAATAAGAAACGAAAATTGTTAATTGTTAATTGTTAATTGTATATATATATGTTAATTTTGTATTATTTATTACTTATTGTTATATGTTAAGATTTATTTATTGTTAGTATTAAGATTATTTATTTATTTATTCACTTTATTGTTATTGTTATTGGTTAAGTAACCTACCCCAACGTGGTCGCAGCTTAATTGGCGACATGCCAACTTAGCGGCCACGCCAATATCGATAAGATATCGACCACCAAGCCTGAGATGCCAGACCGGCACAAGTAACGAAGGCGCCAACAACACAATACGTTACGCGACAACAAAACCGAGAGAAGTTACTCAAACCCTAGAGTAATCGGTCGGATTTAACATAATCTATAGCCCAGCGCTCGAGGCCGGAGGTGGTGGTGCGCTGCGCCGCTCCTCCAACACATTTCAATCGCGAAACCTGCATTGTACACCGAGACAGACTCTATTGAAATAAAATTAAAGTGAATAAAAAGCAAATAAATTTTCTTATTAATTCTAAATGGGAAAAATATAAAATAGAAAATAAAAATTCAAAGTGAAGCCAATAAATTAAAAAAAAAAAACAATTTTTAAACAAAAAGTGAATAAATATAAATATATTTTATATATATACTGGCGAACATATACTGGTGACTGGATTTTTTGTGACGCATAAAAGCAGACAACAACTATATGATGGCAGCCAATTATAATTCTGACGACTCCATGGAACTGCTACTTGGGATGAGCGAGCCCACTGGCCAGAGGAGCCGCCGACAATCAGCCGCAGCCGCGGCTGAAGCTGAGACATTGGAGAGCGGTGTATCGTATCCATACTGTCTGATTCAGACGAATCGATCCCCCCGTTCTTCGACACAACGGCCGACCTGGCGTTGCTGGAGGAGATGTTCTCATTAGAGAAGCCAGCAAAGGGTCCCCAGAAGGCGCCGAAAAAAGCGCCAGTAAAGGCGCCAAAAGTAGCGTCAGGCTCCACAAAAAAGGAGGGAGAGAGCGATGAAAAGCCACTCTCACCAACACACAGGAAGTGTCAAAGAGAGGCAGCCACCTCTAGAAATTCCCTTCCGCTCACTCACACTAACACACTAGCCCAGCCTCAGCTAGCATTAAGAGAGGCCACACGACATGCAGTGCAGCCAGAGAGCGCACTAGCCCAGCCTCAACAGCAAACACACAAACAAACACAAATAAAAGCCGACACAAATACTTACATGCATCGCATGAAGCCGAAAACGCGCACACACATACACAGCCACTACAAATAGATCAAAGACTAAATAAGAGAGATAAGGCAGCAGCACTAACCCACACATATACATACAGAAACACTCTCTTGACTGACGCTGCAAACGCAAAGACAAATACAAATACAAACGTAAAGACTGCCGCTACACTGACGAACGCAATTAAGAGCGCCAATACAAATACCAAAGAAAACGTAATGACGAACGCGCTCACAATGATCACTAATACAGATACAAACACAAAAGCAACTACAAATACGAGCGTAAGCGCAAGCGCAATGCCAATTATGGCAACGAGTAACATTAATTTAAATTCTAACTTAAATTTAAATTTAAATACATCTGAAGTACAAAGGTGGCTTTCTAAGGTGCCACCATTGCTCCCCCATGAACTGCCACAAGCAATGGCAGCTCCAGCAAATTCAGCTTCATGGCAATCGCCATTGAAGCGTAGATGTGGCGAAATGGACGAGTCCGAGGAAGAAGATCTTTCTGACCCGGACTCGCCATTCCAAACGCCACAATTCAAAAGCTATTACGCCAAGAGGCTGCAGATGAGAGTCAAGCAGAGGCGGCAGCAACAGCAGCTACAGCTACAGCAGCAGCAGCAACAACAACAGCAGCCAGAGCAGCAGCTGCAGCAACAACAACAGCAGCCAGAGCAGCCAGAGCAACAATAACAGCAAGAAATTGAGCAGCAAATGGATTGCCAGCCATGCCCAGCTGAAGAGCAGCAACAGCAGCCGCAAAAGATAACAATAAAGCCATTAAAGTTAAAACTAAAGTGCCTTTGTTTTTCTGCCACCCGTGCCGCAAATAGTACCACTGCTGGATAAGCTGCAAAGCAATCCAGCAGTTGGGAAATTCAATTCATCACAAGAACAATGTCTAATGATGGTCTGCGTATAGAATGCGATAATATGCAAACATACGAGGCCATCATGGAGACTTTAAATAAAGATGGCACCCACTTGCATACACACCAACAGCGCAGCCAGAGGGGTATAGGGTGTGCATTAAGCACATTCACCACTCTACCCCTGTGAATGGCTTAAGGCGCGGCTAATAGATCTCGGGAATGAGATACGTTACGTTAAAAACGTAAAGAAACGTTTCACGGGCAAGCCTGTGAACGTGTTCGAGGTGGAGTTGCAGCCCAAAATGGATGGCAGCCATACCCGCATCCTGGAGCTCACAGAGCTAAGCGGGCAGGCAGTGAGGGTCGAGAGGATGGCTAAGCCGATCGATGCCATCGCTGTCAGGCATTTGGGCACACGAAAACTATTGTAGGCGGCAACTTAGATGTATGAAGTGTGCAGAAGAGCACGCTTCGACCGCCTGCACTAAATCTAGACAGGCAGCCCCTAAATGCGCTAATTGCTGTGGCGAGCATATTAGTAGATATAAGGGCTGTCCTGTCCACAAATCCTGACCAATGATCACCAACGCCATCCAGGAAATGTCCAACGATGATGATGAGGGCATCCAAAAAATCCAGGATGACATAAGGGGACATGGAAAACAAATTCTAATTAGTAAAATATATATAAAAACTACACAAACGCAACACTTATCTGAGGCTGCGCTGCAGCCGCCAAACAGCTGCCCAAGGCGGCACAAATCCTGACCAATGATCACCGACGCCATCCAGGAGATGTCAAGCAATGATGATAAAGGCATCCAAAATAGTCCAAGATGACATGCGGCGACATGGCAAACAAATATATTTTAGTAAAAATATATAAAAATCACACAAACAACATACTTACCTGAGGCTGCGCTGCAGCTGCCAAACAGCTGCCCAAGGCAGTACCATGACTTACCAGAGAGCGTCGGCGTCGTCCAAGAGATGTCTAACGATGATGATGAAGACGTCCAACGATGATCACGAAGACCGGCGACGCCAATGAAATCCATATACATTAGTATATGAACACACATTAATAATACATACACTTACCTTTACACAGCTATTCCTGGCGGTGCCGCAAGATGTCCATCGACGCCCTCCAGATGCTCCAGTGAAGTCCTCCAGATGCCCAGCAACTAAAAAGAAAGACGATAAAAAATAATATAAACATAACCTGACAACATACTTACCCGAGTATAGATCGCTGCCGCCAAACGGCGCACCTCCAAAGCTCAGTGATGTCCATAGATGTTCGGAGGCTGCAAAGAAAAGAAGAAGATTAAAATTTTCTTCAACCAAAGCTGAGGATTGCGACAGGTGCATACTTACGCATGTGGATGTGTATGTGCGTGCGCCTGAAGCTAGCTGGCAAGGCGGCCCATGCACCATGAGAGCCGCCGATTCCCCACACCAAGTCCTAAAATAGCTGCAAAAAAGAGAGAAAAAAAATTATTGTATATATTAATGTAAAAAAAAAATTTAGTTAAGTTTACTTATTGTTAGTAATTAAGTCACTGTTATTGTTACCGTCCACACCTCCAGCCCACCCCCCCCCACATGGCAGCTGCCAACTCGAACAATTCGAACAACAGCTGTCACGCCATTATACCGATGAATAGTCGAACGCCACGCCCGAGATGCCAGACCGGCACCAAGCAACCCATGTAACGAAGGCGCCAACAACAAACAAAGTTACACCATTTAAAGGCCGAGACCAGTTGCTCAAAAACACAAAGAAGTAATCATTCGGGGACCTGTGATCATTGGTTGCAAACAAACATACAAAAATAAACAAGTGAAAATCAAACAATTAACAATTAAGCAACAGTGGCAAAAGCTTCAATTTACAAATACTCGGCAACATTCAGCCCATACAAAGCAAGGCAACGAATTCAACGAATTCAAGAGATGACAGCCAATTACGAACCAGACGACTCAATACACACTAGAGCAGCAACAAATAATACAAATCTAAACACAAATGTCTCACTTTACAACATTACCAGTGGAAGTGAGAGCCACTACATAGACATTGAGACCATAACAGACGAACATCTGACAATCAATGCCCAACAACAACAACAACAACAGCAGTCTAAAAGGCCGCCAAAAACTAGACAAAGCCTGGATTCGCATGGCGCAGATCACATTCGTCGCAAGCTGGACGCAGCAGCAGCAATAACAGATGCAAAGTCCATGGCTATAATGTCGCCACAAGCTAAATTAGCAACAACAATATCTGGAGTCCAGAGATGGCTCTCCAGTGTGGCACCATTGCTGCCACACGAACTAGCTCAACCAATGGCAGCCTCAGCCAATATAGTTTCATGGCAATCGCCATTGATGTGGCAGATGTGGCGAGATGGATCAGTCCGAGGAGGGTGAATTTTTGATACGGACTACCCATTCAGAACGCCATAATTTAAAAGCGAATACGCTAGGGGGCTGCAGATGAGGGTTAGGCAGCGTCAACAGCAGCAGCAGCAGCATATACAACAACAACATCAACAACAGCAGCAGCAGCAGCAACAACAACAGCCAGAGCAAGAGCAGCAACAGCAGCCAGAGCAACAGCAACAACAACAACAACAGCAGCCAGAACAACAACTGCAAATACGTAGATTTAGTTATTTATATATATATATATATTTTATACCCTGAACCCATTGAAAATGGGAAATCAGGGTATAATGGTTTTGTGAAAATGTATGTAACAAGCAGAAGGAGGCGTGGCAGACCCCATAAAGTATATATATTCTTGATCAGGGAGAAAAGCTGAGTCGATTTAGCCCTGTCCGTCTGTCCGTCCGTCTGTCCGTATGTATGATCGCGTCGTTCTCAGAATATATCTCGTATATCTGTATATCTCGATTCGATCGAGTTTGTTTCAAATATTCGATAGCTATCATCGTTTAAATGTTATCGAATAAAAACCGATATCTTCATTTAGTTATCAAATTCTATTTAATTCATCTTCATAGTTAGAGTCTTCAAATTTTGCATTTAGTGTAATTTGAGCCTTCTGCAATTTCGGTTTTTGTTAAATTTTTTTGGATGCCACGCCCTCAAATTGCCCCTTCGCCTCAAATTGCTAAATCACGTATTTCAAGTACTAGAGACTGTGCTTTGGCACATACACACATATGAATGTCATGATCACGCCCAACAAATTTGATCAAAATCGTTGGTCTAGAAAAAAGGTATTAAACATTTAATGTCTCATATTTTCGGCCTCCTGCAGCAGCAGCAGCGAAGCTGATGAGTCATAACGCACAGTTAGCAGATTGTGTGCTTGTGCGTGCGTCTGTGTGTGTTCTTGTGCGTGCGTCTATATATTCTTGATCAGGGAGACAAGCCGAGTCGATTTAGCCCTGTCCGTCTGTCCGTCCGTCTGTCCGTATGTATGAACGCGTCGTTCTCAGAACTAATAAGAGCTAGAGCCTTGAAATTTTTTATGTACGTCCGTGAATAGCACGAAAAGATCGAGTTTGTTAAAAAAGTCGATTACTATTTTAATTTTAATGTTATCGATTAAAAACATTATCGAATGTTCGTAATAAAATTATATCTCCCACGTCTTTATAGCTAGAGTCCCCAAATTTTTATGTAAGGTTTATATTTATTTTATCTAATTTTGATTTTTGTTTAATTTTGGATACCGACTCCAACTTTCCCCAAATATTTAAATTGAGGATAGTTGCACTTAAAGCCAGTAAATGAATGGGTTTACATTTTTAAAATTGGAAAAAATGTAATAAAATATGATGAACATAAGCTGAAAATTTCATTCAAATCCATTAATTCGCGCAGAAGTTATCAAAGAAAACATTTGGTCAATCGGCCAAACACGTGACCAGCAACGCAAAGCAAATTGTTTTCCTATACATGTGCACATACACATACACATTAAGCTGCCTGCATCTAGCGAATTCTAAAACCCGCAAGTTTTTTTTATTTATTTATTTATTTATTTGTTATCAAAATATAATTGACAAGTCGAGTGTCAACTTATGTATAAACTAAACAACTTTGTTTAAAGCCTAAAACAAACAGATAAACAATTTATTTGCCAGTCCGGCCAGCTATGCCCCAATTCACAGCCCGATGTGGTTAGTGATATTATTGAAATAAAGAAATTTAAGAAAGAGGCAATACAGGAAAATTAAAAGTAAAATTAGAGAATCTAACTGTAAATATAAATATATAATATAAATATGTAGTAAAAAAAAATAAAATTTCCACCATCACGATTGAGTGATATCCCTAAGAAAAGCTGAAAGCAAAGATTTGATTAGAGGAAGAGAGAGTTCAGAGGAAAAACGTGGTAAAATTTATTATAATTCGCGCATAATACATGAAAAGCACTGTGCAACGAGTAATCCGATGTGAGCATAGCTAAATGCAAAGGGCGAAAGTGTCTAGTTGTTCTTGAGGGAACCGAAAAATGAAGTTTCATTAACAAGAAGGACGAATCAATATTACCTTCAATTAAATTATGAAGAAAAGCAATCCCAAGGATTGTTCTACGGTTTTTAATGAAGGAAGATCAATAAGAAGGAGACGACTATGATAAGACGGTAGACGGAGATTCGGATCCCAGTTTAGATTTCTTAGAGCAAAGAGAAGAAACTGTTTTTGGACCGATTCAATACGATCCTGGTACACTTTATGCTGTGGAGACCATATAATTGAACAGTATTCTAAAATAGGTCGTACCAATGAAACATAAAGGAGTTTAGTGTACATGTTTCCAATAGATGGCGCTATGATTTGCTAATTATCAGATGTTCAATAAATCGAAACATGGATGGCACTATTCTATCGAACCATAGATGGCGCTATTGGCTAAACAATTGAAAATGAATTGAATTTAGTTTTCTGTGCGTTTATACGAAATGCTAATTATGCAGTATTTTAAAAAACGCAGGTAGAGCAGGGTTAGGGTATCTCCTAGTCGGGACCCCCGACTAGAGTTTTCTTACTTGTTTTTATATATTTTTAACTAATGTATATTTATTTGCCATGTCGCCGCATGTCATCCTGGATTTCTTTGGATGCCCTCATCATCATCGTTGGACATTTCCTGGATGGCGTCGGTGATCATTGGTCAGTTGTGGTGCCGCCTTGGGCAGCTGTATGGCGGTTGCAGCGCAGCCTCAGGTAAGTGTGTTGTTTTAGTATTTTATATATATTTTTAATATATATTTGTTTGCCATGTCGCCGTATGTCATCCTGGATTTCTTTGGATGCCCTCATCATCATCGTTGGACATTTCCTGGATGGCGTCGGTGATCATTGGTTAGGAATAGTGCCGCCTTGAGCAGCTGTTTGGCGGCTGCAGCGCAGCCTCAGATAAGTGTAGTGTTTTAGTATTTTGATATATATTTTATTAATATATATTTGTTTGCCATGTCGCCGTGTGTCATCCTGGATTTCTTTGGATGCCCTCATCATCATCGTTAGACATTTCCTGAATGGCGTCGGTGATCATTGGTCAGGATTTGCGCCGCCTTGGGCAGCTGTTTGGCGACTGCAGCGCAGCCTCAGGTAAGTGTAGTGTTTGTGTGGTTTTTGTTTAATTTTTACTAATAAGAATTTGTTTTGCATGTCGCCTTATGTCAACCTGGATTTCTTTGGATGCCCTCATCATCATCGTTAGACATTTCCTGAATGGCGTCGTTGATCATTGGTTAGGATAAGTGCCGCTTTGGGCGGCTGTTTGGCGGCTGCAGCACAGCCTCAGGTAAGTACGTTGTTTGAGTATTTTTTTATATATATTTTTACTAATATATATTTGTTTGCCATGTCGCCGTATGTCATCCTGGATTTCTTTGGATGCCCTCATCATCATCGTTGGACATTTCCTGGATGGCGTCGGTGATCATTGGTTAGGAATAGTGCCGCCTTGGGCAGCTGTTTGGCGGCTGCAGTGCAGCCTCAGGTAAGTATGTTGTCTGTGTAGTTTTTATATATATTATACTAATATATATTTGTTTGCCATGTCGCCGCATGTCATCCTGAATTTCTTTGGATGCCCTCATCATCATCGCTAAACATTTCCTGGATGGCGTCGGTGATTAATGGTCAGTTGTGGTGCCGCCTTGGGCAGCTGTTTGGCGGCTGCAGCGCAGCCTCAGGTAAGTGTGTTGTCTGTGTAGTTTTTATATATATTATACTAATATATATTTGTTTGCCATGTCGCCGCATGTCATCCTGGGTTTCTTTGGATGCCCTCATCATCATCGTTGGACATTTCCTGGATGGCGTCGGTGATCATTGGTCACGATTAGTGCCGCCTTGAGCAGCTGTTTGGCGGTTGCAGCGCAGCCTCAGGTAAGTGTGTTGTTTGTGTAGTTTTTATATATATTATACTAATATATATTTGTTTGACATGTCGCCGCATGTCAGCCTGGACTATTTTGGATGCCTTCATCATCATCGCTGGACATTTCCGGGATGGCGTCGGTGATCATTGGTTAGGATAAGTGCCGCTTTGGGCGGCTGTTTGGCGGCTGCAGCACTGCCTCAGGTAAGTACGTTGTTTGAGTATTTTTTTTTTATATATATTTTTACTAATATATATATGTTTGCCATGTCGCCGCATGTCATCCTGGATTTCTTTGGATGCCCTCATCATCATCGCTGGACGTCTCCTGGATGGCGTCGGTGATCATTGGTCAGGATTTGTGCCGCCTTGGGCGGCTGTATAGCTGATGGAGCGCTACCTCAGGTGAGTGGTTCGTATAGTATACTTATATGTATATTCTAATGTATATTTATGTTCTATATAATCACAGGTGAGTATGTATGTGGCTCTGCACTCTATTGCTCTGTCTCCGTGTCCTCATCCAGAGATATTTCCAGGTTAATTCTGAGGCTTTCTGGCCTTTCGTCTAGTATCGCCTCTTGGGAGATTGGTGGTGGTTGTAGTAGCGGTCCAGTCATGCGCATTGTAAGTAGTGTTTGAGGTGTGTCTGGTGGCGGAGCTGGTGACAGTGTTGGTGTGGTAGAATCTTGTATTTCTATTGTTGCCAGCACTGCTCCTGGTGTCGCTAGGTCGGTGGTCGCAGCAGGTGACAGTGATGACGATATTTGAATTATTGCCATTGCTGATGTCGATATCTGTGAGCTGTCCTGTTCCCCGTCATAGTCAGGAATAATTGCCTTCTTGACGCTTAGTGGCTGGCCTTGGACTATTGCTAATGTCCTCGGTCTGGAGAGTCCTCCAGTTGTGTAGGCCCTATTATAGAAGAACATTTGCATGAGGCTGAGCCTGTTTGGATGCTCAGGTCCTCGCTCTCGTTCACGTTTTGCCCGTAGTTCGGCTTGTTTAATTGCTTCTCTTCTTTCCACATCTTCTGCTTCGAGGCGTAGTAATGTCGGCAGATGGTTTGAGTTGTTGATCCATTCAGATTGTGCGTTTGCCGTCTGTAGGGGGCGGATGTGTTGTTGCAGTTGAGCCATATATCGTGGCCAGTGCATTCTTTGTGGAACATATGGGTCAAACATCAGTCCGCGTGCTTCGTGGTTGGTGTGGTTTGCTAATGAGTTAGCGAAGCGACTGCTTGCCAGTTCGAAAACTTCCTCAACCGTTTTAAGACCATATTTGCTCTCAAGAGTGGCATTGCGAGTGTACCATGAGGCACTCAGGGCATCTCTATTTATTTTATTTTTCGCACTTTTTACTCGCATAATATGGGTTGCAGCTGTCAGGGAGCCCCAGACTGGTAGTGCGTATTGCCAGATTGGCATGATTAGTTGCTTTATGATCGTTGCCTTGCAGTTTTTTGCCAGTTGGCTGTTGCGTCCGATTAGCCATTCCAGCTTAACATCCTTAAGAGGTTAGTGTGCTGCTTCATATTGAGTTTGCAATCCAATATGACGCCCAAGTATGTGTGTGAGGGTTTATGTGCTATAGATTGTGCCAAAGATTTTAGGTGTTATTTCCATTGCTCGTCTGTCAACATTTCTCAATGTGAACAGGACGTGGCTAGTATTTGATGTGTTAAGGTTTATAGCCCATTTCTTTGCCGATTTTTCGAATTTGCTCAGGTAGTCATTGTTTCCGGTAATTTCTGTTATATAATTGTTTGCTGCGCACATTATGACAGTGTCGTCAGCAAATGTTGATAGCAGCATTTGCTTGTGAAGTATATGTTGTTGGCTGTGAATGTCATTTTTGGTTGGGGGAGAGGGTAGAGGCATATCTGATGCAAAAATTGTGTGGAGGATTGGTCCCAGTACGCTTCCTTGTGGGACGCCAGCAGTAATTTTACTAGTCCTAGACGTGGTGTCATTACACTTGACAGCAAATGTCCTTCCTTTGATGTAGCTTTCTAAGATGTTATATAGTTGGAGTGGCAGCAGCTTGCATAATTTGAGAAGTAGGCCTTCATGCCATACTCTATCAAATGCTTCAGAAATATCTATGAATACTCCCGAGCAGAATTGCTTCTTTTCATAGGCACACAGTATGAATTGGGTCACTCTGGCCAGTTGCTGATCGGTGCCGTGTTCTCGTCTGAATCCAAATTGATGGGATGGCACAGCTTTTCAAACTCTTTAACTGCAAATAAACTCGTCAGCAGCAATTTTTCCAAGAGTTTGGCCAGTCCGGAGATTAGGCTGATTGGGCGATAGGACTTGAGGTCCGAGTAGGATTTGCCAGGCTTGAGGATCAGCGTTATTACTGCATGTTTCCATGTGCTGGGGAAATGGCCAGTTCTGAGCATTGAATTATATATTAGGAGGAGGTATAGTAGCCCTTTTTGTGGCAGTATTTTTATCAATCGGTTGTCGATTTTGTCATCCCCAGGAGCCTTGGTTGTTTCAAGCGCTGTAATGGCAGATTTTAGCTCTTCTATTGTTATTGGGCTAATTGGTCGCGGTTGGTGTTGTTGAGCTTGTTGTTGTTGCTGTCGTTTGCTACTTTTCAGCTGACTTAGTTCATCGATTATGATTGTTCGCGGGTGCGAATCTTGACTCCAAGTGAGTGGCAAACGCTTCGGCCTTTTCTGAGCCTATTCTGGGCCGCTCTGTATTGTGACCTTGCCTCCGGGGTGCGGGTGGCGTTCAGGATTATTTTACATCGTTGTTTCCATTCAAGCAAGGATTTAGAAGCATTGTCCAACACTGGTACCGGGTGACGCCAGCGGGGAGGTTGTCGGTTTGCGTTGCCCATTGTTTGTCTGGCCGCCTCTTGGATGTTCCTAAGAAACACATTTATAGCATCGTCAATGTCATCTTTGGATACTATGTCCGTGTTCAGATCGATTAGCCTCCCTAAGGAGTCCTGGAATTGCCTTGTCTTATTCTCTGGTATCCTTAGTGAGGGTGGGCCACCGCCTGGTCGCTCTGGTGCCCTCTGGAATCGGCCAGTATGGAGATCTATGCGTAGTGGTAGATGGTCCGAATCTAGTTCTGTTGTGGATCGTATTTTCAGACGTATGCCATTCATGCTACCATATACGGCAAAGTCAATAGCCGATGGTTGCTTCCGTCTATCGTAGGGGTAATGGGTGGCTCCCCAGTTGCCAGGACATTGTAGCGTCTGTGTGACTGAATTGAGCTCAAACGAGCTTTGCCTCTTTGGCAAGTGCGTGTGTTCCCCACCACGAGTGCTTGGCGTTTCAGTCACCGCAGAGTAGGAAGTCGGAAGTAGGACTTAGTAGTGTTTGAAAGTGGCTCTTAGTCCACTCGTAGGTTGGTGGGAAATATATCGGAGCCACAACTACTACATCTTCTGGTTTGTCTTTTGTACGTAGCAGCGCAACTGGAGAACTTTGAACATAAGGCGTTCTGATGGTTTAGAGAGCAGCATGTCTGACGTCGGTTTTGACGAGAGAGCTACCCCTCCACTCATGTATGAGCTGGGGTTAGTGGCAGCATATGCTGTATAGCCGGGAATGTTGATGATATCGGAAGTTTGGGGAATCTTCGTCTCAGCTATTAGCATTATTTGTATGCCTTCCCTTTTCATAAACAATTCCAATTTAGTTATTTTGTTGCGCACTCCACACGCGTTCCAGAAGGCCATTTTATATGCGATGCCATTCTTGGAGTTGTGTGTGTGCGCTTGGATGGCAGCCCGATGCTGATGGTGGTGCTGGTTGTCGTTGTGACTGGTGGTTGGAGATGAGTTATCTATTTCCTCTCTATACATTATTGTGTTCATTTGCTGTTGTGTTTTGCAGATCGCTGTGCTGTTGCTGCTTATGTTGCTGTTGCTGGCCTATTTGGGGGATCAACTGCATGAAGACTGTAACCAGTTGCTCCATTTTTGTCTGCATTCTGCTGAACATGTCCATGTTCAATTTAATGGCTTGGTGCAACGACTCTAGAGCTGGCCCCGTAGTTGGCGACCAGTGCTTGCCAGAGGATGCCTCGTCACGCAGCTGGTGGTTTAGTTTAGCCAGGCCTGGTCTGCTGCTGGACCCTGGTCTCCAATTGTTGCTTTTGCTGCTGCATCCGTTGTTGTTGCTAGAGATGCTCCAACACCGTTAAGTTGCTGGAGTTGCCTTTTTTGTTCATTGTCGCCCAGATTTGGATTGGTGGCTGCTATACTCTTGATTGCGGGATGGCCTTTTCAGATGTTTACCCATTGGAGCATGGTTTCTACCTGTGATGGAGGCTGATGCAGCTCTTGCTCTGGGTTGCTGTTGTTGGTGTCGCTGATGCGACGGTTTCGTTGTTGGTGTTGGCCATCTTTGGCAACACCATTCTTTGTTGGTGACACTGCTATATGTTAGCTGACGATCGACCAAGCTGGTGTGAGGATGCCTTAGGGGAACTCTCTGCATCGAATTAGTTGTAGGCTTTGTTTTTATACCCTGAACCCATTGAAAATGGGAATTCAGGGTATAATGTTTTTGTTGAAATGTATGTAACAGGCAGAAGGAGGCGTGGCAGACCCCATAAAGTGTATATATTCTTGATCAGGGAGACAAGCCGAGTCGATTTAGCCCTTTCCGTCCGTCTGTCCGTCCGTCTGTCCGTCTGTCTGTCCGTATGTATGAACGCGTCGTTCTCAGAACCTATAAGAGCTAGAGCATTGAAATTTTTTATGTAGGTGAATAGCACGAAAAGATCGAGTTTGTTGAAAAAAGTCGATAACTATTTTAGTTTTAATGTTATCGATTAAAAACATTATCGAATGTTAGTTATAAAATTAAATCTCCCACGTCTTTATAGCTAGAGTCCCCAATTTTTTTTTGTAAGTTTTATATTTATTTTATCTATTTTTGGTTTTTGTTAAATTTTGGATACCGGCTCCAACTTTCACCAAACATTTAAATTGAGGTTAGTTGCACTCAAAGCCAGTGAATGCATGGGTTTGCATTTTTAAAAATTGGAAAAAATCTAATAAAATATGATGAACATAAGTTGAAAATTTCATTCAAATCCATTAATTCGCGCAGAAGTTATCAAAGAAAACATTTGGTCAATCGGCCAAACACGTGACCAGCAGCGCAAAGCAAATTGTTTTCCTATACATGTGCACACATACACACATACACATTGAGTTGCGTGCATCTAGCAAATTCTAAAACCCGCAAGTTTTAGTGTAAATATTTCCAATAGATGGCGCTATGATTTGCTAATTATCAGCTGTTCAATAAATCGAAACATGGATGGCGCTTTATCGAACCATAGATGGTGCTATTGGCTAAACAACTGAAAATGAATTGAATTTAGTTTTCTGTGCGTTCATACGAAATGCTAATTATGCAGTATTTTAAAAAACGCAGATAGCGCGGGGTTTAGGGTATCTCCTAGTCGGGACCCCCGACTAGAGTTTTCTTACTTGTTTTTATTTATTTTTATTTATTTGTCATGTTGTCGCCGATCTTTCTGGACATCGTCATATTGATCGCTGAACTTTTCTTGATCATCGTCCTTGCCCCTTGGTCAAGTGCTGCTCCGGTTTGGGCAGCTGAGTTCCGGCTGCAGTGCAGCCTCAGGTAAGTGGTAAGTTTGTGTTAGCCGTTTGTTTACATTATTTTAATTTTAATTTCTTTCAGCATATTGCAGGTGGCCGAATACCAGGCCACTCTACTGCCCCGAGCGATCAGGCAGTTGCTGGCGAATCAATGGCGCCAGCTGCAAAAAAGTATTAAACAGCTGGTCCATTTTCGCCTCCATACGGCTGAACATTACTATTTTCAGCTCGAGAGCCTTCAGCATCTGATCGCTCGGAGCTGATTCGTCTTCGTGGATCTGGTGTCGGCCTCCATTGTTGGCAGTCCTCAGCTGCTGCTGGGACTCAGCCAAATGCCTCTCGGCAGGATTTCGGCTGCTTATTGGCGTCGCTGTTACTGATGCCAATTGTGGATCCGGCGCTTGTTGACGCCTATCCCTTTCCAGTGCATCGCGAATTTGCTGCTGGCAGATTGCTCGATGCTGCGCCATTTCTTCATGGATGTTGCTGTTCGTGGCCGATGCTCTCCTGGCCGAGGCTCGCTTGCGCTGGGGCTTACGCTCCTTTCCAGCATTTCGAGTTCGGTCGAAGAGGGCCATTTTATATGGCTTATAAGACGTTTTCGTCCTATTAGCAGCAGCAGCTGCAGCACGAGCTAGGGACTCGATCCTCGCCGAGGAAGGCTGTTGTTGCTGTTGCCGCTGCAGTGTTTGCTGCTGTTGATGGCGGCCATTGTCTTGACCAGATGGTGCCTTTACTGTCGTTTTATGGTTGCTCTCGCCACGCACTATACGGCTATATGTTAGCTCATGCTTAGCCGTGCTGCAGTGTAATTTATTTTTAGTTGTACTATTATTTTTAATATTAGCATTAGCAACATTTTGTAGATGTCTTTGTTGTTGTAGTATTTGCTGTTGGTTAATGTCAATAAAGCCATTTTTAATTGTTTGTTTCTGTTGTTTTTATTTTGTATTTGCGCCTGTCGCTGCGTCCGTCTCAGCTGCTTTAGCTCCTTAGCAGCTTTATAAGATTGCAGCCTGGACCGGGCTTTTTGTAGACAGGACAGCCCTTATAGCTACTAATATGCTCGCCACCGCAATTAGCGCATTTAGGGGCTGCCTGTCTAGATTTAGTGCAGGCGGTCGAAGCGTGCTCTTCTGCACACTTCATAAATCTAAATTGCCGCCTACAATAGTTTTTCGTGTGCCCAAATACCTGACAGCGATGGCATCGATCGGCTTAGCCATCCTCTCGACCCTCACTGCCTGCCCGCTTAGCTCTGTGAGCTCCAGGATGCGGGTATGGCTGCCATCCATTTTGGGCTGCAACTCCACCTCGAACACGTTCACAGGCTTGCCCGTGAAACGTTTCTTTACGTTTTTAACGTAACGTATCTCATTCCCGAGATCTATTAGCCGCGCCTTAAGCCATTCACAGGGGGTAGAGTGGTGAATGTGCTTAATGCACACCTATACCCCTCTGGCTGCGTTGTTGGTGTGTATGCAAGTGGGTGCCATCTTTATTTAAAGTATCCATGATGGCCTCGTATGTTTGCATATTATCGCATTCTATACGCAGACCATCATTAGACATTGTTCTTGTGATGAATTGAATTTCCCAACTGCTGGATTGCTTTGCAGCTTATCCAGCAGTGGTACTATTTGCGGCACGGGTGGCAGAAAAACAAAGGCACTTTAGTTTTAACTTTAATGGCTTTATTGTTATCTTTTGCGGCTGCTGTTGCTGCTCTTCAGCTGGGCTGGCTGGCAATCCATTTGCTGCTCAATTTCTTGCTGTTATTGTTGCTCTGGCTGCTCTGGCTGCTGTTGTTGCTGCAGCTGCTGCTCTGGCTGCTGTTGTTGTTGTTGTTGCTGCTGCTGCTGTAGCTGTAGCTGCTGTTGCTGCCGCCTCTGCTTGACTCTCATCTGCAGCCTCTTGGCGTAATAGCTTTTGAATTGTGGCGTTTGGAATGGCGTGTCCGGGTCAGAAAGATCTTCTTCCTCGGACTCGTCCATTTCGCCACATCTACGTTTCAATGGCGATTGCCATGAAGCTGAATTTGCTGGAGCTGCCATTGCTTGTGGCAGTTCATGGGGGAGCAATGGTGGCACCTTAGAAAGCCACCTTTGTACTTCAGATGTATTTAAATTTAAATTTAAGTTAGAATTTAAATTAATGCTACTCGTTGCCATAATTGGCATTGCGCTTGCGCTTACGCTCGTATTTGTAGTTGCTTTTGTGTTTGTATCTGTATTAGTGATCATTGTGAGCGCGTTCGTCATTACGTTTTCTTTGGTATTTGTATAGGCGCTCTTAATTGCGTTCGTCAGTGTATCGGCAGTCTTTACGTTTGTATTTGTATTTGTCTTTGCGTTTGCAGCGTCAGTCAAGAGAGTGTTTCTGTATGTATATGTGTGGTTTAGTGCTGCTGCCTTATCTCTCTTATTTAGTCTTTGATCTATTTGTAGTGGCCGTGTATGTGTGTGCGCGCTCTTCGGCTTCATGCGATGCATGTAAGTATTTGTGTCGGCTTTTATTTGTGTTTGTTTGTGTGTTTGCTGTTGAGGCTGGAAAAGTGCGCTTTCTGGCTGCACTGCATGTCGTGCCTCTCTCAATGCTAGCTGAGGCTGGGCTAGTGTGTTAGTGTGAGTGAGCGGAAGGGAATTTCTAGAGGTGGCTGCCTCTCTTTGACACTTCCTGTGTGTTGGTGAGAGTGGCTTTTCATCGCTCTCTCCCTCCTTTTTTTGTGGAGCCTGACGCTACTTTTGGCGCCTTTTCTGGCGCTTTTTTCGGCGCCTTCTGGGGACCCTTTGCTGGCTTTTCCAATGAGAACATCTCCTCCAGCAACGCCAGGTCGGCCGTTGTGTCGAAGAACGGGGGAATCGATTCAGGCAGTATGGATACGATACACCGCTCTCCAATGTCTCAGCTTCAGCCGCGGCAGCGGCTGCGGCTGATTGTCGGCGGCTCCTCTGGCCAGTGGGCTCGCTCATCCCAAGTAGCAGTTCCATGGAGTCGTCAGAATTATAGTTGGCTGCCATCATATAGTTGTTGTCTGCTTTTATGCGTCACAAAAAATACAGTCACCAGTATATGTTCGCCAGTATATATATAAAATATATATATTTATTCACTTTTTGTTTAAAAATTGTTTTTTTTTTTTATTTATTGGCTTCACTTTGAATTTTTATTTTCTATTTTATATTTTTCCCATTTAGAATTAATAAGAAAATTTATTTGCTTTTTATTCACATTAATTTTATTTCAATAGAGTCTGTCTCGGTGTACAATGCAGTGTTCGAGATTGAAATGTGTTGGAGGAGCGCCGCAGCGCAACACCACCTCCGGCCTCGAGCGTGGGCTATAGATTATGTTAAATCCGACCGATTACTCTAGGGTTTGAGCAACTTCTCTCGGTTTTGTTGTCGCGTAACGTATTGTGTTGTTGGCGCCTTCGTTACTTGTGCCGGTCTGGCATCTCAGGCTTGGTGGTCGATATTTTATCGATAAGCCATCTCAGGACTCCAGATATTGTTGTTGCTAATTTAGCTTGTGGCGACATTATAGCCATCGACTTTGCATCTGTTATTGCTGCTGCTGCGTCCAGCTTGCGACGAATGTGATCTGCGCCATGCGAATCCAGGCTGTGTCTAGTTTTTGGCGGCCTTTTAGACTGTTGTTGTTGTTGTTGTTGTTGTTGGGCATTGATTGTCAGTTGTTCGTCTGTTATGGTCTCAATGTCTATGTAGTGGCTCTCACTTCCACTGGTAATGTTGTGAAGTGAGACATTTGTGTTCAGATTTATACTATTTGTTGCTGCTCTATTGTGTATTGGGCTTGCGCTTGTGCTTGCGCGGGTATTTGGATTTGCGCTTGCGCTTGCGCACATATTTGTATTTGCTTGTAAGTTTACGTTTGTATTTGTGTGAGCTATTGCAGCATCAGTCAAGTCAGTCGAATTAATGTGTGTGTGTGTGTGTGTGTGTATGTGTTGTTTAGTTCTGCCTTCTTTTTCACTGGCTGCGCGCGCGCGCTCTTCGGCTTCATTCGTTGCAGGTAAGTATTGTTCGTGTTAATGTTTGTGTTTGTGTGTATTTGTGTCTGTGCTTAGGCAAGTCTCTCTTAAATCTAGCTGAGCGAGCATGTTGGTGTTGGTGTGAGTGTTAGTGACTGTGGGTGTGAAACTTTCGAGTTTCGTTCTCTCGCCCTGCACTGCTTTGTTGGCGTGCGAATGTGTGTAAGCAGTGGACTTCTCGCTCGCACTGCTTGTAATGGTGGTGTTTTTAGGCTTTCTTTTGGACTTTCTTTTGGCGGCGGCAGCAACTGACGCCACTTTTGGCGCGGTTTTTTCTGGTGCCGTTTTTTCTGGCGCCTTCTTGGGGCCCCCAATTAGCCTATCCAAGGAGAATATCTCCTCCAACAATGCCATGCTGGCTTCATCGGCCGTTTCGTTAAAGAACGATGAGTTGGGCGCATCTGAATCTGTCAGGGACAGTACAGACACGATACACTCACCGTTTTCTAGTGTCTCAATTTCTACCGCTGCTGCGGCTGATTGTCGGCGGCTCCTCTGTCCAGCTGGCTCGCTCATCCCGAGTAGCATCTCCATGGAGTCGTCTGGTTCGTAATTGGCTGTCATCTCTTGAATTCGTTGAATTCGTTGCCTTCTCTTATGCGGCGAACTTTATTTGCAGTCACTTTAGTTAAAAAAAAGAAACACTTTATGCACTTGCTCGCTTCAATTGTTAATTGATTTGATTTTCACTTGTTTAATTTCCCATTTTTAGTAAATAACAAGATTTTTAATAGCTTTAAGTTTTAAATCACTTTATTTTAATTTTCAAGATTTTTTTCTCTCGTGTGTATGTTTGGTGAGGCCTGTCGGTGGCGCTCACGGTTGGATTGCGGCGGTGGGTATAGCGAGGGACAGCGCACTCCACCTCCACCCTCGAGCGCTGCGCTTGCGATTCGACAAAGGATTAAATCGGGCGCTGGGCGAACGATGATCACAGGTCCGAATGATTACTCTTTGTGTTTTTGAGAAACTGGTCTCGGCCTTTAAATGGTGTAACTTTGTTTGTTGTTGGCGCCTTCGTTACATGGGTTGTTTTGTGCCGGTCTGGCATGTCTGGCGTGGCGTTCGACTATTCATCGGTATAATGGCGTGACAGCTATAGTTCGAATTGGCATGTTGTCAACTCAGGCAGCTGCCATGTGGGGGGGGTTGGCTGGAGGTGTGGACGGTAACAATAACAGTGACTTAATTACTAACAATAAACTTAACTAAAATTTTTTTTTTTACATTAATATATACAATAAATTTTTCCCTTTTTTTTGCAGCTATTTTGGGGCTTGGTGTGGGGAAGCGGCGGCTCTAATGGTGCATGGGTCGCCTTGCCAGCTAGCTTCAGGCGCACACACATACACATCCACATGCGTAAGTATGCACCTGTCGCAATCCTCAGCTTTGGTTGAAGAAAATTTTAATCTTCTTCTTTTCTTTGCAGCCTCCGAACATCTACGGACATCACTGGGCTTTGGAGGTGTGGACTCTGGAGCAGATCGGCGCAGCGATCTATACTCGGGTAAGTATATTGTCAGGTTATGTTTATAATATTATTTATTTTTTTTCATTCTTTTTAGTTGCTGGGCATCTGGAGGACTTCACTGGAGCATCTGGAGGGCATCGATGGACGTCTTGCGGCCATATCGTAGTCGGCCCTTGGTCAGGGCAGGCACCGCCAGGGAGTAGCTGTGTAAAGGTAAGTGTATGTATTATTTATGTGTGTTCATATACTAATGTATATGGATTTCATTGGCGTCGCCGGTGTTCGTGGTCATCGTTGGACGTCTTCATCATCATCGTAAGACATCTCTTGGACAACGCCGGTGCTTCAGGTAAGTGTAGTGTTTGTGTGGGGTTTTTGTTTAATTTTTACTAATTTGTATTTGTTTTCCATGTCGCCGTATGTCATCGTGGACTATTTTGGATGCCTTCATCATCATCGTTGGACATTTCCTGGATGGCGTCGGTGATCATTGGTCAGGATTTGTGCCGCCTTGGGCAGCTGTTTGGCGGCTGCAGCGCATCCTCGGGTGAGTATTTTGTTTGTGTTTATTTGTGTACATATATTAATTCTTATTTATTTATTTTCTATGTTATTGGCTATCATTATGGACTTTATTGTACATCAGGCGCTTCATTGGGCATCTCTTGGGCAGCGCCTGTGCCCATTGGTCAGGTGGAGTGTCGCATATAAACAGTGCAGCCTCAAGGTATGCAATTGAATTTATTATTTGCTTCTTTTTTTATTATTTTATTTAAGTGTTGAACTTGTACAAACAAAACTTAGTACTATAACAACACATGACTTATATATATATACGGCCAAACCTCAGTCGTATTGTGAGGAACTGAAGATTAATTAGTTATAGGTTTAAGGTGTTCCAGCGTTTTGGCAAAGCCTTGCCGTTTAAGTCTTCTTAGGGGTCTAGCAGGGACTAGACCCCTTGCAATAGGCTTCGTGTCGTTGCAACCTATCTGAGTATCGGCTTGTATGTCTGTCTATCTGCTCTTCAACAGTAGGTAGCTTGAGGTCTCTATGGAGTGTAGAACCGCGTATATACCAGGGGAGATAGTTATTTGTCAAAGCACTCGGTTCTGCAGTACCTGTATCCGTTTGTAGTTGATTTGCAGCAATCCCCAGATTGCACTATAAGCCATTCGGCACAATGCATTGACGTATCAGCTTCTACATTCAGCGTCATTAGGTGCGCTTCGTTTTATACTATTTCACGTAGTGAACTAGTATATTGGGTTTAGTGCAATGTCGGTCATGCTGTCCGTCCGTCTGTCCGTCTGTCCGTATGAACGCAAACCATTTCCACGCTATTGAAGCTAGAGACTTGAAATTTGAAATATATACTCGTGTATACCCTCGTCTGATAAAGTGTCAAGATTTTCCCGATACGCCCACTAGGGCGTGGCAAATCGGAAAATGCATTTTCCTGTATCTCAGAAACACTACTTATAGAAGAGCTAGAGAGTTGAGATTTTAACTGAACACTCATGTCAACATCCCAAAATCAAAAAGCTATGGCGGATATATCTACGCCCATTGGGGGCGTGGCAAATCGGGTCAAACTGTATCTTCTACAGTTTTAAAGCTAGAACGCCCAAATTTGGCACGTGGGTTACTGTTACGATTCTATAAGGATCGCCCAAAAAATTTTACGACCACGCCTACTAGGGGCGTGGCAAGTCGGATCTGAAGATATAGTGATTTTACTAGTTGCGTTATATTTTGAGCACTATTGATGCTAGAGACTTGAGACTTGGTATATATACTCGGGTTAACATCCCACAATCGAAAAGCTATGGCGGATATATCTACGCCTTCAGGGGGCGTGGCAACTAATATCAGCTTATATCTCCCACAGTTTTAGTGCTAGAAGCTTCAAAATTGAATGTTTAGTTACTGGGGGCCTCCTCTATCGATTCCCCAAAATTATTGTTACGCCCCAAAAGGGGCGTGACATACAGAAAAATACCCTGTAATTTTCGCATTTTTCGAATGTAAGCATCCAAACTTTACAGTTATATTCCTGAACGCCCACTCTATGCACATGCCAAAAAGTATTTGTCTACGGCCACTGGGGGCGTGGCAAATCAAAACTGAAAAATCTGCAGCTTCTGAGCCAATAACGCGCCACATAATGACTTTGTGACCTTTGACCTTGTCTTTTGACTTGTTAAATTATATATATATGTTTGAAAAGAATATTTTATTAATACAAAATAACTAAATAAGGAAAATATAACAAAAATATCAACATGACCGCACCGGGGTTCGAGCCCACACCTCTACGCTGGCTACTTAAATCACATGTTCAGAGTTGCCACCTCCCTCATTTTGAGAGATGCCATCTCTCTCGATTTAGGAGCGTGTGTTTGCTAGGGTAAGGGTTCGATCCTAATTGAAACTGTCTGGCCACCTCCAATGAAAAGTTTTAGTCTGCAGCTAATTTGAGCGGCGAAAGTGGGGATTTAAGGTTAAATTTTAAAAATATAATGTGATAGATGCCCCTGTGTGCTGCTGGGACGTGAAATAGTATTTCGCTGTCGGTTGCGTCCGACAGCAACGTTCTTACTTGTTATTGTTGAGCCATCGCAGTTGTTGCAGTCTGTGGCCTGTGGCATTTTTTCACCGCAGCTTTTGGTGCGGCCCAAAGGTGAGACGCTTGTCCAGTGTGATGCCAAGATATTTCGCCTGCGCTGGTTGGGGTAGGGTTACTCCCTCTAGCTGGATTGGGGGGGGGTATGCATAATCAGCCTTTTAGGGTGAAGCAGGGGTTTAATGTTTTTAGCGGATTGATTTTCATATTTCACCGCTTGCACCAATCAGTGAGAGTATCAAGATACCTCTGTAGTCCTGTACTTGCTTCATCGTGACTGTTGGAGCTGTAGATGACTGCAACATCATCAGCATAAGTGGCAATGACAGCTTTCGAGGGAGCGTCCATATGTTGAGAGGACGGCCTAGGTATGTCTGCCGTATACAAGGAGAACAGTAGCGGATCAAGAACACTGCCCTGCGGCACTCCTGCTCTCATAGAGTATGTGGACGATAGTGTATCATTTACCTTTACTTTAATCTGTATCATTTACCTTTACACCAATCTGTGAACTTGCTCCACTGTGCCGTGCCCCTCCCGAAATACAAATTGTTGATCCGTTAAGATATTGGATTGTCTTATTATGACATTAATTCGTTTAGCAATGGTCCTCTCCCATAATTTAGACAGGGAGGGCATTATACTTATAGGCCAATATGACTCTGGATCCTCTTCCGGTTTGCCTGGCTTATGAATCATCAAGATTGCAGCTATTTTCCATTGTCTAGGGAAAACTTGAAGCCTGATGATGGCATTAAAGATTAGTACAATGTACAGTACCGCTCTTGTAGACAAGGCCTTCAGCGTAGCATTGCAAATCTTGTCTATTCCAGCATCTACAACAACAACATCAGCAGCAACAACAACAGCAGCCAAAGCAAGAGCAGCAACAGCAGCCAGAGCAACAGCAACAATAACAACAACAACAACAACAGCAAATAGAGCTGGAAATGGACTGTCAGCCGTGCCCATCTGAGGAACAGCAACAGCAGCCGTCATTAAACAACAACAACATGAAAACTAAAACTAAAGCCAAAGTGCCAATGGTATTTCTGCCACTTGTGCCGCAAATAATGCCACTACTGGACAAACTCCAAAGTAATCCAGCAGTAGGCAAATTTAGAACCCGTACGATGGCAAATGATGGTCTCCGTGTGGAGTGCGACAGCATGTCCACATATGAGGCCATCATGGCGTCATTGAATGAAGACGGCACTCAACTCCACACCCACCAACAGCGCAGGGTATAGGGTGTGCATTAAGCACATCCACCACTCTACCCCCAGTGAATGGCTTAAGGCGCGCCTAAATGAACTTGGCTATGAGGCAAAATATGTACGAAACATAAAAAGCGTTTCACTGGCAAGCCAGTAAACGTTTTTGAGGTTGAGCTGCAACCCAAACTGGATGGCAGCCACATGCAAATACTGCAATTAACCGAGCTAAGCGGACAGGCAGTGAGGGTCGAGAGGCATGCCAAGCCAATCGACCCTCCCCAATGTCATCGCTGCCAGGCATTTGGGCACACGAAAAATTACTGTAGGCGCCAATTTAAATGCATGAAATGTGCAGATGACCATGCTACGACAGCTTGCACTAAACCTAGACAGGCAGCCCCGAAATGCGCTAATTGCTGTGGCGAGCATATTAGCAGCTATAAGGGCTGTCCTGCCTACAAGGAGGCTAGGTCCAGGCTACAGTCGTATAAGGCTGCCAAAGAGCTGAAACAGATGAGGCAGAAACAGCGGCAGACGCAAATAAATAACAAAAATAAACACAAACAAGCAATCACAAAGGACTTTATTGTAAACAAGCAACAAAAAGTACATCAATTAGGACATCTAAAGAATGTGGCAAATTCTTACAACAACAATAATAATAAAACTAAAACTAATATTAGAAATCGTCACTCCAGCACGGCTAAGCATCAGCCAATCTTTAGTCGTAAGGTGAGTGACGATATCAGCCACATAACGCCAGTTAGGCATCTACTGGCCAAGCTAATGGCCGTCATCACCATCATCAACAGCAGCAAAAACAACAGCGGCACCAGACCCCTATACGTGGTACAGTTGCTGCTGCAAACAGACTAAAGGCGAAGACGTATAAGCCATACAAGATGGCTCTCTTTGGGCGGACCCGCAACGTTGGCAAGGAAAGGCACAAATCCCAGCGCAAGCGAGCCTCGACCGAGAGAGACTCGCCCATCGGCAGCATCAATATGCGCGAGGAAAACGCGCAGCATTTAGCTTTATCTATACGTGATGCACTGGCAAGGAATAGGCTGGAGCAGTCGCCCGATCCTCTAGTGGCACCAGTAGCAGCAACGCCGAATTGGAGACGCAATCCTGCTGAGGCACACTTGGCCAATCTACAGCAGCAGTTGCATGCTGCCAATGATGATGGCCAACATCAGGCTCCGGATTCCCCAGATGACCAGATGCTGAAGGCTCTCGAGCTGAACGTCACCATGTTCAGCCGTATGGAGGTGAAAATGGACCAGTTGTTCAATTGCTTTCTGCAACTAGCTCCATTGATTCGCCAGCAACAGCCTGGCCATCTGGAGCAGTAGTGGAGCCGGACAGATGGCCACCTGCAAATACATAACAATCCATAAACTTCATGTTAGCAAATAATAAATTCAATTGCATACCTTGAGGCTGCACTGTTTAAATGCGACACTCCACCTGACCAATGGGCACAGACGCTGCCCAAGAGATGCCCAATGATGCACCTAGTGATGTACAGTAAAGTCCATAATAATAGCCAATAAGATAGAAAATAAATAAATAAGAATTAATATATGTACACAAATAAACACAAACAAAATACTTACTGAGGCTGCGCTGCAGCCGCCATATAGCTGCCCAAGGCGGCACCACAACTGACCAATGATCACCGACGCCATCCAGGAAATGTCCAACGATGATGATGAAGGCATCCAAAATAGTCCAGGATGACATACGGCGACATGGAAAACAAATACAAATTAGTAAAAATTAAACAAAAACCCCACACAAACACTACACTTACCTGAAGCACCGGCGTTGTCCAAGAGATGTCTTACGATGATGATGAAGAGGTCCAACGATGACCACGAATACCGACGACGCCAATGAAATCCATATACATTAGTATATGAACACACATTAATAATACATACACTTACCTTTACACAGCTACTCCCTGGCGGTGCCTGCCCTGACCAAGGGGCGACTACGATATGGCCGCAAGATGCTCAAGTGAAGTCCGATAAAAAATAATATAAGCATAACCTGACAATATACTTACCCGAGTATAGAACGCTGCCGCCACACGGCGGCCCATGGCTGCGCCGATCTGCTCCAGAGGGCGCACCTCCAAAGCCCAGTGATGTCCATAGATGTTCGGAGGCTGCAAAGAATAAGAAGAAGAAGATTAAAATTTTCTTCAACGAAAGCTGAGGATTGCGACAGGTGCATACTTACGCATGTGGATGTGTATGTGTGTGCGCCTGAAGCTAGCTGGCAAGGAGGCCCATGCACCATGAGAGCCGCCGATTCCCCACACCAAGTCCTAAAATAGCTGCAAAAAAAGAGAGAAAACTAAATTATTATATATATTAATGTAAAAAAAATTTTAGTTAAGATTATTTATTGTTAGTAATTAAGTCACTGTTATTGTTATCGTCCACACCTCGTTCTTTAACGAAACGGCCGATGAAGCCAGCATGGCATTGTTGGAGGAGATATTCTCCTTGGATAGGCTAATTGGGGGCCCCCAGCAGGCGCCAGAAAAAACGGCGCCAGAAAAAACGGCGCCAAAAGTGGCGTCAGTTGCTGCCGCCGCCAAAAGAAAGTCCAAAAGAAAGCCTAAAAACAACACCAATACAAGCAGTGCGAGCGAGAAGTGCACTGCTTACACACATTCGCACGCCAACAAAGCAGTGCAGGGCGAGAGAACGAAACTCGAAAGTTTCACACCCACAGTCACTAACACTAACACCGACACCAACATGCTCGCTCAGCTAGATTAAAAGAGCGCGCACTTGCCCAATCACAGACACAAATACACACAAACACAAACATTAACACGAACAATGCATACCTGCAACGAATGAAGACGAAGAGCGCGCGCGCACAGCCACTGAAAGAGAAGGCAGAACTAAACAACACATACACACACACACACACATAAATTCGACTGACTTGACTGATGCTGCAATAGCTCACACAAATACAAACGTAAACTTACAAGCAAATACAAATATGTGCGCAAGCGCAAGCGCAAATCCAAATACCCGCGCAAGCGCAAGCACAAGCACTAGCACAAGCTCAATACACAAATCTAAACACAAATGTCTCACTTCCCAACATTATCAGTGGAAGTGAGAGCCACTACATAGACATTGAGACCATAACAGACGAACAACTGACAATGCCCAACAACAACAACAACAGTCTAAAAGGCCGCCAAAAACTAGACACAGCCTGGATTCGCATGGCGCAGATCACATTCGTCGCAAGCTGGACGCAGCAGCAGCAATAACAGATTCAAAGTCGATGGCTATAATGTCGCCACAAGCTAAATTAGCAACAACAATATCTGGAGTCCTGAGATGGCTTATCGATAAAATATCGACCACCAAGCCTGAGATGCCAGACCGGCACAAGTAACGAAGGCGCCAACAACACAATACGTTACGCGACTACAAAACCGAGAGAAGTTGCTCAAACCCTAGAGAAATCGGTCGGATTTAACATAATCTATAGCCCAGCGCTCGAGGCCGGAGGTGGCGTTGCGCTGCGCCGCTCCTCCAACACATTTCAATCGCGAACACTGCATTGTACACCGAGACAGACTCTATTGAAATAAAATTAAAGTGAATAAAAGCAAATAAATTTTCTTATTAATTCTTAATGGGAAACATATAAAATATATAATAAAAATTCAAAGTGAAGCCAATAAATTAAAAAAAAAAAAACAATTTTTAAACAAAAAGTGAATAAATATATATATTTTTTATGTATATACTGACGAACATATACTGGTGACTGGATTTTTGTGACGCATAAAAGCAGACAACAACTATATGATGGCAGCCAATTATAATTCTGACGACTCCATGGAACTGCTACTTGGGATGAGCGAGCCCACTGGCCAGAGGAGCCGCCGACAATCAGCCGCAGCCGCGGCTGAAGCTGAGACATTGGAGAGCGGTGTATCGTATCCATACTGTCTGATCCAGACGACGCTACTTTTGGCGCCTTTTCTGGCGCTTTTTTCGGCGCCTTCTGGGGACCCTTAAGTAGCCTCTCTAAGGATACTATCTCCTCCAGCAATGCCAGGTCGGCCGTTGTGTCGAAGGACGGGGGCAACGAGTAGCATTAATTTAAATTCTAACGTAAATTTAAATACATCTGAAGTACAAAGGTGGCTTTCTAAGGTGCCACCATTGCTCCCCCATGAACTGCCACAAGCAATGGCAGCTTCAGCAAATTCAGCTTCATGGCAATCGCCATTGAAGCGTAGATGTGGCGAAATGGACGAGTCCGAGGAAGAAGATCTTTCTGACCCGGACTCGCCATTCTAAACGCCACAATTCAAAAGCGATTACGCCAAGAGGCTGCAGCAGAGGCGGCAGCAACAGCAGCTACAGCTACAGCAGCAGCAGCAACAACAACAGCAGCCAGAGCAGCAACAACAGCAAGAAATTGAGCAGCAAATGTATTGCCAGCCATGCCCAGCTGAAGAGCAGCAACAGCAGCCGCAAATAGATAACAATAACACCCGTGCCGCAAATAGGTCCACTGCTGGATAAGCTGCAAAGCAATCCAGCAGTTGGGAAATTCAATTCATCACAAGAACAATGTCTAATGATGGTCTGCGTATAGAATGCGATAATATGCAAACATACGAGGCCATCATGGAGACTTTACATAAAAATGGCACCCACTTGCATAAACACCAACAGCGCAGCCAGAGGGGGTATAGGGTGTGCATTAAGCACATTCACCAATCTACCCCCTGTGAATGGCTTAAGGCGCGGCTAATAGATCTCGGGAATGAGATACGTTACGTTAAAAACGTAAAGAAACGTTTCACGGGCAAGCCTGTGAACGTGTTCGAGGTGGAGTTGCAGCCCAAAATGGATGGCAGCCATACCCGCATCCTGGAGCTCACAGAGCTAAGCGGGCAGGCAGTGAGGGTCGAGAGGATGGCTAAGCCGATCGATGCCATCGCTGTCAGGTATTTGGGCACACGAAAAACTATTGTAGGCGGCAATTTAGATGTATGAAGTGTGCAGAAGAGCACGCTTCGACCGCCTGCACTAAATCTAGACAGGCAGCCCCTAAATGCGGTAATTGCTGTGGCGAGCATATTAGTAACTATAAGGGCTGTCCTGTCTACAAAGAAGCCCGGTCCAGGCTGCAATCTTATAAAGCTGCTAAGGAGCTAAAGCAGCTGAGACGGACGCAGCGACAGGCGCAAATACAAAATAAAAACAACAGAAACAAACAATTAAAAATGGCTTTATTGACATTAACCAACAGCAAATACTACAACAACAAAGACATCTACAAAATGTTGCTAATGCTAATATTAAAAATAATAGTACAACTAAAAATAAATTACACTGCAGCACGGCTAAGCATGAGCTAACATATAGCCGTATAGTGCGTGACGAGAGCAACCATAAAACGCCAGTAAAGGCACCATCTGGTCAAGACAATGGCCGCCATCAACAGCAGCAAACACTGCAGCGGCAACAGCAACAACAGCCTTCCTCGGCGAGGATCGAGTCCCTAGCTCGTGCTGCAGCTGCTGCTGCTAATAGGACGAAAACGTCTTATAAGCCATATAAAATGGCCCTCTTCGACCGAACTCGAAATGCTGGAAAGGAGCGTAAGCCCCAGCGCAAGCGAGCCTCGGCCAGGAGAGCATCGGCCACGAACAGCAACATCCATGAAGAAATGGCGCAGCATCGAGCAATCTGCCAGCAGCAAATTCGCGATGCACTGGAAAGGGATAGGCGTCAACAAGCGCCGGATCCACAATTGGCATCAGTAACAGCGACGCCAATAAGCAGCCGAAATCCTGCCGAGAGGCATTTGGCTGAGCCCAGCAGCAGCTGAGGACTGCCAACAATGGAGGCCGACACCAGATCCACGAAGACGAATCAGCTCCGAGCGATCAGATGCTGAAGGCTCTCGAGCTGAAAATAGTAATGTTCAGCCGTATGGAGGCGAAAATGGACCAGCTGTTTAATACTTTTTTGCAGCTGGCGCCATTGATTCGCCAGCAACTGCCTGATCGCTCGGGGCAGTAGAGTGGCCTGGTATTCGGCCACCTGCAATATGCTGAAAGAAATTAAAATTAAAATAATGTAAACAAACGGCTAACACAAACTTACCACTTACCTGAGGCTGCACTGCAGCCGGAACTCAACTCCCAAACCGGAGCAGCACTTGACCAAGGGGCAAGGACGATGATCAAGAAAAGTTCAGCGATCAATATGACGATGTCCAGAAAGATCGGCGACAACATGACAAATAAATAAAAATAAATAAAAATTAATATACATAAAACTATATATAACAAACTAAATCTACTTGCCTTAGGCTGCGCTGCAGCCGCCACACAGCTGCCCAAGGTGGAGCAGCATCTGACCTATGGCCACCGACGAAGTCCAGAAGATGTCCAGCGATGTCCAGGATGATCGCCGATGACATGGAAAATAAATAAAAATAATAAAAATTAATTAAAATAAATTTAAAAAAAACTAAATCTACGTATTTGCAGTTGTTGTTCTGGCAGCTGTTGTTGTTGTTGTTGCTGTTGCTCTGGCTTCTGTTGCTGCTCTTGCTCTGGCTGCTGTTGTTGCTGCTGCTGCTGTTGTTGATGTTGTTGTTGTAGATGCTGCTGCTGTTGTTGACGCTGCCTAACCCTCATCTGCAGCCTCCTAGCGTATTCGCTTTTAAATTTTGGCGTTCTGAATGGGTAGTCCGTGTCAGAAAATTCACCCTCCTCGGACTCATCCATCTCGCCACATCTGCGTTTCAATGGCGATTGCCATGAAACTATATTGGCTGAGGCTGCCATTGGTTGAGCTAGTTCGTGTGGCAGCAATGGTGGCACACTGGAGAGCCATCTCTGGACTCCAGATATTGTTGTTGCTGTTTTAGCCTGTGGCGACATTATAGCCATGGACTTTGCATCTGTTATTGCTGCTGCTGCGTCCAGCTTGCGACGAATGTGATCTGCGCCATGCGAATCCAGGCTGTGTCTAGTGTTTGGCGGCCTTTTAGACTGCTGTTGTTGTTGTTGTTGGGCATTGATTGTCAAATGTTCGTCTGTTATGGTCTCTTTGTCTATGTTGTGGCTCTCACTTCCACTGGTAATGTTGTGAAGTGAGACATTTGTGTTTAGATTTTTATTATTTGTTGCTACTCTAGTGCTTGTGCTTGCGCGGGTATTTGGATTTGCGCTTGCGCTTGCGCACATATTTGTATTTGCTTGTAAGTTTACGTTTGTATTTGTGTGAGCTATTGCAGCATCAGTCAAGTCAGTCGAATTTATGTGTGTGTGTGTGTGTGTGTGTATGTGTTGTTTAGTTCTGCCTTCTCTTTCGAGTTTCGTTCTCTCGCCCTGCACTGCTTTGTTGGCGTGCGAATGTGTGCGACAGTGTGTATTGGTATTGTTTTTAGGCTTTCTTTTGGCGGCGGCAGCAACTGACGCCACTTTTGGCGCCGTTTTTTCTGGCGCCTTCTTGGGGCCCCCAATTAGCCTATCCAAGGAGAATATCTCCTCCAACAATGCCATGCTGGCTTCATCGGCCGTTTCGTTAAAGAACGATGAGTTGGGCGCATCTGAATCTGTCAGGGACAGTACAGACACGATACACTCACCGTTTTCTAGTGTCTCAATTTCTGCCGCTGCTGCGGCTGATTGTCGGCGGCTCCTCTGTCCAGCTGGCTCGCTCATCCCGAGTAGCATCTCCATGGAGTCGTCTGGTTCGTAATTGGCTGTCATCTCTTTAATTCGTTGAATTCGTTGCCTTCTTTTATGCGGCGAACTTTATTTGCAGTCACTTTAGTTAAAAAAGAAAACTTTATGCACTTTATGCACTTGCTTGCTTCAATTGATAATTGATTTGATTTTCACTTGTTTAATTTCCCATTTTTAGTAAATAACAAGATTTTTAATAGCTTTAAGTTTTAAATCACTTTATTTTAATTTTCAAGATTTTTTACTCTCGTTTGTATGTTTGGTGAGGCCTGTCGGTGGCGCTCACGGTTGGATTGCGGCGGTGGGTATAGCGAGGGACAGCGCACTCCACCTCCACAATCGAGCGCTGCGCTTGCGAGTCGACAAGGGATTGAATCGGGCGCTGGGCGAACGATGATCACAGGTCCGAATGATTACTCTTTGTGTTTTTGAGCAACTGGTCTCTGCCTTTAAATGGTGTAACTTTGTTTGTTGTTGGCGCCTTCGTTACATGGGTTGTTTTGTGCCGGTCTGGCATCTCGGGCGTGGCGTTCGACTATTCATCGGTATAATGGCGTGACAGCTGTTGTTCGAGTTGGCAGCTGCCATGTGGGGGGGGGGGGTTGGCTGGAGGTGTGGACGATAACAATAACAGTGACTTAATTACCAACAATAAATAAACTTAACTAAATTTTTTTACATTAATATATACAATAATTTTGTTTTCTCTCTTTTTGCAGCTATTTTAGGACTTGGTGTGGGGAATCGGCGGCTCTCATGGTGCTTGGGCCTCCTTGCCAGCTAGCTTCAGGCGCACACACATACACATCCACATGCGTAAGTATGCACCTGTCGCAATCCTCAGCTTTCGTTGAAGAAAATTTTAATCTTCTTCTTCTTATTCTTTGCAGCCTCCGAACATCTATGGACATCACTGGGCTTTGGAGGTGCGCCCTCTGGAGCAGATCGGCGCAGTCATGGGCCGCCGTGTGGCGGCAGCGTTCTATACTCGGGTAAGTATATTGTCAGGTTATGTTTATATTATTTTTTTCTTCTTTCTTTTTAGTTGCTGGGCATCTAGAGGACTTCACTGGAGCATCTTGCGGCCATATCGTAGTCGCCCCTTGGTCAGGGCAGGCACCGCCAGGGAGTAGCTGTGTAAAGGTAAGTGTATGTATTATTAATGTGTGTTCATATACTAATGTATATGGATTTCATTGGCGTCGTCGGTGTTCGTGGTCATCGTTGGACCTCTTCATCATCATCGTAAGACATCTCTTGGACGACGCCGGCGCTCTTTGGTAAGTTATGGTGCTGCCTTGGGCAGCTGTATGGCGGCTGCAGCGCAGCCTCAGTAAGTATTTTGTTTCTGTTTATTTGTGTACATATATTAATTCATATTTATTTATTTTCCATTTTATTGGCTATCATCATGGACTTTATTGTACATCAGGCGCATCATTGGGCATCTCTTGGGCAGCGTCTGTGCCCATTGGTCAGGTGGAGTGTCGCATTTAAACAGTGCAGCCTCAAGGTATGCAATTGAATTTATTATTTGCTAACATGAAGTTTATGGATTGTTATGTATTTGCAGGTGGCCATCTGTCCGGCTCCACTACTGCTCCAGATGGCCAGGCTGTTGCTGGCGAATCAATGGAGCTAGTTGCAGAAAGCAATTGAACAACTGTTCCATTTTCACCTCCATACGGCTGAACATGGTGACGTTCAGCTCGAGAGCCTTCAGCATCTGGTCATCTGGGGAATCCGGAGCCTGATGTTGGCCATCATCATTGGCAGCACGCAACTGCTGCTGTAGGTTGGCCAAGTGTGCCTCAGCAGGATTGCGTCTCCAATTGGGCGTTGCTGCTACTGGTGCCACTGGAGGATCAGGCGACTGCTCCAGCCTATTCCTTGCCAGTGCTTCACGTATTTGCTGCTGAGAAATAGCTAAATGCTGCGCGTTTTCCTCGCGCATATTGATGCTGCCGATGGGCGAGTCTCTCTCGGTCGAGGCTCGCTTGCGCTGGGATTTGTGCCTTTCCTTGCCAACGTTGCGGGTCCGCCCAAAGAGAGCCATCTTGTATGGCTTATACGTCTTCGCCTTTAGTCTGTTTGCAGCAGCAACTGTACCACGTATAGGGGTCTGGTGCCGCTGTTGTTTTGCTGCTGTTGATGATGGTGATGACGGCCATTAGCTTGGCCAGTAGATGCCCTAACTGGCGTTATGTGGCTGATATCGTCACTCACCTTACGACTAAAGATTGGCTGATGCTTAGCCGTGCTGGAGTGACGATTTCTAATATTAGTTTTAGTTTTATTATTATTGTTGTTATTGTAAGAATTTGCCACATTCTTTAGATGTCCTAATTGATGTACTTTTCGTTGCTTGTTTACAATAAAGTCCTTTGTGATTGCTTGTTTATGTTTATTTTTGTTATTTATTGACGCCTGCCGCTGCTTCTGCCTCATCTGTTTCAGCTCTTTGGCAGCCTTATACGACTGTAGCCTGGACCTAGCCTCCTTGTAGGCAGGATAGCCCTTATAGCTGCTAATATGCTCGTCACAGCAATTAGCGCATTTCGGGGCTGCCTGCCTAGGTTTAGTGCAAGCTGTCGTAGCATGGTCATCTGCACATTTCATGCATTTAAATTGGCGCTTACAGTAATTTTTTGTATGGCCAAATACCTGGCAGCGATGACATTGGGGAGGGTCGATTGGCTTGGCATGCCTCTCGACCCTCACTGCCTGTCCGCTTAGCTCGGTTAATTGCAGTATTTGCATGTGGCTGCCATCCAGTTTGGGTTGCAGCTCAACCTCAAAAACGTTTACTGGCTTGCCAGTGAAACGCTTTTTTATGTTTCGTACATATTTTGCCTCATAGCCAAGTTCATTTAGGCGCGCCTTAAGCCATTCACTGGGGTAGAGTGGTGGATGTGCTTAATGCACACCCTATACCCTGCGCTGTTGGTGGGTGTGGAGTTGAGTGCCGTCTTCATTCAATGACGCCATGATGGCCTCATAGGTGGACATGCTGTCGCACTCCACACGGAGACCATCATTTGCCATCGTACGGGTTCTAAATTTGCCTACTGCTGGATTACTTTGGAGTTTGTCCAAAATAGTCCAGGATGACATGCGGCGACATGGAAAACAAATTCTAATTAGTAACAAGTAAGAGTGCTCTAGTAGAGACCGCTCGACAAAGAGATCCCCTGAACCCTGCGAAGAACTGAGATTGCTAAGAACCGCTAACATTCTCCGTTACTTTTATGTGTACATATGTAGCAAGCAATACATACACACACACACAGACGCACGCACAAGAACACACACAGACGCACGCACAAGCTCGCAATCTGCTAACTGTGCATTATGACTCATCAGCTTTGCTGCTGCTGCTGCAAGAGGCCGAAAATATGAGACATTAAATGTTTAATAACTTTTTTATCAAAATCGTTCGTCTAGATTTTGATCAAATTTGTTGGGCGTGATCATGACATTCATATGTGTGTATGTGCCAAAGCACATTTGAGGCGATGGGGCAATTCAAGGGCGTGGCATCCAAAATTTAACAAAAACCGAAATTGCAGAAGGCCCAAATAACACTAAATGCAAAATTTGAAGACTCTAATAATAAAGATGAAAATAGAATTTTATAACTAAATGAAGATATCGGTTTTTAATCCATAACATAAAAAAGATGATAGTTATCGAATATTTGAAACAAACTCGATCGAATCGTGATATACTCGAACTTCCAAAAAAAATTTGAAGTCTAGCTCTTATATCTTCTGAAATCGACGCGTTCAAACATACGGACAGACAGACAGACGGACAGGGCTAAATCGACTCGGCTTCTCTCCCTGATCAAGAATATATATACTTTATGGGGTCTGCCACACCTCCTTCTGTCTGTTACATACATTTTCACAAAACCATAATACCCTGATTTCCCATTTTCAATGGGTTCAGGGTATAAAAATATTTTTTGAATGCATTCAGTGCTTAAAAAGTCCATTTAAATAGAGGTGGGACTTTTGAAAATTTATTTACTTACTTATTTACTTATAAATAAATTAGAGTATGTACATTATAAGAAATATGTGAGTATGTGTAAGTCATAGTCAAGGCCATACATATGTATGTTTGTACATATATGCATGTACAGTAGAAAACAATATATAAATATGCTTATCGAATTTTGTAATGTCATTACTAAAAAAAATATACAAATTATTTTCTTTTAACATTAACATTAACTTACAAATAAACTTGAATTGTCAAAATAAGTTAACAGAGGGCACAATGCGCTTTTATAAGTTGAGTTGGGAGAATTCTATACTATGTTACGACTTTATTAGAAATAGTAATAAGTAGAAAATAAACAAAAAAATAAAACATTTTATAAAAAGAAACACAGAATCTTTGCCAAAGCTTGAACCAGCCAAGGCTCGAACTCAGAAACACGGTCGCGCTTTCTCCATACTGTCGTCTCATCGTAGACAGCCACCAATAGACATTGATATTAAGTTGGAAATGCAATAGTAATATAACTCAAACAGAATTGGTTGAATAGAATTTGTAAAGAATACATAAATGAAAATTATACATACATACATATGTATGTATTTACGCAACGCCGTCTATTGCATGTGCGATTCTTAGATTATTCTCATATGCATACACATACATACATATGAATATGTGTGTGTGACCACATACATATATAGAAAAACTGCTTAGGCAGTGGCTGCCACATGGTTTTGTTGATTAGTCAAACGTTTTGTTTAATAACTTCTGTGTGGCTTAATGGATTTTATTGAAATTTTCAGCATATGATCAACATATTTTATTGAATTTTTTAAATTAAAAAATAAATACAAATTAATTCTGGTATTGGCTTTATTTGCAACTACCTTCAATTTAAATATTTGGCGAAATTTGGGATCGGTATCCAAAATTTAATAAAAACCAAAATTGCATTAAATAGATATAAAACTAACAAAAAAATTTTAGGGACTCTAACTTTAAAGACGTGGGAGATATAATTTAATAACTAACTTTGATAATGTTTTTAATCGATAACATTAAAACGATGATAGTTATCGAATATTTGAAACAAACTCGATCGAATCATGATATACACGAACTTCCAAAAAAATTTGAAGTCTCCAGCTCTTATATCTTCTGAGATCGACGCGTTCAAACATACTGACAGACGGACAGACGGACAGGGCTAAATCGACTCGGCTTCTCTCCTGATCAAGAATATATATACTTTATGGGGTCTGCCACGCCTCCTTTTGCCTGTCACATACATACGCCTTTCAACAAAAACATTATACCCTGATTTCCCATTTTCAATGGGTTCAGGGTATAAAAAATACTCAAACAACGTACTTACCTGAGGCTGCGCTGCAGCCGCCAAACAGCTGCCCAATGCAGAACCATAACTTACCAAAGAGCGCCGGCGTCGTCCAAGAGATGTCTAACGATGATGATGAAGACGTCCAACGATGACCACGAAGACCGGCGATTCCAATGAAATTCATATACATTAGTATATGAACACACATTAATAATACATACACTTACCTTTACCTTTACCTTTACCCTGGCGGTGCCGCAAGATGTCCATCGACGCCCTCCAGATGCTCCAGTGAAGTCCTCCAGATGCCCAGCAACTAAAAAGAAAGAAGAAAAAAATAATATAAACATAACCTGACAATATACTTACCCGAGTATAGAACGCGGCCGCCACACGGCGGCCCATGACTGCGCCGATCTGCTCCAGAGGGCGCACCTCCAAAGCCCAGTGATGTCCATAGATGTTCGGAGGCTGCAAAGAATAAGAAGATTAAAATTTTCTTCAACGAAAGCTGAGGATTGCGACAGGTGCATACTTACGCATGTAAATGTGTATGTGTGTGCGCCTGAAGCTAGCTGGCAAGGAGGCCCATGCACCATGAGAGCCGCCGATTCCCCACACCAAGTCCTAAAATAGCTGCAAAAAAAGAGTTTCTCTCTAAATTATTGTATATATTAATGTAAAAAAAAATTTAGTTAAGTTTATTTATTGTTGGTAATTAAGTCACTGTTATTGTTATCGTCCACACCTCCAGCCAACCCCCCCCATGGCAGCTGCCAACTCGAACAACAACTGTCACGCCATTATACCGATGAATAGTCGAGATCCCGAGATGCCCGACCGGCACAAAACAACCCATGTAACGAAGGCGCCAACAACAAACAAAGTTACACCATTTAAAGGCAGAGACCAGTTGCTCAAAAACACAAAGAGTAATCATTCGGACCTGTGATCATCGTTCGCCCAGCGCCCGATTCAATCCCTTGTCGACTCGCAAGCGCAGCGCTCGAGGGTGGAGGTGGAGTGCGCTGTCCCTCGCTATACCCACCGCCGCAATCCAACCGTGAGCGCCACCGACAGGCCTCACCAAACATACAAACGAGAGTAAAAAATCTTGAAAATTAAAATAAAGTGATTTAAAACTTAAAGCTATTAAAAATCTTGTTATTTACTAAAAATGGGAAATTAAACAAGTGAAAATCAAATCAATTATCAATTGAAGCAAGCAAGTGCATAAAGTGCATAAAGTTTTTCTTTTTTAACTAAAGTGACTGCAAATAAAGTTCGCCGCATAAAAGAAGGCAACGAATTCAACGAATTAAAGAGATGACAGCCAATTACGAACCAGACGACTCCATGGAGATGCTACTCGGGATGAGCGAGCCAGCTGGACAGAGGAGCCGCCGACAATCAGCCGCAGCAGCGGCAGAAATTGAGACACTAGAAAACGGTGAGTGTATCGTGTCTGTACTGTCCCTGACAGATTCAGATGCGCCCAACTCATCGTTCTTTAACGAAACGGCCGATGAAGCCAGCATGGCATTGTTGGAGGAGATATTCTCCTTGGATAGGCTAATTGGGGGCCCCAAGAAGGCGCCAGAAAAACGGCGCCAGAAAAACGGCGACAGAAAAACCGCGCCAAAAGTGGCGTCAGTTGCTGCCGCCGCCAAAGAAAGCCTAAAAACAATACCAATACACACTGTCGCACACATTCGCACGCCAACAAAGCAGTGCAGGGCGAGAGAACGAAACTCGAAAGAGAAGGCAGAACTAAACAACACACACACACACACACACATAAATTCGACTGACTTGACTGATGCTGCAATAGCTCACACAAATACAAACGTAAACTTACAAGCAAATACAAATATGTGCGCAAGCGCAAGCGCAAATCAAATACCCGCGCAAGCACAAGCACTAGAGTAGCAACAAATAATAAAAATCTAAACACAAATGTCTCACTTCACAACATTACCAGTGGAAGTGAGAGCCACAACATAGACAAAGAGACCATAACAGACGAACATCTGACAATCAATGCCAAACAACAACAACAACAACAGCAGTCTAAAAGGCCGCCAAACACTAGACACAGCCTGGATTCGCATGGCGCAGATCACATTCGTCGCAAGCTGGACGCAGCAGCAGCAATAACAGATGCAAAGTCCATGGCTATAATGTCGCCACAGGCTAAAACAGCAACAACAATATCTGGAGTCCAGAGATGGCTCTCCAGTGTGCCACCATTGCTGCCACACGAACTAGCTCAACCAATGGCAGCCTCAGCCAATATAGTTTCATGGCAATCGCCATTGAAACGCAGATGTGGCGAGATGGATGAGTCCGAGGAGGATGAATTTTCTGATACGGACTACCCATTCAGAACGCCAAAATTTAAAAGCGAATACGCTAGGGGGCTGCAGATGAGGGTTAGGCAGCGTCAACAGCAGCAGCAGCAGCAGCATCTACAACAACAACATCAACAACAGCAGCAGAAGCAGCAGCAACAGAAGCCAGAGCAACAGCAACAACAACAACAGCTGCCAGAACAACAACTGCAAATACGTAGATTTAGTTATATATATATATATATATATATATATATATATATATATATATATATATATATATATATATATATATATATATATATATATATATATATATATATATATATATATATATTTTTTTTTTATATATATATTAATTTTTATTATTTTTATTTATTTGTCATGTTGTCGCCGATCTTTCTGGACATCGTCATATTGATCGCTGAACTTTTCTTGATCATCGTCCTTGCCCCTTGGTCAAGTGCTGCTCCGGTTTGGGCAGCTGAGTTCCGGCTGCAGTGCAGCCTCAGGTAAGTGGTAAGTTTGTGTTAGCCGTTTGTTTACATTATTTTAATTTTAATTTCTTTCAGCATATTGCAGGTGGCCGAATACCAGGCCACTCTACTGCCCCGCATTCTATACGCAGACCATCATTAGACATTGTTCTTGTGATGAATTTCCCAACTGCTGGATTGCTTTGCAGCTTATCCAGCAGTGGTACTATTTGCGGCACGGGTGGCAGAAAAACAAAAGGCACTTTAGTTTTAACTTTAATGGCTTTATTGTTATCTTTTTGCGGCTGCTGTTGCTGCTCTTCAGCTGGGCATGGCTGGCAATCCATTTGCTGCTCAATTTCTTGCTGTTATTGTTGCTCTGGCTGCTCTGGCTGCTGTTGTTGTTGCTGCAGCTGCTGCTCTGGCTGCTGTTGTTGTTGCTGCTGCTGCTGTAGCTGTAGCTGCTGTTGCTGCCGCCTCTGCTTGACTCTCATCTGCAGCCTCTTGGCGTAATAGCTTTTGAATTGTGGCGTTTGGAATGGCGAGTCCGGGTCAGAAAGATCTTCTTCCTCGGAATCGTCCATTTCGCCACATATACGCTTCAATGGCGATTGCCATGAAGCTGAATCTGCTGAAGCTGCCATTGCTTGTGGCAGTTAATGGGGGAGCAATGGTGGCACCTTAGAAAGTCACCTTTGTACTTCAGATGTATTTAAATTTAAATTTAAGTTAGAATTTAAATTAATACTACTCGTTGCCATAATTGGCATTGCGCTTGCGCTTACGCTCGTATTTGTAGTTGCTTTTGTGTTTGTATCTGTATTAGTGATCATTGTGAGCGCGTTCGTCATTACGTTTTCTTTGGTATTTGTATTGGCGCTCTTAATTGCGTTCGTCAGTGTATCGGCAGTCTTTACGTTTGTATTTGTATTTGTCTTTGCGTTTGCAGCGTCAGTCAAGAGAGTGTTTCTGTATGTATATGTGTGGTTTAGTGCTGCTGCCTTATCTCTCTTATTTAGTCTTTGATCTATTTGTAGTGGCTGTGTATGTGTGTGCGCGCTCTTCGGCTTCATGCGATGCATGTAAGTATTTGTGTCGGCTTTTATTTGTGTTTGTTGTTGAGGCTGGAAAAGTGCGCTCTCTGGCTGCACTGCTTGTCGTGTGGCCTCTCTTAATGCTAGCTGAGGCTGGGCTAGTGTGTTAGTGTGGTTGAGCGGAAGGGAATTTCTAGAGGTGGCTGCCTGTCTTTGACACTTCCAGTGTGTTGGTGAGAGTGACTTTTCACCACTTTCTCCCTCCTTTTTTGTGGCGCCTGACGCTACTTTTGGCGCCTTTACTGTCGCTTTTTTCGGCGCCTTCTGGGGACCCTTTGCTGGCTTCTCTAATGAGAACATCTCCTCCAGCAACGCCAGGTCGGCCGTTGTGTCGATGAACGGGGGGATCGATTCGTCTGAATCAGACAGTATGGATACGATACACCGCTCTCCAATGTCTCAGCTTCAGCCGCGGCAGCGCTGCGGCTGATTGTCGGCGGCTCCTCTGGCCAGTGGGCTCGCTCATCCCAAGTAGCAGTTCCATGGAGTCGTCAGAATTATAGTTGGCTGCCATCATATAGTTGTTGTCTGCTTTTATGCGTCACAAAAATCCAGTCACCAGTATATGTTCGCCAGTATATATATAAAATATATATATTTATTCACTTTTTGTTTAAAAATTGTTTTTTTTTTATTTATTGGCTTCACTTTGAATTTTATTTTATATTTTATATGTTTCCCATTTAGAATTAATAAGAAAATTTATTTGCTTTTTATTCACTTTAATTTTATTTCAATAGAGTCTGTCTCGGTGTACAATGCGGTGTTCGCGATTGAAATGTGTTGGAGGAGCGGCGCAGCGCAACGCCACCTCCGGCCTCGAGCGCTGGGCTATAGATTATGTTAAATCCGACCGATTTCTCTAGGGTTTGAGCAACTTCTCTCGGTTTTGTTGTCGCGTAACGTATTGTGTTGTTGGCGCCTTCGTTACTTGTGCCGGTCTGGCATCTCAGGCTTGGTGGTCGATATCTTATCGATATTGGCGTGGCCGCTAAGTTGGCATGTCGCCAATTAAGCTGCGACCACGTTGGGGTAGGTTACTTAACCAATAACAATAACAATAAAGTGAATAAATAAATAAATAATCTTAATACTAACAATAAATAAATCTTAACATATAACAATAAGTAATAAATAATACAAAATTAACATATATATATACAATTAACAATTAACAATTAACAATTTTCGTTTCTTATTTGCAGCTTTAATGGACTTTGTGTGTCAGCGAGCAACAGGTGTATGCGGGTATGTAAGCAAACACCTGTTCCAATCCTTGTCATTCGCAGCCCTGGACATCCGTGGACATCGCTGGACATCTGGATGCGCCTTCTGTAGCAGGTTGGCGCAGATCAATACTCGGGTAAGTACTTCGTCGTTTGTCAGCTACATATATTTATATAGATCTATTTTTATACCCTGAACCCATTGAAAATGGGAATTCAGGGTATAATGTTTTTGTTGAAAGGCGTATGTATGTAACAGGCAGAAGGAGGCGTGGCAGACCCCATAAAGTATATATATTCTTGATCAGGGAGAGAAGCCGAGTCGATTTAGCCCTGTCCGTCTGTCCGTCTGTCAGTATGTTTGAACGCGTCGATCTCAGAAGATATAAGAGCTGGAGACTTCAAATTTTTTTGGAAGTTCGTGTATATCATGATTCGATCGAGTTTGTTTCAAATATTCGATAACTATCATCGTTTTAATGTTATCGATTAAAAACATTATCAAAAGTTAGTTATTAAATTATATCTCCCACGTCTTTAAAGTTAGAGTCCCTAAAATTTTTTGTTAGTTTTATATCTATTTAATGCAATTTTGGTTTTTATTAAATTTTGGATACCGATCCCAAATTTCGCCAAATATTTAAATTGAAGGTAGTTCAAATAAAGCCAATACCAGAATTAATTTGTATTTATTTTTTAATTTAAAAAATTCAATAAAATATGTTGATCATATGCTGAAAATTTCAATAAAATCCATTAAGCCACACAGAAGTTATTAAACAAAACGTTTGACTAATCAACAAAACCATGTGGCAGCTACTGCCTAAGCAGTTTTTCTATATATGTGGTCACACACACATATTCATATGTATGTATGTGTATGCATATGAGAATAATCTAAGAATCGCACATGCAATAGACGGCGTTGCGTAAATACATACATATGTATGTATGTATAATTTTCATTTATGTATTCTTTACAAATTCTATTCAACCAATTCTGTTTGAGTTATATTACTATTGCATTTCCAACTAAATATTAATGTCTATTGGTGGCTGTGTACGATGAGACGACAGTATGGAGAAAGCGCGACCATGTTTCTGAGTTCGGGCCTTGGCTGGTTCAAGCTTTGGCGAAGATTCTGTGTTTCTTTTTAAAAATGTATAATATTTTTTGTTTATTTTCTACTTATTACTATTTCTAATAAAGTCGTAACATAGTATAGAATTCTCCCAACTCAACTTATAAAAGCGCATTGTGCCCTCTGTTAACTTATTTTGACAATTCAAGTTTATTTGTAAGTTAATGTTAATGTTAAAAGAAAATAATTTGTATATTTTTTTTAGTAATGACATTACAAAATTCGATAAACATATTTATATATTGTTTTCTACTGTACATGCATATATGTACAAACATATGTACATATGTATGGCCTTGACTATGACTTACACATACACACATATTTCTTATGATGTACATACTCTAATTTATTTATAAGTAAATAAATTTTCAAAAGTCCCACCTCTATTTAAATGGACTTTTTAAGCACTGAATGCATTCAATAGGCGGGCTTTTTAAAAAAATTTTAAAAAATATTTTTGCTATTAAGGTTTGGTAATAAATAAGCTTATATTTTTATTATATACGGTGACAATCAAAGTATACAATTTGTTATGAGTCTTATTCTCTTTTATTTCTGCTGGTTCATTAACATAGAAAATGTATGTTGAACAGATTTGGAGTGTTACCCAACACTGAAAATTAACTTTTTGATTTTCGATAATTGTGGCGGCATGTAGATTTACTCTGTAGCCTGCGATTACCAACACAGATCATTGCGAGCTCTCGATTTTTGACGGTCGACTTACAATTATCAATTCAATTAATAAATATTTGCTAATTAATAAATATTAAACTTTGCTGTTCGGTTCCAAGTGAAATTCTTTAAAAAATTTCGATTTCATTGCACTGTTTAACAATTGTTTTCAGTTAAAATAGTCTGTACAATAAATATTTCGATTAGCCCGTTATGTTCTGCCGTTGTGTGTGTGTGAAAAAATAAAAATTTTACGTTATCGTCGCCTAAATAACAACAAAATCATTGAAAAGATTGGTATAGTTCGCACCAATCTAATAAACATTTAATTTCGCGGCAATCGAGTAATTTTTCGGCAATCGAAGACGTATCTGTGTGTGTGTGTGTTGTAACGGTTTAACGCTTTGTGTATGTGTAAGTACATATACATATCAACGCAAACGGACCATCTGTACGGCGCACACTGTAACGGTTAAACGCTTTATGTGTGTGTGGGAGTGCATATATATGTTCATATATGTACATTTGCACTTTGTGTGATTGTGTTTCGGCTGCTGTTAGAGAAGGAACTTTTGCGCGGACAGCAAGTTTTAAAGTTTATTATTAGAGTCTTTTTCAAGACTTTCAATTTTATATTATAAATATTATATTTATTAAACTAATACATATTATTAATATTACATATACATATATATATATATATATATATATATATATATATATATATATATATATATATATATATATATATATATATATATATATATATATACATATATATATTTAGCTTATATAATCGTTTAAGCTCAAGAATTTTTGATATTTATATATGAAAACAAGTAAGAAAACGCTAGTCGGGGGTCCCGACTAGGAGATACCCTAAACCCCGCTCCACCTGCGTTTTTTAAAATACTGCATAATTAGCATTTTGTCTAATCGCACAGAAAACTAAATTCAATTCAATTTCAATTGTTTTGCTAATAGCGCCATCTATGGTTCGATAGAATAGTGCCATCTCTGTTTCGATTTATTGAACAGCTGATAATTAGCAAATCATATCGCCAAATATTGGAAATATGTACACTAAAACTTTTGGGTTTTAGAATTTGCTAGATGCACGCAGCTTAATGTGTATGTGTGTATGTGTGCACATGTATAGGAAAACAATTTGTTTTGCGTTGCTGGTCACGTGTTTGGCCGATTGGCCAAATGTTTTGTTTAATAACTTCTGCGCGTAATTAATGGATTTGAATGAAATTTTCAGCTTATGTTCATCATATTTTATTACAATTTTTCCAATTTTTAAAAATGTAAACCCATTCATTTACTGGCTTTAAGTGCAACTAACCTCAATTTAAATATTTGGGGAAAGTTGGAGTCGGTATCTAAAATTAAACAAAACCAAAATTAGATAAAATAAATATAAACCTTACATAAAAATATATATAAAGACGTGGAGATATAATTTTATAACTAACATTCGATAATGTTTTAATCGATAACATTAAAATTAAAATAGTTATCGACTTTTTTAACAAACTCGATCTTTTCGTGGTATTCACGGACCTAAATAAAAAATTTCAAGTCTCTAGCTCTTACAGGTTCTGAGAACGACGCGTTCATACATACGGACAGACAGACGGACAGGGCTAAATCGACTCGGCTTGTCTCCCTGATCAAAAACATTATACCCTGAATTGCCATTTTCAATGGGTTCAGGGTATAAAAAAACAATATTGATCTTCTTTTGGTTCAGGGTATTTTCTAGTCGGGGACCTCCGATTAGAGCTTTCTTACTTGTTATATATATTATGCTAATATATATTTGTTTGACATGTCGCCGTATGTCATCCTGTACTATTTTGGATGCCATCATCATTATCGCTGGACAAATCGTGGATGGCGTCGGTGATCATTGGTGAGGATTTGTGCCGCTTTGGGCAGCTGTTTGGTGGCTGCAGTGCAGCCTCAGGTAAGTATGTTGTGTGTGTAGTTTTTATACATATTATACTAATATATATTTGTTTGCCATGTCGCCGCATGTCATCCTGAATTTCTTTGGATGCCCTCATCATCATCGCTAAACATTTCCTGGATGGCGTCGGTGATTAATGGTCAGTTGTGGTGCCGCCTTGGGGAGCTGTTTGGCGGCTGCAGCACAGCCTCAGGTAAGTACGTTGTTTGAGTATTTTTTTTTTATATATATTTTTACTAATATATATTTGTTTGCCATGTCGCCGCATGTCATCCTGGATTTTTTTGGATGCCTTCATCATCATCGCTGGACGTCTCCTGGATGGCGTCGGTGATCATTGGTCAGGATTTGTGCCGCTTTGGGCAGCTGTTTGGTGGCTGCAGTGCAGCCTCAGGTAAGTATGTTGTGTGTGTAGTTTTTATACATATTATACTAATATATATTTGTTTGCCATGTCGCCGCATGTCATCCTGGGTTTCTTTGGATGCCCTCATCATCATCGTTGGATATTTCCTGGATGGCGTCGGTGATCATTGGTCAGCATTAGTGCCGCCTTGGGCGGCTGTATGGCGGCTGCAGCACAGCCTCAGTTAAGTACGTTGTTTGAGTTTTTTTTATATGTATATATTTTTACTAATATATATTTTTACTAATATATATTTGTTTGCCATGTCGTCGCGATGTCATCCTAGATTTCTTTGGATGCCCTCATCATTATCGCTGGACAAATCCTGGATGGCGTCGGTGATCATTGATGAGGATTTGTGCCTTGGGCAGCTGTTTGGCGGCTGCAGCGCAGCCTCAGGTAAGTGTGTTGTTTGTGTAGTTTTTATATATATTATACTAATATATATTTGTTTGACATGTCGCCGCATGTCATCCTGGACTATTTTGGATGCCTTCATCATCATCGCTGGACATTTCCTGGATGGCGTCGGTGATCATTGGTCAGGATAAGTGCCGCTTTGGGCGGCTGTTTGGCGGCTGCAGCACAGCCTCAGTTAAGTACGTTGTTTGAGTATTTTTTTGTATATATATTTTTACTAATATATATTTGTTTGCCATGTCGCCGCATGTCATCCTGAATTTCTTTGGATGCCCTCATCATCATCGCTAAATATTTCCTGGATGGCGTCGGTGATTAATGGTCAGTTGTGGTGCCGCCTTGGGCAGCTGTTTGGCGGCTGCAGCGCAGCCTCAGGTAAGTATGTTGTTTGTGTATTTTTTTTTATATTTTTACTAATATATTTTGTTTGCCATGTCGCCGCATGTCATCCTGGATTTTTTTGGATGCCTTCAACATTATCGCTGGACATTTCCTGGATGGCGTCGGTGATCATTGGTCAGGATAAGTGCCGCTTTGGGCGGCTGTTTTGGCGGCTGCAGTGCAGCCTCAGGTAAGTATGTTGTTTGAGTATTTTTTTTTTATATGTATTTTTACTAATATATATTTGTTTGCCATGTCGCCGCATGTCATCCTGAATTTCTTTGGATGCCCTCATCATCATCGCTAAATATTTCCTGGATGGCGTCGGTGATTAATGGTCAGTTGTGGTGCCGCCTTGGGCAGCTGTTTGGCGGCTGCAGCGCAGCCTCAGGTAAGTATGTTGTTTGTGTATTTTTTTTATATATATTTTTACTAATATATATTTGTTTGCCATGTCGCCGCATGTCATCCTGGATTTTTTTGGATGCCTTCATCATCATCGCTGGACATCTCCTGGAAGGCGTCGGTGATCATTGGTCAGGATTTGTGCCGCTTTGGGCAGCTGTTTGGTGGCTGCAGTGCAGCCTCAGGTAAGTATGTTGTGTGTGTAGTTTTTATACATATTATACTAATATATATTTGTTTGCCATGTCGCCGCATGTCATCCTGGGTTTCTTTGGATGCCCTCATCATCATCGTTGGATATTTCCTGGATGGCGTCGGTGATCATTGGTCAGGATTAGTGCCGCCTTGGGCGGCTGTATGGCGGCTGCAGCACAGCCTCAGTTAAGTACGTTGTTTGAGTTTTTTTTTTTATATGTATATATTTTTACTAATATATATTTTTACTAATATATATTTGTTTGCCATGTCGTCGCGATGTCATCCTAGATTTCTTTGGATGCCCTCATCATTATCGCTGGACAAATCCTGGATGGCGTCGGTGATCATTGATGAGGATTTGTGCCGCCTTGGGCAGCTGTTTGGCGGCTGCAGCGCAGCCTCAGGTAAGTGTGTTGTTTGTGTAGTTTTTATATATATTATACTAATATATATTTGTTTGACATGTCGCCGCATGTCATCCTGGACTATTTGGGATGCCTTCATCATCATCGCTGGACATTTCCTGGATGGCGTCGGTGATCATTGGTCAGGATAAGTGCCGCTTTGGGCGGCTGTTTGGCGGCTGCAGCACAGCCTCAGTTAAGTACGTTGTTTGAGTATTTTTTTGTATATATATTTTTACTAATATATATTTGTTTGCCATGTCGCCGCATGTCATCCTGAATTTCTTTGGATGCCCTCATCATCATCGCTAAATATTTCCTGGATGGCGTCGGTGATTAATGGTCAGTTGTGGTGCCGCCTTGGGCAGCTGTTTGGCGGCTGCAGCACAGCCTCAGTTAAGTACGTTGTTTGAGTATTTTTTATACTATTTCACGTAGTGATATAGTATATTGGTTTTGTGCAATGTCCGTCATGCTGTCCGTCCGTCTGTCCGTCTGTCCGTCCGTCCGTCTGTCCGTCTGTCCGTCTGTCCGTATGAACGCAAACCATTTCCACGCTATTGAAGCTAGAGACTTGAAATTTGAAACATATACTCGTGTATACCCTCGTCTGATAAAGTGTCAAGATTTTCCCGATACGCCCACTAGGGGCGTGGCAAATCGGAAAATGCATTTTCCTGTATCTCAGAAACACTACTTCTAGAAGAGCTAGAGAGTTGAGATTTTAACTGAACACTCATGTCGACATCCCAAAATCAAAAAGCTATGGCGGATATATCTACGCCCATTGGGGCGTGGCAAATCGGGTCAAACTGTATCTTCTACAGTTTTAAAGCTAGAACGCCCAAATTTGGCACGTGGGTTACTGTTACGATTCTATAAGGATCGCCCACAAATTTTACGGCCACGCCTACTAGGGCGTGGCAAATCGGATCTGAAGATATAGTGATTTTACTAGTTTCGTTATATTTTGAGCACTATTGATGCTAGAGACTTGAGACTTGGTATATATATTCGGGTTAACATCCCACAATCGAAAAGCTATGGCGGATATATCTACGCCTTCAGGGGCGTGGCAACTAATATCAGCTTATATCTCCCACAGTTTTAGTGCTAGAAGCTTCAAAATTGAATGTTTAGTTACTGGGGCCTCCTCTATCGATTCCCCAAAATTGTTGTTACGCCCCAAAGGGGCGTGACATACAGAAAAATACCCTGTAATTTTCGCATTTTTCGAATGTAAGCATCCAAACTTTACAGTTATATTCCTGAACGCCCACTCTATGCACATGCCAAAAATTATTTGTCTACGGCCACTGGGGGCGTGGCAAATCAAAACTGAAACATCTGCAACTTCTGAGCCAATAACGCGCCAAATAATGACTTTGTGACCTTTGACCTTGTCTTTTGATTTGTTAAATTATATATATGTTTGAAAAGAATATTTTATTAATACAAAATAACTAAATAAGGAAAATATAACAAAAATATCAACATGACCGCACCGGGTTCGAGCCCACACCTCTACGCTCGCTACTTAAATCACATGTTCAGAGTTTCCACCTCTCTCATTTTGAGAGATGCCATCTCTCTCGATTTAGGTGCGTGTTTTTGCTAAGGTAAGGGTTCGATCCTAATTGAAACTGTCTGGCCACCTCCAATGAAAAGTTTTAGTCTGCAGCTAATTTGAGCGGCGAATATGGGGATTTAAGGTTAAATTTTAAAATATAATGTGATAGATGCCCCTGTATGCTGCTGGGACGTGAAATAGTATTTCGCTGTCGGTTGCGTTCGACAGCAACTTTCTTACTTGTTTTTGTATGGCCAAATACCTGGCAGCGATGACATTGGGGAGGGTCGATTGGCTTGGCCTGCCTCTCGACCCTCACTGCCTGTCCGCTTAGCTCGGTTAATTGCAGTATTTGCATGTGGCTGCCATCCAGTTTGGGTTGCAGCTCAACCTCAAAAACGTTTACTGGCTTGCCAGTGAAACGCTTTTATGTTTCGTACATATTTTGCCTCATAGTCAAGTTCATTTAGGCGCGCCTTAAGCCATTCACTGGGGTAGAGTGGTGGATGTGCTTAATGCACACCCTATACCCTGCGCTGTTGGTGGGTGTGGAGTTGAGTGCCGTCTTCATTCAATGACGCCATGATGACCTCATATGTGGACATGCTGTCGCACTCCACACGGAGACCATCATTTGCCATCGTACGGGTTCTAAATTTGCCTACTGCTGGATTACTTTGGAGTTTGTCCAAAATAGTCCCGGATGACATGCGGCGACATGGAAAACAAATTCTAATTAGTAACAAGTAAGAGTGCTCTAGTAGAGACCGCTCGACAAAGAGATCCCCTGAACCCTGCGAAGAACTGAGATTGCTAAGAACCGCTAACATTCTCCGTTACTTTTATATGTACATATGTAGCAAGCAATACATACACACACACACGACGCACGCACAAGAACACACACAGACGCACGCACAAGCTCGCAATCTGCTAACTGTGCATTATGACTCATCAGCTTTGCTGCTGCTGCTGCAAGAGGCCGAAAATATGAGATATTAAATGTTTAATAACTTTTTTATCAAAATCGTTCGTCTAGATTTTGATCAAATTTGTTGGGCGTGATCATGACATTCATATGTGTGTATGTGCCAAAGCACATTTGAGGCGATGGGGCAATTCAAGGGCGTGGCATCCAAAATTTAACAAAAACCGAAATTGCAGAAGGCCCAAATAACACTAAATGCAAAATTTGAAGACTCTAATAATAAAGATGAATTAAATAGAATTTTATAACTAAATGAAGATATCGGTTTTTAATCGATAACATAAAAAGATGATAGTTATCGAATATTTGAAACAAACTCGATCGAATCGTGATATACACGAACTTCCAAAAAAATTTGAAGTCTAGCTCTTATATCTTCTGAAATCGACGCGTTCAACATACGGACAGACAGACAGACGGACAGGGCTAAATCGACTCGGCTTCTCTCCTGATCAAGAATATATATACTTTATGGGGTCTGCCACGCCTCCTTCTGCCTTTTACATACATTTTCACAAAACCATTATACCCTGATTTCCCATTTTCAATGGGTTCAGGGTATAAAAACTAAACAAGAACCACACAAACACTACACTTACCTGAGGCTGCGCTGCAGCCGCCAAACAGCCGACCATTCAAACTGATCAGACGTTCTTCATTTCAAGACGGTTCTGCATATATGTATAACATACATATATGCACATACATACATATTCACACATATGTTTACATACATACATATATCGCCGCAAGGCAGCAAAGTACATACACATGTACCGTATTACACCAGTAAACAGCTCCCACTGGTAATTGGCGCAGCCGGTTGGATTGGATCTACTCAGTATATATATATATATATACATACATGTGTGGAAGTGTGTGTTTATATACATAAATATACACTACATAAACTGTGCAAGTACATACTGTGCAAGTAACCAACCGATGGGGCGGAATCAATCGTTGATCATCGCTACTATCACAACATGGTCTATCAACATACACACATATATACAAAATCAAACCTTGTGTTGTGGCCTGCAGAATCAAACGCTGATAACTGTAGGTTATTCACAAGAACATCCACACACACATGATGTGGTGAAGCGGAATCAATCGTTGATCATCGCTACTATCACAACATAGTCTATCAACATACATACATACATACAAAATCAAACCTTGTGTTGTGGCCTGCAGAATCAAACGCTGATAACTGTAGGTTATTCACAAGAACATCCACACACACATGATGTGGTGAAGCGGAATCAATCGTTGATCATCGCTACCAACACGACATACAAATGTAAAAAAAAAAAAAAAAAAAAAAATACAAATGGATATATGTATGTATGCTCATGTACATACACATATGTATATATATGTATGCACATACATACATTCGTTTTTACACAAAACCAAAACATATTTACTTGTGCATATGCGCAATTAGAAAATTATCAATAATTTCACAACTTTGTGAAACTTTCAACTACGCAGAAGTCATAAAACAACGTCGCCACTGTTCTCTGAGTCGATGTCAATTTTGCAGAACTCACAATGTGGACTCTGCGTGATGATGCTACCAAGCCTTCAGTGTGCCACGCCAGTCCCTTCTTTTCGAAGCTGACCTAACGGCGTTGCTATTTTTGTTGTCGCTGACGATACTAATAAGCCTACAATGCGTTGCCTCCCATCCTATTTCACGACGCTGTCGTCGTTTACTCACTGCTGTAAAACCGCTATACCTGGCGCCATCGATCTGCTCCGCAAAGCTACAAAATTTGTAGCTTGTCGCAAACGACACTTCTCAAGAGTTCACTCACAGAATTGCAAAATCAGTCGAGATACTGATCTCAAAAAGTCAAGACGTTACTCCAGTGCGAACACATACACAACATAAAACAAAAGTGTTTTAAGTCAATTATTGAAAACCATACAAAAATTTTGTTGAGAACATTTTAAACAGAAAGCAAACTCAAAATCAAATTTGTTCAACTTAAATATTATATATTATACAACAATCAGTAAAATAAGTGAACCCTCGTTGATATCTGTATATAAAAACAAGTAAGAAAACTCTAGTCGGGGTCCCGACTACGAGATACCCTAAACCCCGCGCTATCTGCGTTTTTTAAAATACTGCATAATTAGCATTTCGTATGAACGCACAGAAAACTAAATTCAATTCATTTTCAATTGTTTTGCCAATAGCGCCATCTGTGGTTCGATAGCATAGCGCCATCCATGTTTCGATTTATTGAACAGCTGATAATTAGCAAATCATAGCGCCATCTATTGGAAACATGCACACTAAAACTTGCGGGTTTTAGAATTCGCTAGATGCACGCAGCTTAATGTGTATGTGTGTATGTGTGCACATGTATTTGTTTTGTTTGTTTTGCGCTGCTGGTCACGTGTTTGGCCGATTGGCCAAATGTTTTGTTTAATAACTTCTGCGCGAATTAATGGATTTGAATGAAATTTTCAGCTTATGTTCATCATATTTTATTACATTTATTCCTTTTTTTAAAAATGTAAACCCATTCATTTGCTGGCTTTAAGTGCAACTAACCTCAATTTAAATATATGGGGAAAGTTGGAGTCGGTATCCAAAATTAAACAAAAATCAAAATTAGATAAAATAAATATAAACCTTACATAAAAATTTGGGGACTCTAGCTATAAAGACGTGGGAGATATAATTTTATAACTAACATTCGATAATATTTTTAATCGATGACATTAAAATTAAAATAATTATCGACTTTTAACAAACTCGATCTTTTCGTGGTATTCACGGACCTACATAAAAAATTTCAAGGCTCTAGCTCTTATAGGTTCTGAGAACGACGCGTTCATACATACGGACAGACAGGCGGACAGACGGACGGACGGACAGACGGACGGACGGACAGACGGACAGGGCTAAATCGTCTCGGCTTGTCTCCTGATCAAGAATATATATACTTTATGGGGTCTGCCACGCCTCCTTCTCCCTGTTACATACATTTCAACAAAAACATTATACCCTGATTTCCCATTTTCAATGGGTTCAGGTATAAAAAAAACACAACAACCCAATCACTCGACTCTCGTAAACATCTGAAAAAAAAAACAATAATAATAATATTTATATGCATGTATTTCCTTTGCAAATTCCATTTTAAGTCATCAAATGCCTGAGAACACATTTGTAAGATCTATAGTTACGAGAAGTTTTTATAATACTAATAATAATAATAGTAATAATACTAGGAAAATAAGCGAAGAACATATTTTCTTGCCAAATTCTACTAACATACCAATGGACTCTGGCAACGCATCAGAATCATTGGCAACTACAATATCCACCCCTAACCTTAAAGAATTACCTAACTTTGACGGAAACCCTAACTTACTACAAGACTTTATTACCATTATTGATGAAATAAGTACTTTGATTAAAGAAGTCGAAAATACTACCTACTTCTATTAAGAGCTATCAGGAATAAAATTGTCGGTAGAGCCAGTGACGTTCTGAGACTGTCTAAAGCAGAGCTTAACTGGGAAAATATAAAAGCTAATTTAACACAACGTTATGGTTGCAAGAAAAGTGAAGCCATGTTGATTCGTGACTTACAATCATTCCCGGAAAACTTGTCCATGGGACAGCTTTTCTATAGTATTTTAAAAGTCAAAGCCCAATTGACAGCTCTGATACAAAAAAACCAAGATCCAGAAATGAAAACAAAACTTTACGATGACATTTGTTTGAATACATTTTTAGTAAGCCTCAAAGAACCACTTAAAACCTAATAAAATCGAAAAGTCCAAAAAATATAGAAGAAGCTAGAACATTGCCGTATAGAACAAAATTTCTATAACCAAAAAACCAATCAAAAACCATTACAAAAAATCTATAAATCCAAAATAAGAAAAAATGAAAACAATTTCAGAACTACCTGGAAAAAGTAAATACCAAAACAATTAAACGACTCAAGGATTCACTATCATAAAGGATCAAGATAAAGGATCACACACAACAACATATTCCCGGATTATGGACATCTTTATGTGTTGAGTTGGTCTCGGAAGCCCCTACCTCACAAATCACAACCAGAAGAACTACCAACTACGCTCAAGACAAACAACTGAAACCAACGAATTTCAGTTGTTATGACCTTCGCTTCACTTTGGGGAGGGAGGAGTTACCAACCCAACACCGCACAACCTTTTCTTCCTCTACACCAACGCAGACTCAAGCGACGAGACTGCGTTCTTAGAATAATTTATATATGTACATAGATCTAAGAAAAGACACAAGAAATAAATCAGTAGAGAACTAACATTCAAACTGATCAGACGTTCTTCATTTCAAGACGGTTCTGCATATATGTATAACATACATATATGCACATACATACATATTCACACATATGTTTACATACATATATCGCCGCAAGGCAGCAAAGTACATACATGTACCGTATTACACCAGTAAACAGCTCCCACTGGTAATTCATGCAAGCGCAAGTCGTTGCGTCAGCTGTTCTTTTTGTATGGCAATGCAAATGGAAATTAAATGTTTAATAACTTTTTTCTAGTCGAACGATTTTGATTAAACTTGTTGGGCGTGATCATGTAATCCGTATGTATTTGATAAACGGGAGTTACAAATTTGAGGCGAAGGGGACGTGGCACCAAAATTTAACAAAAACCGAAATTGCGTAAGGCTTATATAACACTAAATGCAAAATTTGATGACTCTAGCTAGAAAGATGAATTAGATAGAATTTTATAGCTGAATTTAGATTTTCGTTTTTAATCGATAACAATAAAACGATAACAGTTATCAATTTCTGAAACAAACTCGATCTTTTCGTGCTACACAGGAACCTACATAAAAAATTTCTAGTCTCTAGCTCTTGTAGGTTCTAAGAACGACGCGTTCATTCATACGGACAGACGGACGGACGGACGGACGGACATGGCTATATCAACTCGGCTTGTCATCCTGATCAAGAATATATATACTTTATGGGGTCTGCCACGCCTCCTTCTGCCTGTTACATACATACGCCTTTCAACAAAAACATTATACCCTGAATTCCCATTTTCAATGGGTTCAGGGTATAAAACCCACAAACACTACACTTACCTGAGGCTGTGCTGCAGCCGACATACAGCTGCCCAAGGCGGCACTATTCCTGACCAACGATCACCGACGCCATCCAGGAGATGTCCAGCGATGATGATGAGGGCATCCAAAGAAATCCAGGATGACATGCGGCGACATGGCAAATAAATATATATTAGTAAAAATATATATAACAAGTAAGAAAACTCTAGTCGGGGTCCCGACTAGGAGATACCTAAACCCGCTCTACCTGCGGGTATATGTTTGAAAATAATATTTTATTAATACAAAATAACTAAATAAGGAAAATATAACAAAAATATCAACATGACCGCACCGGGGTTCGAGCCCACACCTCTACGCTCGCTACTTAAATCACATGTTCAGAGTTTCCACCTCTCTCATTTTGAGAGATGCCATCTCTCTCGATTTAGGTGCGTGTTTTTGCTAAGGTAAGGGTTCGATCCTAATTGAAACTGTCTGGCCACCTCCAATGAAAAGTTTTAGTCTGCAGCTAATTTGAGCGGCGAATATGGGGATTTAAGGTTAAATTTTAAAAATATAATGTGATAGATGCCCCTGTGTGCTGCTGGGACGTGAAATAGTATTTCGCTGTCGGTTGCGTTCGACAGCAACTTTCTTACTTGTTTTTGTATGGCCAAATACCTGGCAGCGATGACATTGGGGAGGGTCGATTGGCTTGGCCTGCCTCTCGACCCTCACTGCCTGTCCGCTTAGCTCGGTTAATTGCAGTATTTGCATGTGGCTGCCATCCAGTTTGGGTTGCAGCTCAACCTCAAAAACGTTTACTGGCTTGCCAGTGAAACGCTTTTATGTTTCGTACATATTTTGCCTCATAGTCAAGTTCATTTAGGCGCGCCTTAAGCCATTCACTGGGGGTAAAATGGTGGATGTGCTTAATGCACACCCTATACCCTGCGCTGTTGGTGGGTGTGGAGTTGAGTGCCGTCTTCATTCAATGACGCCATGATGACCTCATATGTGGACATGCTGTCGCACTCCACACGGAGACCATCATTTGCCATCGTACGGGTTCTAAATTTGCCTACTGCTGGATTACTTTGGAGTTTGTCCAAAATAGTCCCGGATGACATGCGGCGACATGGAAAACAAATTCTAATTAGTAACAAGTAAGAGTGCTCTAGTAGAGACCGCTCGACAAAGAGATCCCCTGAACCCTGCGAAGAACTGAGATTGCTAAGAACCGCTAACATTCTCCGTTACTTTTATATGTACATATGTAGCAAGCAATACATACACACACACACAGACGCACGCACAAGAACACACACAGACGCACGCACAAGCTCGCAATCTGCTAACTGTGCATTATGACTCATCAGCTTTGCTGCTGCTGCTGCAAGAGGCCGAAAATATGAGATATTAAATGTTTAATAACTTTTTTTATCAAAATCGTTCGTCTAGATTTTGATCAAATTTGTTGGGCGTGATCATGACATTCATATGTGTGTATGTGCCAAAGCACATTTGAGGCGATGGGGCAATTCAAGGGCGTGGCATCCAAAATTTAACAAAAACCGAAATTGCAGAAGGCCCAAATAACACTAAATGCAAAATTTGAAGACTCTAATAATAAAGATGAATTAAATAGAATTTTATAACTAAATGAAGATATCGGTTTTTAATCGATAACATAAAAAGATGATAGTTATCGAATATTTGAAACAAACTCGATCGAATCGTGATATACACGAACTTCCAAAAAAATTTGAAGTCTAGCTCTTATATCTTCTGAAATCGACGCGTTCAACATACGGATAGACAGACAGACGGACAGGGCTAAATCGACTCGGCTTCTCTCCTGATCAAGAATATATATACTTTATGGGGTCTGCCACGCCTCCTTCTGCCTTTTACATACATTTTCACAAAACCATTATACCCTGATTTCCCATTTTCAATGGGTTCAGGAATATAAAAACTAAACAAGAACCACACAAACACTACACTTACCTGAGGCTGCGCTGCAGCGCCAAACAACCGACCATTCAAACTGATCAGACGTTCTTCATTTCAAGACGGTTCTGCATATATGTATAACATACATATATGCACATACATACATATTCACACATATGTTTACATACATACATATATCGCCGCAAGGCAACAAAGTACATACACATGTACCGTATTACACCAGTAAACAGCTCCCACTGGTAATTGGCGCAGCCGGTTGGATTGGATCTACTCAGTATTGTTAAGTATAAACAAAAAAAAAAAAAGTATATATATATATATATATATATATATTAGCGTTATATGTTTCGAGTCGAATTAATGTCGCGACATACACTGACGACAACGATAATATGAAATTAAGGACGAGCTTGATTTTTAAGACGAACTTTCTTTATTCATGATTACCTTAAGACTACCGACAAATTCATCATAGGCTTATTTTATATGCTATTGAAACTACGCATCACCAACATGACGCGTCGATGCAACTGTAACTTTTGGCGACAGTCGGCCGCGTCATTCTCAGAATTTTGACATTGCTTGTGTATTGTATTTGTGATTCCAGTATTTATGGTTTGGACATCTAGTTTATTCTGGATTTACAAATCCAATTAATTCCAGTTTTGAACTTAAGGCTAACTTATGTGTGTATATTGAATATCAGGATGTTTGCAACTTTTTTTTGACGCATGTTGCTGGAATCTAATGATCACTTGTGAGTGACCAATGCTGCTGTTACATTAATAATATTGATATGAGAATGTTTATGTATATTGTAGACATGATCGGTATGATTATGTCACTTCCCTCTCCTTAAGAGGCGTGCTTGCTAGTCAAGGGGACACTAAAGCTTTGGTAAAGTTGATTGTGTCATCTCGATAGTTGCTCGTGAATTGGTGTCTTACACATTTTTTTTATTTTATTTTTTATTAATACTTATCGCTAGTTATGTTATTTATTTGCCATTTGCATTGATTGATACCTATTATCAAGTTGTGATCAGCGATATTGGGATATGAGATACAATCAAAATGATATTATTTTGGTAGTTAATTCAAGTGGATGTTTTGATTAGAAATACATACATATGTTTCGATTATTGAAGCTGTTAAGTCTGTCATAGGTAAGTAGTTTTGGATTAAAAGAATGTAAACGATAGTATAATTATGAAGTAGAAACCTGTGGGATTTGAATTTGATTTATTTTCTTTAATTTTTTAAATTGTGTTTTATAGTAACGTGTAATTCTATTTCTGTTAGTAATTTGGTAATGATCTGGATCTATCTTTTCAACATTTTTATTGGTTTTAAAGGGGTTTTCTAATTTGCCTTTTTGTAATGGCCCTTTTCGATATCTGGTATCGACTTCATATTCTTGTCGGTCACTGTTGATTTTGTTTATAACTTTTTCTTTTATTTTTTGGGTATCTAGCTTTGGTTGTCCAGCATAAAGAAATATGTGTGCAGGTGTTTGTCCAGTTGTGTCATGTTTTGTTTTGTGATTGTAAATGTAAAGAATAGTCTCTATTTTACTAAGTTTGTTTTCTTCGTCATTTAAAGTGTTGATTATCCTAATTTTTTCATTTATTGTTTTGTGTAGTCGTTCGATGTCTGCTATTCCTGTTTTTGTAGTATTTAATTGTATTTCTATTCCTTCACTTTCAAGCCATTTTTTGAGTGCTAAGCTGGAAAATGCGCCATCTCGTCAGCTTTTAATAATATTGGTTTTCCTAGCTGATTAAATATACGCATTAATGCGTTCTTGCATTCTATCCAATCTTTAGTTTTAATATTCTCAAGAGTAGCGAATTTCGAATAAATGTCTATACAACTAAGATAATGTTTGCCTTCAGCGGAATAAATGTCTATTACAAATTTATCGCGACAATGTTCGGGTTTGGGGTAATTTTCATAGGCATGTCTGTTTTTCTATGTTCAGTTTTTGTTAAGTTGCAAATGCTACATTCGTTTATTATATTTTGTGTGAGTAGTTGGCTGTTGGGGAAGTAGTACGTTTCACAGAAGAGCTTATTTGTTTTTGAATTCCGGGGTGCAAGAGTTTTCATGAGTTTTTAAAATAAGTTCTTTAAATTCGGCATATGAGTTAATATTTTTTAGTTGAATTAGACTTCGAAGAATTTTAGTATGGCTAGTATTGATAATTTCTTTGTGTGCATTTTGAATGATTTCAAAGTCTGCATCACTGTCTATAAATATTACACTGGTCTTTGTACAAAAATAGTCAATTAAGTATTTTTCGGCTTTGTCCTTGGTCATATTATCATATGTAATGTGAATAATTAATTTTTGAAGAAATTTTGTTTTGTAATATTTGGAATGCCTTTAGAAAATATAATTTGTCTTTTAAATGTGTTTATCGGTTTCTCTGTAATGCAGATTAAATTACTATTGTCTTCGTCGGCGCTATGTTGTGTTTCTTCTCCGAAATAAGTCTGTTCTATTTTTACTCGCGATAGAGCGTCAGCTATGTGGTTTTCCTTTCCTTTTATGTATTTTATATCAAAATCATATTCTGACAACTTTACTCTCCATCGAGTTAATTTTGAATTTGGTTCTTTCATTTTATATAACCAACATAATGGCTGATGGTCACTATTTATTTCGAAATGTCGTCCTAGAAGATAGTGTCGAAAGGTTTTTGTTGCCCAAACAATAGCTAAAAGTTCTTTTTCTATGGCACTGTAGTTAGTTTCGTGGTCGTTGAGAGTTCTGCTGATAAAACTGATGGGATGTCCGTCTTGAGAAAGTACAGCTCCGAGAGCTACATTACTTGCGTCGGTAGTTAAAATGAATTTACTTTTGAAGTCTGGAATTTTTAAAATTGGGTCGTTAGAAATAAGTTGTTTTAATTTTTCAAAAGCTCTAATGTATTCTGGATTTTTAATGTCTATTTTTGAGTCTTTTCGAAGTACTGTTGTCATTGGTTTGGCTATGTCTGCAAAATTTGGAATAAACTTTCTATAATAACCCGTTAATCCAAGAAAACCTTTTATTTCTTTTGTTTTGTGGGAATAGGATATTTTAGAATTGCTTGAATTTTAACAGGATTGGGTTTTATGCCATCCTTAGTTATAATGTGTCCTAGGAAAGTAGTTTCTTGTTTTAGAAACTCGCATTTGTCAAGTTGTAATTTGAGATTTGCTTCGGAAAGTTTCTCGAAAACTAATTGCAATGAGTGTAGATGTTCTGTTAAAGATGTTGAATATACAATTATATCATCAAGATATACTAAACAATGTTTATTTAGTAATGGTCGCAAAACATTATTCATGCAACGTTGGAAGGTTGCAGGTGCATTCTTTAATCCAAATGGCATACGAAGATATTCATAGTGGCCATGTTTAGTGGAAAAGGCTGTTTTTGAATTGAATCTGGGTGCATTTCAAGTTGGTGGAATCCTTTTGCAAGGTCGATTGTTGTGAAATAATTGCATCTACCTAGTTTTCCTAAAATTTCGTCCATATTTGGTATTGGGTATCTGTCATTTATAGTTACGTCGTTTAATTTTCTGTAGTCGATTACGATTCTAAATTTTTGTTTACCTGAAGCATCTTGTTTTTTGGTACGATCCATATAGGACTACAATAAGGAATTACTGGGACGTATAATACCTTGATCTAACATATCTTGAATTTGGAGTTCTACTTCTTGTTCGTAAGCTTGTGGGTAACTGTATGGTTTTGTATGTAAGGGTGAATTGTGAGTAGTGTTGATAACATGTTTTTCTTGATTGCTAAAACTAAGTTGGTCACCTTCTTTGAATTGAATGTGTTGATATTGTTTCAACAATTTTATCAAATTAAATTTTTCTTCTTCATTTAAATGTTCTAATCGGTAAGGGCTTGGATTTGTAGGTTTTTGATTTTTAGAATTATCTTTGGTTGGATTGTTGAAGTGTTGATTAGTTTCAGGATTTGGTTGAGCTACAAAATGATTTTGGTTTGTGATCGGAGTATCATTGATTAATTTATACTTTTATTGTATAAATTAACAGTTTGGGATTTATAATCTATAACGGCTTGTGCTTCTGAAAGCATTTTTCTACCAATTAATAGATCATAATCTGGCGAAAATTGATGTAAAAGAAATTCGTTATTATTCTTAAACAAGTTGTTGGAAAGGACAATAACCTTTTTTGTGATAGTTAAGGTCCATTGCTGGTTTGAATAAAACAATCTGTATCATGAATTGGTAAATTAAAAACATTGGATGTCATCATATTGACAGTAGATCCTGTATCTATTAAACATTTTAAATTTTTGCCCTTATACGTGATAATTATGTATTGTTGGTTTCCGAGGCTGGCAGCTGAAAATTTTCGGCTTTCTCGATTTCTATTTCATTTGATTGCTCTGTTTCATGATCGGTTGTGGCTGTTTGTGTGTATGTGTTGTCTGAGGTTTGTGGATAACATTGTTCTTGGTAATATTGAGGATAGTATTCGGGATAATAAGCTAATTGATTATAATATTCTTGCTGCATATAATCGTGATAATTTATTTCTTCTTGGTTTCTAGTTTCTTCATCTATGCTCATTTTACTTTGTCCACTTTCTGCAGGTCGAGCACGCTTTGTTGGTTGATTGGCTACGTCAGGGCTATTGAAAGGGTATTGTTGTGGGGTTACTTGTGTATGTTGTCGAAACGATTATTGTCGAATTGGGTTTGTCTAACCATTGGTCTGAATGTATTGTATAATGGTCTGACTGGATTTGGTATTGGTTGTATTGGTCGAGGTGAATATTGATGAGGTGGAACAATATTATTGTTAGTATAATTAGGTGTTGGAGGAAGATATGGTTGTTGAAAATAAGGACGATATGGGACATAGGGATGGTTTGGTTGAAGGAATGTGGGAAATTTTTGAATATTGGGATTTGGGGTGACGGCTAAAAATTTTTTCTTGTTTTATTTTGTTTTGGTTTGAATTTAGACAGGGTTCTTCATAAAGATTCTTTTCCTGTAATAAGTTTATTAAAGATCTCAAATCGGGAATTTCGCAATTTATAATTCGAATGCAAATATTTGTAGGTAATTTTTGAATTAGGTCGTCAATACTAGTTTTAATTAACCGTGCATACAATATTTTTTCGTCTAAATTATTTTCTAATTCTAGCTTACTCATCAATGTCTGTCTACGGTGTTCTGCTTCCTCCAGAAAAACTCGCACGTTGCCTTTAAACGGGGTGCTCCTGAACTCCTCCAATAGGACGTGATTTTTGTTTGGGTTTTGAAATTCAGAATCAGTTGTTTTCGAAGTTCAGCCCATGTTGTCAGGTTGTTCATGGCAAGCGATAGCATCACTTCGCTGCTGATGCAGCTTTCGACCAGTCCCAAAAAGTATCGACCTTTGCCTAGCATCATTGGTGGTGTAAAGTGCTAATATGTAGTCGATGCGGCTTATGAACGTATATAGAACGTTCTTATTTCCGGTGAATTTTTCCACATTTTTAGTTGATTGATCACTTGTGTCATGCTTGCGTCGGAAAGGGGTGTTGTTGCATCTCCCTCCATTTTGTTATTTAATTGGTTGGTTGGTTGGGGCCTTTTTTTTGTTTATAATTGTTGTTAAAAATTATTATTATTATAATAATTTTTTTTCAGTTAATTTTATTTATTATAAAATTGGTTTTGGATCACTTAGTTGAAACTCAGTTAATTTTATTGTAATTGTTTTCTTTTTTTTTTTTTTTTTATAATTTCTTAGTTAATTAACTTATTATTTAGATATGTGGTTTTGTATGCACTGGTAGCACTTTCGAATGTTTATGAGAGAACCAGATGTTTCTGGAATTATACTCCCCCCGAATTCTACAGCGTCTTCTTGATTTTGTTTTTCAAGTTATTATATTATTAATAGAGAATCTAATTAATAACGTAGTTATTGCATAGATTTACTCTTTAATGTTTGGCAATACGCGATTATTTGGTTTACGCGTCACTGTCGAGGTTTTGTTAAAACTTGACGCGATATTGACCGTCGCTTGGGTTGCCTTCGCGTTAGTTGTTTAGCGGATAGCAGTAAAGGGACACAAGAATTAATAGCTTGGTTTTGCATCAACATCCACAATTTATTGCTATCCTACCGGCTGCGCCATTGGCGTTATATGTTTCGAGTCGAATTAATGTCGCGACATACACTGACGACAACGATAATATGAAATTAAGGACGAGCTTGATTTTTAAGACGAACTTTCTTTATTCATGATTACCTTAAGACTACCGACAAATTCATCATAGGCTTATTTTATATGCTATTGAAACTACGCATCACCAACATGACGCGTCGATGCAACTGTAACTTTTGGCGACAGTCGGCCGCGTCATTCTCAGAATTTTGACATTGCTTGTGTATTGTATTTGTGATTCCAGTATTTATGGTTTGGACATCTAGTTTATTCTGGATTTACAAATCCAATTAATTCCAGTTTTGAACTTAAGGCTAACTTATGTGTGTATATTGAATATCAGGATGTTTGCAACTTTTTTTTTGACGCATGTTGCTGGAATCTAATGATCACTTGTGAGTGACCAATGCTGCTGTTACATTAATAATATTGATATGAGAATGTTTATGTATATTGTAGACATGATCGGTATGATTATGTCACTATATATATATATATATATATATATATATATATATATATATATATATATATATATATATATATATATATATATATATATACATACATGTGTGGAAGTGTGTGTTTATATACATAAATATACACTACATAAACTGTGCAAGTACATACTGTGCAAGTAACCAACCGATGGGGCGGAATCAATCGTTGATCATCGCTACTATCACAACATAGTCTATCAACATACATACATACATACAAATCAAACCTTGTGTTGTGGCCTGCAGAATCAAACGCTGATAACTGTAGGTTATTCACAAGAACATCCACACACACAGATGTGGTGAAGCGGAATCAATCGTTGATCATCGCTACCAACACGACATACAAATGTAAAAAAAAAAAAAAAAAAAAAAATACAAATGGATATATGTACATATGTATGCTCATGTACATACACATATGTACATATATGTATGCACATGCATACATTCGTTGTCACACAAAACCAAAACATATTTACTTGTGCATATGCGCAATTAGAAAATTATCAATAATTTCACAACTTTGTGAAACTTTCAACTACGCAGAAGTCATAAAACAACGTCGCCACTGTTCTCTGAGTCGATGTCAATTTTGCAGAACTCACAATGTGGACTCTGCGTGATGATGCTACCAAGCCTTCAGTGTGCCACGCCAGTCTCCTTCTTTTCGAAGCTGACCTAACGGCGTTGCTATTTTTGTTGTCGCTGACGATACTAATAAGCCTACAATGCGTTGCCTCCCATCCTATTTCACGACGCTGTCGTCGTTTACTCACTGCTGTAAAACCGCTATACCTGGCGCCATCGATCTGCTCCGCAAAGCTACAAAATTTGTAGCTTGTCGCAAACGACACTTCTCAAGAGTTCACTCACAGAATTGCAAAATCAGTCGAGATACTGATCTCAAAAAGTCAAGACGTTACTCCAGTGCGAACACATACACAACATAAAACAAAAGTGTTTTAAGTCAATTATTGAAAACCATACAAAAATTTTGTTGAGAACATTTTAAACAGAAAGCAAACTCAAAATCAAATTTGTTCAACTTAAATATTATATATTATACAACAATCAGTAAAATAAGTGAACCCTCGTTGATATCTGTATATAAAAACAAGTAAGAAAACTCTAGTCGGGGGTCCCGACTACGAGATACCTAAACCCCGCGCTATCTGCGTTTTTAAAATACTGCATAATTAGCATTTCGTATGAACGCACAGAAAACTAAATTCAATTCATTTTCAATTGTTTTGCCAATAGCGCCATCTGTGGTTCGATAGCATAGCGCCATCCATGTTTCGATTTATTGAACAGCTGATAATTAGCAAATCATAGCGCCATCTATTGGAAACATGCACACTAAAACTTGCGGGTTTTAGAATTCGCTAGATGCACGCAGCTTAATGTGTATGTGTGTATGTGTGCACATGTATTTGTTTTGTTTGTTTTGCGCTGCTGGTCACGTGTTTGGCCGATTGGCCAAATGTTTTTTTTTAATAACTTCTGCGCGAATTAATGGATTTGAATGAAATTTTCAGCTTATGTTCATCATATTTTATTACATTTATTCCATTTTTTAAAAATGTAAACCCATTCATTTGCTGGCTTTAAGTGCAACTAACCTCAATTTAAATATATGGGGAAAGTTGAGTCGGTATCCAAAATTAAACAAAAATCAAAATTAGATAAAATAAATATAAACCTTACATAAAAATTTGGGGACTCTAGCTATAAAGACGTGGGAGATATAATTTTATAACTAACATTCGATAATATTTTTAATCGATGACATTAAAATTAAAATAGTTATCGACTTTTAACAAACTCGATCTTTTCGTGGTATTCACGGACCTACATAAAAAATTTCAAGGCTCTAGCTCTTATAGGTTCTGAGAACGACGCGTTCATACATACGGACAGACAGGCGGACAGACGGACGGACGGACAGACGGACGGACGGACAGACGGACAGGGCTAAATCGTCTCGGCTTGTCTCCCTGATCAAGAATATATATACTTTATGGGGTCTGCCACGCCTCCTTCTCCCTGTTACATACATTTCAACAAAAACATTATACCCTGATTTCCCATTTTCAATGGGTTCAGGAGTATAAAAAAAACACAACAACCCAATCACTCGACTCTCGTAAACATCTGAAAAAAACAATAATAATAATATTTATATGCATGTATTTCCTTTGCAAATTCCATTTTAAGTCATCAAATGCCTGAGAACACATTTGTAAGATCTATAGTTACGAGAAGTTTTTATAATACTAATAATAATAATAGTAATAATACTAGGAAAATAAGCGAAGAACATATTTTCTTGCCAAATTCTACTAACATACCAATGGACTCTGGCAACGCATCAGAATCATTGGCAACTACAATATCCACCCTAACCTTAAAGAATTACCTAACTTTGACGGAAACCTAACTTACTACAAGACTTTATTACCATTATTGATGAAATAAGTACTTTGATTAAAGAAGTCGAAAATACTACCTACTTCTATTAAGAGCTATCAGGAATAAAATTGTCGGTAGAGCCAGTGACGTTCTGAGACTGTCTAAAGCAGAGCTTAACTGGGAAAATATAAAAGCTAATTTAACACAACGTTATGGTTGCAAGAAAAGTGAAGCCATGTTGATTCGTGACTTACAATCATTCCGGAAAACTTGTCCATGGGACAGCTTTTCTATAGTATTTTAAAAGTCAAAGCCCAATTGACAGCTCTGATACAAAAAAAACCAAGATCCAGAAATGAAAACAAAACTTTACGATGACATTTGTTTGAATACATTTTTATAAGCCTCAAAGAACCACTTAAAACCTAATAAAATCGAAAAGTCCAAAAAATATAGAAGAAGCTTATGAACATTGCCGTATAGAACAAAATTTCTATAACCAAAAACCAATCAAAAACCATTACAAAAAATCTATAAATCCAAAATAAGAAAAATGAAAACAATTTCAGAACTACCTGGAAAAAGTAAATACAAAACAATTAAACGACTCAAGGATTCACTATCATAAAGGATCAAGATAAAGGATCACACACAACAACATTTTCCCGGATTATGGACATCTTTATGTGTTGAGTTGGTCTCGGAAGCCCCTACCTCACAAATCACAACCAGAAGAACTACCAACTACGCTCAAGACAAACAACTGAAACCAACGAATTTCAGTTGTTATGACCTTCGCTTCACTTTGGGGAGGAGGAGTTACCAACCCAACACCGCACAACCTTTTCTTCCTCTACACCAACGCAGACTCAAGCGACAGACTGCGTTCTTAGAAAATTTATACATGTACATAGATCTAAGAAAAGACATAAGAAATAAATCAGTAGATAACTGACATTCAAACTGATCAGACGTTCTTCATTTCAAGACGGTTCTGCATATATGTATAACATACATATATGCACATACATACATATTCACACATATGTTTACATACATATATCGCCGCAAGGCAGCAAAGTACATACACATGTACCGTATTACACCAGTAAACAGCTCTCACTGGTAATTCGCGCGCTCTTCGGCTTCATTCGTTGCAGGTAAGTATTGTTCGTGTTAATGTTTGTGTTTGTGTGTATTTGTGCCTGAGCTTGGGCAAGTGCGCGCTCTCTTAAATCTAGCTGAGCGAGCATGTTGGTGTTGGTGTTATTTTTACTAAAATATATTTGTTTTCCATGTCGCCGTATGACATCTTGGACTATGTTGGATGCCTTCATCATCATTGCTGGAAAACTCCTGGATGGCGTCGGTGATCATTGGTCAGGATTAGTGCCGCCTTGGGCAGCTGTTTGGCGGCTGCAGCGCAGCCTCAGATAAGTGTAGTGTTTTAGTATTTTTATATATATTTTTAATATATATTTGTTTGCCATGTCGCCGTATGTCATCCTGGATTTCTGTGGATGCCCTCATCATCATCGTTGGACATTTCTGGATGGCGTCGGTGATCATTGGTTAGGAATAGTGCCGCCTTGAGCAGCTGTATGGCGGCTGCAGCGCAACCTCAGGTAAGTGTAGTGTTTGTGTGGTTTTTGTTTAATTTTTACTAATAAAATTTGTTTTCCATGTCGCCTTATGTCAACATGGATTTCTTTGGATGCCTTCATCATCATCGTTAGACATTTCCTGAATGGCGTCGGTGATCATTGATCAGATTTGTGCCGCCTTGGGCGGCTGTTTTTACGGCTGCAGCGCAGCCTCGGGTAATATTTTGTTTGTATTTATTTGTGTACATATATTAATTCATATTTATTTATTTTCCATTTTATTGGCTATCATTATGGACTTTATTGTACATCAGGCGCATCATTGGGCATCTCTTGGGCAGCGTCTGTGCCCATTGGTCAGGTGGTATGCAATTGAATTTATTATTTGCTAACATGAAGTTTATGGATTGTTATGTATTTGCAGGTGGCCATCTATCCGGCTCCACTACTGCTCCAGATGGCCAGGCTGTTGCTGGCGAATCAATGGAGCTAGTTGCAGAAAGCAATTGAACAACTGGTCCATTTTCGCCTCCATACGGCTGAACATGGTGACGTTCAGCTCGAGGCCTTCAGCATCTGGTCATCTGGGGAATCCGGAGCCTGATGTTGGCCATCATCATTGGCAGCACGCAACTGCTGCTGTAGGTTGGCCAAGTGTGCCTCAGCAGGATTGCGTCTCCTATTCGGCGTTGCTGCTACTGGTGCCACTGGAGGATCGGGCGACTGCTCCAGCCTATTCCTTGCCAGTGCATCACGTATTTGCTGCTGAGAAATAGCTAAATGCTGCGCGATTTCCTCGCGCATATTGATGCTGCCGATGGGCGGTGCTCTCTCGGTCGAGGCTCGCTTGCGCTGGATTTGTGCCTTTCCTTGCCAGCGTTGCGGGTCCGCCCAAAGAGAGCCATCTTGTATTGCTTATACGTCTTCGCCTTCAGTCTGTTTGCAGCAGCAACTGTAGCACGTATAGGGGTCTGGTACCGCTGCTGCTTTTGCTGCTGTTGATGATGGTGATGACGGCCATTAGCTTGGCCAGTAGATGCTCTAACTGGCGTTATGTGGCTGATATCGTCACTCACCTTACGACTAAACATTGGCTGATGCTTAGCCGTGCTGGAGTGACGATTTCTAATATTAGTTTTAGTTTTATTATTATTGTTGTTGTAAGAATTTGCCACATTCTTTAGATGTCCTAATTGATGTACTTTTTGTTGCTTGTTTACAATAAAGTCCTTTGTGATTGCTTGTTTGTGTTTATTTTTGTTATTTATTTGCGTCTGCCGCTGTTTCTGCCTCATCTGTTTCAGCTCTTTGGCAGCCTTATACGACTGTAGCCTGGACCTAGCCTCCTTGTAGGCAGGACAGCCCTTATAGCTGCTAATATGCTCGCCACAGCAATTAGCGCATTTCGGGGCTGCCTGCCTAGGTTTAGTGCAAGCTGTCGTAGCATGGTCATCTGCACATTTCATGCATTTAAATTGGCGCCTACAGTAATTTTTTGTATGGCCAAATGCCTGGCAGCGATGACATTGGGGAGGGTCGATTGGCTTGGCCTGCCTCTCGACCCTCACTGCCTGTCCGCTTAGCTCGGTTAATTGCAGTATTTGCATGTGGCTGCCATCCAGTTTGGGTTGCAGCTCAACCTCAAAAACGTTTACTGGCTTGCCAGTGAAACGCTTTTTATGTTTCGTACATATTTTGCCTCATAGCCAAGTTCATTTAGGCGCGCCTTAAGCCATTCACTGGGGTAGAGTGGTGGATGTGCTTTGCACATCCCCCCTCTGGGTGCGCTGTTGGTGGGTGTGGAGTTGAGTGCCGTCTTCATTCAATGACGCCATGATGGCCTCATATGTGGACATGCTGTCGCACTCCACACGGAGACCATCATTTGCCATCGTACGGGTTCTAAATTTGCCTACTGCTGGATTACTTTGGAGTTTGTCTGGAGATGTCCAGCGATGATGATGAAGGCATCCAAAATAGTCCAGGATGACATACGGCGACATGGAAAACAAATACAAATTAGTAAAAATTAAACAAACCCCACAAACATCTCACTTACCCAAGGCTTCGCTGCAGCCGCCAAACAGCTGCCCAAGGCGGCACCATAACTGACCAATGATCACTGACGCCATCCAGGAAAAGTCCAGCGATGATGATGAGGGCATCCAAAGAAATCCAGGATGACATGCGGCGACATGGCAAACAAATATATATTAGTAAAAATATATATAACAAGTAAGAAAACTCTAGCCGGGGTCCCGACTAGGAGATACCCTAAACCCCGCGCTATCTGCGTTTTTAAAAATACTGCATAATTAGCATTTCGTATAAACGCACAGAAAACTAAATTCAATTAATTTTCAATTGTTTAGCCAATAGCGCCATCTATGGTTCGATAGAATAGTGCCATCTATGTTTCAGCTGATAATTAGTAAATTATAGCGCCTTCTATTGGAAATATGTACACTAAAGCTTGCGGGTTTTAGAATTCGCTAGATGCACGCAACTCAATGTGTATGTGTGTATGTGTGCACATGTATAGGAAAACAATTTGTTTTGCGTTGCTGGCCACGTGTTTGGCCGATTGGCCAAATGTTTTCTTTGATAACTTCTGCGCGAATTAATGGATTTGAATGAAATTTTCAGCTTATGTTCATCATATTTTATTACATTTTTTCCAATTTTTAAAAATGTAAAACCATTCATTTACTGGCTTTGAGTGCAACTAACCTCAATTTAAATATTTGGGAAATTCGGAGCCAGTATTCAAAATTTAACAAAAACCAAAATTAGATAAAATAAATATAAAACTTACAAAAAAATTGGGGACTCTAGCTATAAAGACGTGAGAGATATAATTTTATAACGAACATTCGATAATGTTTTTAATCGATGACATTAAAACTAAAATAGTTATCGACTTTTTTAGCAAACTCGATCTTTTCGTGCTATTCACGGACCTACATTAAAAATTTCAAGTCTCTAGCTCTTATAGGTTCTGAGAACGACGCGTTCATACATACGGACAGACAGACGGGCAGACGGACAGACGGACATGGCTAAATCGACTCGGCTTGTCTCCCTGATCAAGAATATATATACTTTATGGGGTCTGCCACGCCTCCTTCTGCCTGTTACATACATACGCCTTTCAACAAAAACATTATACCCTGAATTCCCATTTTCAATGGGTTCAGGGTATAAAAATAGATCTATATAAATATATGTAGCTGACAAACGACGAAGTACTTACCCGAGTATTGATCTGCGCCAACCTGCTACAGAAGGCGCATCCAGATGTCCAGCAATGTCCACGGATGTCCAGGGCTGCGAATGACAAGGATTGGAACAGGTGTTTGCTTACATACCCGCATACACCTGTTACTCGCTGACACAAAGTCCATTAAAGCTGCAAATAAGAAACGAAAATTGTTAATTGTTAATTGTATATACTATATGTTAATTTTGTATTATTGATTACTTATTGTTATATGTTAAGATTTATTTATTGTTCGTATTAAGATAAATTTATATATTTATTCAGTTTATTGTTGTTGTTATTGGTTAAGTAACCTACCCCAACGTGGCCGCAGCAATTGGCGACATGCCAACTTAGCGGCCACGCCAATATCGATAAAATATCGACCACCAAGCCTGAGATGCCAGACCGGCACATGTAACGAAGGCGCCAACAACACAATACGTTACGCGACTACAAAACCGAGAGAAGTTGATCAAACCTAGAGTAATCGGTCGGATTTAACATAATCTATAGCCCAGCGCTCGAGGCCGGAGGTGGTGTTGCGCTGCGCCGCTCCTCAACACATTTCAATCGCGAAACCTGCATTGTACACCGAGACAAACTCTATTGAAATAAAATTAAAGTGAATAAAAAGCAAATAAAATTTCTTATTAATTCTAAATGGGAAACATAAAATATAAAATAAAAATTCAGAGTGTAGCCCATAAATTTAAAAAAAAACATTTTTATACAAAAAGTGAATAAATATATATATTTTATATATATACAGGCGAACATATACTGGCGACTGGATTTTTGTGACGCATAAAAGCAGACAACAACTATATGATGGCAGCCAACTATAATTCTGACGACTCCATGGAACTGCTACTTGGGATGAGCGAGCCCACTGGCCAGAGGAGCCGCCGACAATCAGCCGCAGCCGCTGCCGCGGCTGAAGCTGAACATTGGAGAGCGGTGTATTGTATCCATACTGTCTGATTCAGACGAATCGATCCCCCGTTCATCGACACAACGGCCGACCTGGCGTTGCTGGAGGAGATGTTCTCATTAGAGAAGCCAGCAAAGGGTCCCCAGATGGCGCCAAAAAAGCGACAGTAAAGGCGCCAAAAGTAGCGTCAGGCTCCACAAAAAGGAGGGAGAAAGTGGTGAAAAGTCACTCTCACCAACACACAGGAAGTGTCAAGAGAGGCAGACACCTCTAGAAATTCCCTTCCGCTCACTCACACTAACACACTAGCCCAGCCTCAGCTAGCATTAAGAGAGGCCACTCGACATGCAGTGCAGCCAGAGAGCGCACTTGCCAGCCTCAACAACAAACACAAATAAAGCCAACACAAATACTTACATGCATCGCATGAAGCCGAAAACGCGCACACACATACACAGCCACTACAAATAGATCAAAGACTAAATAAGAGAGTAAGGCAGCAGCACTAAACCACACATATACATACAGAAACACTCTCTTGACTGACGCTGCAAACGCAAAGACAAATACAAATACAAACGTAAACACTGCCGATACACTGACGAACGCAATTAAGAGCGCCAATACAAATACCAAAGAAAACGTAATGACGAACGCGCTCACAATGATCACTAATACAGATACAAACACAAAAGCAACTACAAATACGAGCATAAGCGCAAGCGCAATGCCAATTATGGCAACGAGTAGCATTAATTTAAATTCTAACTTAAATTTAAATTTAAATACATCTGAAGTACAAAGGTGGCTTTCTAAGGTGCCACCATTGCTCCCCCATGAACTGCCACAAGCAATGGCAGCTCCAGCAAATTCAGCTTCATGGCAATCGCCATTGAAGCGTAGATGTGGCGAAATGGACGAGTCCGAGGAAGAAGATCTTTCTGACCTGGACTCGCCATTCCAAACGCCACAATTCAAAAGCGATTACGCCAAGAGGCTGCAGATGAGAGTCAAGCAGAGGCGGCAGCAACAGTAGCTACAGCTACAGCTACAGCAGCAACAACAACAACAACAGCAGCCAGAGCAACAATAACAGCAAGAAATTGAGCAGCAAATGGATTGCCAGCCACGCCAGCTGAAGAGCAGCAACAGCAGCCGCAAAAGATAACAATAAAGCCATTAAAGTTAAAACTAAAGTGCCTTTTGTTTTTCTGCCACCGTGCCGCAAATAGTACCACTGCTGGATAAGCTGCAAAGCAGGAAATTCATCACAAGAACAATGTCTAATGATGGTCTGCGTATAGAATGCGATAATATGCAAACATACGAGGCCATCATGGAACTTTAAATAAAGATGGCACCCACTTGCATACACAACAACAGCGCAGCCAGAGGGGGTATAGGGTGTGCATTAAGCACATTCACCACTCTACCCCCTGTGAATGGCTTAAGGCGCGGCTAATAGATCTCGGGAATGAGATACGTTACGTTAAAAACGTTAAGAAACGTTTCACGGGCAAGCCTGTGAACGTGTTCGAGTGAGTGCAGCCCAAAATGGATGGCAGCCATACCCGCATCCTGGAGCTCACAGAGCTAAGCGGGCAGGCAGTGAGGGTCGAGAGGATAGCTAAGCCGATCGATGCCATCGCTGTCAGGCATTTGGGCACACGAAAAACTATTGTAGGCGGCAACTTAGATGTATGAAGTGTGCAGAAGAGCACGCTTCGACCGCCTGCACTAAATCTAGACAGGCAGCCTCTAAATGCGCTAATTGCGGTGGCGAGCATATTAGTAGATATAAAGGGCTGTCCTGTCCACAAATCTGACCAATGATCACCAACGCCATCCAGGAAATGTCCAACGATGATGATGAGGGCATCCAAAAAATCCAGGATGACATAAGGGGACATGGAAAACAAATTCTAATTAGTAAAAATTAAACAAAAACCACACAAACACTACACTTACCTGAGGCTGCGCTGCAGCCGCCAAACAGCTGCCCAAGGCGGCACAAATCCTGACCAATGATCACCGACGCCATCCAGGAGATGTCCAGCAATGATGATAAAGGCATCCAAAATAGTCCAAGATGACATGCGGCGACATGGCAAACAAATATATTTTAGTAAAAATATATAAAAATCACACAAACAACATACTTACCTGAGGCTGCGCTGCAGCTGCCAAACAACTGCCCAATGCAGTACCATGACTTACCAGAGAGCGTCGGCGTCGCCCAAGAGATGTCTAACGATGATGATGAAGACGTCCAACGATGACCACGAACACCGGCGACGCCAATGAAATCCATATACATTAGTATATGAACACACATTAATAATACATACACTTACCTTTACACAGCTATTCCCTGGCGGTGCCGCAAGATGTCCATCGATGCCCTCCAGATGCTCCAGTGAAGTCCTCCAGATGCCCAGAAACTAAAATAAAGAAAAAACAAAATAAATAAATAATATTATAAACATAACCTGACAACATACTTACCCGAGTATAGATCGCTGCCGCCACACGGCGGCCCATGACTGCGCCGATCTGCTCCAGGGGGCGCACCTCCAAAGCCCAGTGATGTCCATAGATGTTCGGAGGCTGCAAAGAAAAGAAGAAGATTAAAATGTTCTTCAACCAAAGCTGAGGATTGCGACAGGTGCATACTTACGCATGTGGATGTGTATGTGTGCGCCTGAAGCTAGCTGGCGAGGCGGCCCATGCACCATGAAGCCGCCGATTCCCCACCAAGTCCTAAAATAGCTGAAAAAAGAGAAAAAAATATTGTATATATTAACGTAAAAAAATTTAGTTAAGTTTATTTATTGTTAGTAATTAAGTCACTGTTATTGTTACCGTCCACACCTCCAGCCAACCCCCCCCCCACATGGCAGCTGCCAACTCGAACAACTCGAACAACTCGAACAACAGCTGTCACGCCATTATACCGATGAATAGTCGAACGCCACGCCCGAGATGCCAGACCGGCACCAAGCAACCCATGTAACGAAGGCGCCAACAACAAACAAAGTTACACCATTTAAAGGCCGAGACCAGTTGCTCAAAAACACGAAGAGTAATCATTCGGACCTGTGATCATCGTTCGCCCAGCGCCCGATTCAATCCTTTGTCGAATCGCAAGTGCAGCGCTCGAGGCCGGAGGTGGAGTGCGCTATACCCACCGCCGCAATCCAACCGTGAGCAGCGCTGACAGGCCTCACCAAGCATACACGAGAGAAAAAAAATCTTAAAATAAAGTGATTTAAAACTTAAAGCTATTAAATATCTTGTAATTTACTAAAAATGGGAAATTAAACAAGTGAAAATCAAATCAATTAACAATTGAAGCAAGTAAGTGGATAAAGTGCATAAAGTGTTTCTTTTTTTTAACTAAAGTGACTGCAAATAAAGTTCGCCGCATAAAAGAAGGCAACGAATTCAACGAATTCAAGAGATGACAGCCAATTACGAACCAGACGACTCCATGGAGATGCTACTCGGGATGAGCGAGCCAGCTGGACAGAGGAGCCGCCGACAATCAGCGCAGCAGCGGCAGAAATGAACACTAGAAAACGGTGAGTGTATCGTGTCTGTACTGTCCCTGACAGATTCAGATGCGCCCAACTCATCGTTCTTTAACGAAACGGCCGATGAAGCCAGCATGCCATTGTTGGAGGAATATTCTCCTTGGATAGGCTAATTGGGGACCCCAAGAAGGCGCCAGAAAAAACGGCCCCAAAAGTGGCGTCAGTTGCTGCCGCCCCCAAAAAGAAGCCCAAAGAAAGCCTAAAAACAACACCAATACAAGCAGTGCGAGCGAGAAGTCCACTGCTTACACACATTCACACGCCAACAAAGCAGTGCAGGGCGAGAGAACGAAACTCGAAAGTTTCACACCCACAGTCACTAACACTAACACCAACACCAACATGCTCGCTCAGCTAGATTTAAGAGAGCGCGCACTTGCCAAGCACAGACACAAATACACACAAACACAAACATTAACACGAACAGTACTTACCTGCAACGAATGAAGCCGAAGAGCGCGCGCACAGCCACTGAAAGAGAAGGCAGAACTAAACAACACATACACACACACACACACACACACACATAAATTCGACTGACTTGACTGATGCTGCAAAAGCTCACACAAATACAAACGTAAACTTACAAGCAAATACAAATATGTGCGCAAGCGCAAGCGCAATTGCAAATACCCGCGCAAGCACAAGCACTAGCACAAGCCCAATACACACTAGAGCAGCAACAAATAATAAAGATCTAAACACAAATGTCTCACTTCACAACATTACCAGTGGAAGTGAGAGCCACTACATAGACATTGAGACCATAACAGACGAACAACTGACAATCAATGTCCAACAACAACAACAACAACAGCAGTCCAAAAGGCCGCCAAAAACTAGACAAAGCCTGGATTCGCATGGCGCAGATCACATTCGTCGCAAGCTGGACGCAGCAGCAGCAATAACAGATGCAAAGTCCATGGCTATAATGTCGCCACAAGCTAAATCAGCAACAACAATATCTGGAGTCCAGAGATGGCTCTCCAGTGTGCCATCATTGGTGCCACACGAACTAGCTCAACCAATGGCAGCCTCAGCCAATATAGTTTCATAGCAATCGCCATTGAAACGCAGATGTGGCAGATGGATGAGTCCCAGGAGGATGAATTTTCTGATACGGACTACCCATTCAGAACGCCAAAATTTAAAAGCGAATACGCTAGGAGGCTGCAGATGAGGGTTAGGCAGCGTCCAGCAGCAGCAGCAGCATATAAGTTAACGCAAGAAAAGGCTCTGCAGTACAGTCATCGATTGCGGTTCTTTTACCGCTACTTGGCACTCTTCTTTCGTCTTCTTTTGATCGCTACGTTTATTATTGCGCTTTGGTTTTAGTTTCATTTTTGTATTCAAATAGACAAGTCGCTTCGCTGCGACAAATTAAAGAAAACAAATCGTTTTTTAACTGGCGCCCGAGCAGGGACCAGCGCGTACAATAGAATACCCAGTTTCTAAGTGCGTAATCGGTATAACAATATAGCCCCAAAGTGTTCATACGTTTTTACCGTCGCTGGTTCAAATAATTCTCGCAGTGAAACTCCCATAAATTCATTTGTGGCTGTGAAATTATTAAAATTAGGCACGACAATTAAACAATTATTAAGTGCCAAAACAAACAGCGCGACAATAAAACAATTATTAAGCGCCAAACACAAAAAATAATTAAAGCATATCAATAACGCAACTATTATGTACGTGCCAAGCAGCAACCGTCAAGGCTATAAGACCCGCTCCTAGCCAACCACTGGATGAAGTGAAGGCCCCGAAACCTGAGTAGGACAACACGACACCAAAAAGGAGATTTTCGACCTTCCGCAGAGGATGACCACAGCTGCTATAATATTGCAAGTTAAAATAAGAAAAAGTAATCAAAAATAGAATTAAAAGAGAGAGAAAAAAAATAATAATAATAAATAAATAAAAATTAAATATTTGTGTTAAAGAATAGATCAAATAAGTAATCAAAAACAAAATTAGATAAGTAAATAAAAAAAAAAAAAAAAAATTATAATTACAGTTAATCATGGCAAACCAAGTAACTTAATAAGACCATCATTGCTGTCCGATGATGCGTCATCCTCCAATAACGACCAAATGACCATAGAGCAACTAACACAACTAGTTTCGAAAATTGTCATCGAGACTCTACAAAAAACAATACAGCCGAATCACCCAAACCAAGCCCTTTCGACGTCCCAGACGTATCAATCAGACCGAATATAGTAATAGAATATCTGAATTGGACAGGGTACCAGATATAGTCAAAGGCTTAAGAAATTCAATGGAAATCCAGCTGAGTTTAGCTCCTGGAAGAAGAGTGTTGACAGAATAATGGAAATTGATACCGGACAGGAAGGTAGCCCTAAATATTTCGGCATCCTTCATACAATAAGAAACAAAATAACCGGACTAGCAGATACAGCATTAGAATCTTACAACGTACCACTCAACTGGGTGCCATTACCAAATGCCTGACTTTACATTACGCTGATAAGAGGATATTACAACCCTAGAATATCAGATGACTGGACTGACTCAAGGTAATCAATCTGTCGAAGAATTCCATTCAGACGTTTATAAACATTTATCACTCATTCTTAACAAAGTGGGTTGTATGAATGTGACCAAAGAATCTGAGCGATTACTAACCAAAGTATATCGTGATAAGGCACTGACACTTTCGTAAGAGGTCTCCAAGGTGATCTTCCTAGACTTCTAGGAATTAAAGAACCCACCGACTTGCCACAAGCCCTTCATTTATGTCTCAAGTTAGAAAATCAAAGTATGTCGCCTCCCAAACCAACCAAAAGGCCGTATGCAATCTTCCGAGCTCCTCCAATAACACAAAATAACATGCCACGTCAACAATTCAATCTTATAGGCCAAACCCCAGTTTTCAACAAATAAAACAACACCTTATGGACAGCAGTTCAGGCAACAGCCAAGTTACACCTTCCCAATAGCACATCCTCGTCCGTCCGGACAACAATTCTTTCAACAGCCAAACTACAGTTATCCTGTAGCACCCCTCGTCCGTCTGAACCAAAACCTTACCCTCCTCCTGAACCTATGGACGTAGATAAGTCTATACAAACAAAGCAGGGTTAATTATGTCAATCGCCCAAATTTCGATATGGGAAAACGACCTCCATACAACACAGGACCAGAATTAAAAAAACCACGAAATTATAATATAAAACAGCCGAAGAGAACGAAAATCAAACTCACATGAAGAACAAAGACAGGCAGAATTGGAACAATACGGTAACGAACACTATGCAGACGTAGAAAATCTAGCCGACAACTCACCACACGAGTACGAATACTCGGCTGAAGATTACCAAGTTGGACATTCAGACATACATTTTTTAGAATAAGTCCTCCTCACTTCCATACTTTGAATGCAAGCTCGGAGGAGGAAAGACCTGAAATTTTAATTGACACTGGCTCGAACAATAATTATATCAAACCAAATTTAGTAAAAAACCCAAAAGAAAATATAGAACCATAATAACACAGCACATGAAGACAAATCTGTTTGACATTAAGGACGTAAAATTAAATTTTTTCACTGCCGACTCTAAAATCATTCGATGCCATTCTAGGAAACGATAGTCTTAAGCAGCTAAATGCAGTAATCTTTTCTAACAACAACATTATGACTCTAAAAAACAAATACAATATTCCCATCAAAGAAAAACGAATACAAGCAGTTAATAATTTAAACATTAGAACTGAACACATGTCTAAAGAACAACTCACTAGCATTACAAATTTAACAAAGAAATTCTCGAGTTTATTTTCAAAACCCAATGACAGATTATCATTTGCCACCTGTGTCCAAGCAGAATTAAGAACCACCTCAGACGCTCCAATTTATACGAAATATTACCCTTATCCCATGTCTCTACAAGGAGAAGTAGAAGCACAAATACAAAAACTGTTAGACGACGATATAATACGCCCCTCTCGTTCTCCATATAACTCTCCTGTAATAATAGTACCAAAAAAGTTAGACGCATCTGGCGAAAGGAAATATAGATTAGTCATTGACTATAGAGTTAAATTCCATAACCATCGCCGATCGGTATCCCATACCAGAAATAAACGGGTATTAGCAAGCTGGGGACAACAAAATATTCTCCGTACTTGATTTGAAAAGCGGATTTCATCAGATCCTATTAAAAAGAAAAAGACAGAGAAAACTGCCTTCTCCATAAAAAATGGAAAATATGAGTTTAAACGACTCCCCTTTGGTTTGAAAAACGCGCCATCCATATTTCAAAGAGCCTTAAATGACATACTAAGGCAACACATAGGAAAAATCTGCTATGTTTACATAGACGACATAGTCGTGTTCAGCAAAGATGAAAAATCCCATCTAGATCACCTCGAAACAATATTCCATACCTCCACGAAGCTAACATAAAATGCCAAATAGACAAATGCGAATTTTTTTAAAACTAGAGTAGAATTTTTAGGTTTTGTTATTTCAGATAAAGGCATAGAAACTAACAAAAAGAAGGTAGAAGCAATTGCCAACTATCCACCACCAAACACGCTTAAACAACTTCGGTCATTTCTCGGCCTATCCGGCTACTATCGCCGTTTCATCAAGATTATGCAAAACTAGCAAAACCTCTCACCTCGTTGTTACGTGGCGAGGACGGCAGAATATCAAAGCAAGCCTCAAATAAGAAATCCATAAAATTAGATTCAGTTGCCCTAGAGGCATTTAATAAATTGAAAAGTTCATTAATATCAGACGATGTTATTCTCAAATATCCCGACTTCAAAAAAATTTCACCTGACTACCGATGCATCGAATCACGCAATCGGTGCAGTTCTCTGCCAAGACGGACACCTATTTCTTTCATATCTAGAACATTGTGTAAAGCAGAAGAAAATTACGCAACAAATGAAAAAGAAATGTTAGCTATCGTTTGGCTCTAAAGTCTCTCAAGAATTACCTTTACGGAAATTCAAAAGTCAAAATATTCACAGACCACCAACCTCTTACACATTCCCTTAGTAGTTGGCATGGGAACGCCAAAATTAAAAGGTGGAAGGCAATCTTAGAAGAATACGACTACCAGCTAGTTTATAAGCCAGGTAAAGAAAATATAGTCGCCGATGCATTGTCCAGAACCCCAAACCAATTAAATAACCAAATAAATTCAATGACAACCACCATTCATAGTGCAGATAGTTCAAGCCATCATTTGATACCAACCTTGAAGCCCCTATCAACGTTTATAGAATCAAATCATAATTGCAAAGGAAACAAAGAAACTTAGAATTTAGCATTCCGTTCCCCACCTTCCATAGACACTACATCGCGAAGAACAATTTTCAGAAACCGACCTTATCAGCTTACTAAAAAAATACTTAAACCCATCCGTTATAAACGGAATTCTCACAACTAGAAGACATCATGGCCAAGCTACAGAATATCTACCGTCTCACTTCAATACTTTCAAAATACGATTTTCACAGAACAGAATTATAGATTTAGAAAAAGACTCGGATCAAGAGGAAGAAATATTAAAAACACACAATAGAGCACATAGAAACGCATACGAAAACCAAAAACAGATCGCGGAAAAGTATTACTTCCCAAGAATGAAAGCCAAAATTACAAACATAGTGAAACAATGTAAGGTTTGCAAAGAAGAAAAATACGATAGACGACCAACAAACCCAAGTCTGAAGGAAACACCGATACCCGAGTATCCTGGCCACATCATTCATATAGACATTTATTCTACCGAAAAGCACCTCGTGCTCACTGCAATAGACAAATTCTCAAAGCTTGCGCAAGGTAGAATTATAAAATCTAAAGCTATAGAAGATATCAGACAACCTTACATGAAATACTTTTCTACTATGGAGTACCAAAATTTGTAGTAGTAGATAACGAAAAATCACTCAATTCGGCTTCCATCTCTTTCATGATGAAAGATCAGCTCAACATTGAAGTATTCAAAGTACCACCATATAAGAGTTCAGTAAACGGGCAGATAGAACGACTACACTCCACTTTATCAGAAATAATGAGATGTCTTAAAGAGAACGAAAAGATAGAAAAACTTCGCAGATCTCCTGCAAAGAGCTATTTACGAGTATAACAATTCCATACATTCAGTCACTAAACAACGCCCACTAGATATTTTCTTTGGCAGAAAGATTACAACAGACCCCGAACAATTCGAACAAGCACGCAAAGATAACATAACAAAGCTAAAAGAACAGCAGACCAAAGACCTAAAATATCATAACCAATCTAGAAACCCTATACTAACCTACAAAACTGGACAGATAATTTACGCAAAAATCAACACACGACTAGGATCTAAACTTTCCCCAGATACAAAAAGAAATAGTTAAAGAAGACAACGGCACAACCATAAAAACAGAGTCAGGAAAAATAGTACATAAAAGCAATATTAAAAATGACTTTTCTCTACAGGATACTGGGAGTAATCCCAATACAGGCACAGTGGAAATGACTAATTATACAAATAGTCACATACTCACCCTTCATGACGGATTAGGTAACTAGCTCCTCAACCAGGATAATTCATTTGATAGACGATTACAACTAAAAAGGCTTTGGACAAACTTGCAAATCACATAGACACGGAATTAAAAGTCGTCCGATTTACATCATACTCTGCATTTCAAGTAGAACAGTCAAAATCAATATTTCACTCTTTATTATACGCAAATAAGACTAGAACACAAGATCCATAAATGCTTTAGGCTCAGCATGGAAATCTGTGGCTGGCTCTCCTGACCACGATGACTTAGTCGCTATAGAAGATAACCTAAATAAACTCATTCAGAATACTAACCAACAAACCATCATAAACACACAATTTCAACAACGAATAAATAATTTCACTTAAATTAACAATATTTTAACTAACGCCATTCAAAAACATTCGTACCCTACTAACAATTTAGATACTAACATACAAATACAAATCCGTCTGACTAAGAAATAACAAACATAAAATACGCATTACAATGGGCAAAACGAAACATAGTAAACAGCATCCTTTTAAATGATAAAGATTTAGGCCTAATACAAAAACAAATAAATAAAGCTGAAATAGATCTAACAATAGAAGAGATGCTAGAGTTAGCAGACGTATCCGTCTTACGTAATAATACGATAATCTTATATGATGTCAAAATTCCAAATCTAGAAAATATAAATTATGAGAATATAGTTATTAGACCTATAGTTAACGACAATACAATGTAAACTTACAATTCAAAGAAATTTTCAAACATAAAAACACAATGTTAGGATTAAGAAACAGCTGTATAACATAACAACATCAAAATTTGTAATCAAAAAGATTTAATAGATTTAAGAAAAACGATTGTATACCCAAATTAATGTTAGGAAAAGATGCAAAATGCGACTAGCAACGCAGACCACATCAAAGCTTAGAAGAAATCCAAGAAGACATCATACTACTTTACAACTTCCAAGGCATAATAAAGTGGGAGGACACCGATCAAAAATTCCATAATAATGTACCACAACTGCTCCATCACGATCAATGACCGAATATTCTCAATACAGAAGAAACACGAATTTTCAATCCACCAACATCCCGTTTTTCTGACACTTGAGGACAACTGTCAAATTGAGGGTGGAAGAGTTAACCAAGAAAAGGCTCTGCAGTACAGTCATCGATTGCGGTTCTTTTACCGCTACTTGGCACTCTTCTTTCGTCTTCTTTTTGATCGCTACGTTTATTATTGCGCTTTGGTTTTAGTTTCATTTTTGTATTCAAATGAACAAGTCGCTTCGCTGCGACAAATTAAGAAAACAAATCGTTTTTTAACTTATACAACAACAACATCAACAACGCAGCAGCAGCAGCAACAACAACAGCCAGAGCAAGAGCGCAACAGCAGCCGGACAACAGCAACAACAACAACAACAGCAGCAAGAACAACAACTGCAAATACGTACATTTAGTTATTTATATATATATATATATTTTTTATACCCTGAACCCGTTGAAAATGAAATCAGGGTATAATGGTTTGAAAATGTATGTAACAAGCAGAAGGAGGCGTGGCAGACCCCATAAAGTATATATTCTTGATCGGGAGAAAAGCTGAGTCGATTTAGCCCTGTCCGTCTGTCCGTCCGTCTGTCCGTATGTATGAACGCGTCGTTCTCAGAAGATATAAGAGCTAGAGACTTTTTGGAAGTTCGTGTATATCTCGATTCGATCGAGTTTGTTTCAAATATTCGTAGCTATCATCGTTTAAATGTTATCGAATAAAAACCGATATCTTCATTTAGTTATAAAATTCTATTTAATTCATCTTCATAGTTAGAGTCTTCAAATTTTGCATTTAGTGTAATTTGGCCTTCTGCAATTTCGGTTTTTGTTAAATTTTTTTGGATGCCACGCCCTCAAATTGCCTTATCGCCTTAAATTGCTAAATCACGTATTTCAAGTACTAGAGACTGTGCTTTGGCTCATACACAGATATGAATGTCATGATCACGCCCAACAAATGTGATCAAAATCGTTGGTCTAGAAAAAAGGTATTAAACATTTAATGTCTCAAATTTTCGGCCTCCTGCAGCAGCAGCAGCAAAGCTGATGAGTCATAACGCACAGTTAGCAGATTGTGTGCTTGTGCGTGCGTCTGTGCGTGTTCTTGTGCGTGCGTCTGTGAGTGTGTATGTATTGCTTGCTACATATGTACATATAAAAGTAACAGAGAATGTTAGCGGCTCTTAGCAATCGCAGTTCTTCGCAGGGTTCAGGGGATCTCTTTGTCGAACGGTCTCGACTGAACACTCTTACTTGTTATATAAATTTATTTTTATTTATATTTATTTATTTGTCATGTTTTCGCCGATTTTTCTGGACATCGTCATATTCATCGCTGGACTTTTCTTGAGCATCTTGGTCAAGTGCAGCTCCGGTTTGGGCAGCTGGTGGCGGCTGCAGTGCGCCTCGGTAAGTGGTAAGTTTGTGTTAGCCGTTTGTTAACATTATTTTAATTTTAATTTCTTTTAGCATATTGCAGGTGACCGAATACCATGCCACTCTACTGCCCCGACGATCAGGCTGTTGCTGGCGAATCAATGGCCCAGCTGCAAAATATAAACAGCTGGTCCATTTTCGCCACCATACGGCTGAACATTACTATGTTCAGCACGAAACCTTCAGCATCTGATCGCTCGGTGCTGATTCGTCTTCGTGAATCTGGTGTCGGCCTCCATTGTTGGCAGTCCTCAGCTGCTGGTGGAACTCAGCCAAATGCCTCTCGGCAGGATTTCGGCTGCTTATTGGCGTCGCTGTTACTGATGCCAATTGTGGATCCGGCGCTTGTTGACGCCTATCCCTTTCCAGTGCATCGCGAATTTGCTGCTGGCAGATTGCTCGATGCTGCGCCAATTCTTCATGGATGTTGCTGTTCGTGGCCGATGCTCTCCTGGCCGAGGCTCGCTTGCGCTGGGGCTTACGCTCCTTTCCAGCATTTCGAGTTCGGTCGAAGAGATCCATTTTATTTGGCTTATAAGACGTTTTCGTCCTATTAGCAGCAGCAGCTGCAGCACGAGCTGGGGACTCGATCCTCGCCGAGGAAGGCTGTTGTTGTTGTTGCCGCTGCTGTGTTTGCTGCTGTTGATGGCGGCCATTGTCTTGACCAGATGGTGCCTTTACTGGCGTTTTATGGTTGCTCTCGCCACGCACTATACGGCTATATGTTAGCTCATGCTTAGCCGTGCTGCAGTGTAATTTATTTTTAGTTGTACTCTTATTTTTATACCCTGAAAATGTTAAATCAGGGTATAATGTTTTTGTTGAAAGGCGTATGTATGTAACAGGCAGAAGGAGGCGTGGCAGACCCCATAAAGTATATATATTCTTGATCAGGATGACAAGCCAAGTGGATATAGCCATGTCCGTCTGTCCGTCCGTCCGTCCGTCCGTCCGTCTGTCCGTCTTCGTATTATGAACGCGTCGTTCTCAGAACTAATAAGAGCTAGTGCCTTGAAATTTTTATGTAGGTCCGTGAATAGCACGAAAAGATCGAGTTTGTTAAAAAAGGCGATTACTATTTTTTAAATTTTTAAAGTTATCGATTAAAAACATTATCGAATGTTCGTAATAAATTATATCTCCCGTCTTTATAGCTAGAGTCCCCAAATTTTTATGTAAGGTTAATATTAATTTTATCTAAATTTTGATTTTTGTTTAATTTTGGATACCACTCAACTTTCCCAAATATTTAAATTGAGGTTAGTTGCACTTAAAGCCAGCAAATGAATGGGTTTTAAATTTTTTAAAATGGAAAAAATATAATAAAATATGATGAACATAAGCTAAAATTTCATTCAAATCCATTAAATCCATTTTTTGTGTACATGTTTCCAATAGATGGCGCTATGATTTGCTAAATATCAGATGTTCAATAAATCGAAACATGGATGGCACTATTCTATCGAACCATAAATGGCGCTATTGGCTAAACAATTGAAAATGAATTGAATTTAGTTTTCTGTGCGTTTATACGAAATGCTAATTATGCAGTTTTTTTAAAAAAACGCAGGTAGAGCAGGGTTTAGGGTATTCTAGTCGGGCCCCCCGACTAGAGTTTTCTTACTTGTTTTTATATATTTTTAACTAATGTATATTTATTTGCCATGTCGCCGCATGTCATCCTGGATTTCTTTGGATGCCCTCATCATCATCGTTGGACATTTCCTGGATGGCGTCGGTGATCATTGGTCAGTTGGTGCCGCCGGGCCCTGTATGGCGGTTGCAGCGCGGCCTCAGGTAAGTGTGTTGTTTTAGTATTTTTATATATTTTTTTAATATATATTTGTTTCCATGTCGCCGTATGTCATCCTGGATTTCTTTGGATGCCCTCATCATCATCGTTAGACATTTCCTGAATGGCGTCGGTGATCATTGGTCGGGATTTGTGCCGCCTTGGGCGCTGTTGGGCGACTGCAGCGCGCCTCAGGTAAGTGTAGTTTTTTGTGTGGTTTTTTTTAAATTTTTTACTGATAAATTTCCATGTCCCTTATTTCATTTTGGATTTCTTTGGATGTCTTTATCATCATCTTTGGACATTTCCTGGATGGCGTCGGTGATCATAAGTCAGTTTTGGTGCCGCCTTGAGCAGCTGTTTGGCGGCTGCAGCGCCTCAGGTAAATATTTTGTTTGTGTTTATTTGTGTCATATATTAATTAAATTTATTTATTTTCCTTTTTATTGGCTATCATTATGGACTTTTTGTACATCAGGCGCATCATTGGGCATCCACCGGCAGCGTCTGTGCCCTTTGGGTGGGTGGAGTGTCGCATTTAAACAGTGCAGCCTCAAGGTATGCAATTGAATTTTTTTTGCTAACATGTTATTAATGGATTGTTATGTATTTGCAGGTGGCCATCTGTCCGGCTCCACTACTGCTCCAGATGGCCAGGCTGTTGCTGGCGAATCAACGGACCCAGTTGCAGAAAGCAATTGAACAACTGTTCCATTTTCGCCTCCATACGGCTGAACATGGTGACGTTCAGCTCGGAGCCTTCAGCATCTGGTCATCTGGGAATCCCGGGCCTGATGTTTGGCCATCATCATTGGCACGCAACTGCTGCTGTAGGTTGGCCCAAATGTGCCCGCGGATTGCGTCTCCAATTCAGGCGTTGCTTACTGGTGCCACTGGAGGATCGGGCGCTGCTCAGCCCATTCCCCTTTCCAGTGCATCACGTATAGATAAAGCCAATCGCGCGTTTTCCTTTGCGCATATTGATCTGCCGATGGCGATGCTCTCTCGGTCGAGCTCGCTTGCGCTGGGATTTGTGCCTTTCCTTGCCAGCGTTGCGGGTCCGCCAAAGGCCATCTTGTTTTATACGTCTTCGCCTTCAGTCTGTTTACGAACTTTAGCACGTATAGGGGTCTGGTACCGCTGCTGCTTTTGCTGCTGTTGATGATGGTGATGACGGCATTAAGCCCGTAGATGCTCTAACTGGCGTTTATGTGGATATCGTCACTCACCGACTAAACATTGGTGATGTTGCCCTGCTGGAGTGACGATTTCTAATATTAGTTTGTTTTATTATTATTGTTGTATTGTAAAAAATTTACATTCTTTAGATGTCCTAATTGATGTCTTTTTGTTGCTTGTTTACAATAAAATTCTTTGTGTTCTTGTTTGTGTTTATTTTTGTTATTTATTTGCGTCTGCCGCTGTTTCTGCCTCATCTGTTTCAGCTCTTTGGCAGCCTTTTCGACTGTAGCCTGGACTAGCCTCCTTGTAGGCAGGACGCCCCTTTTACTGCTAATATGCTCGCCACAGCAATTGCGCATTCGGGCTGCCTGCCTAGGTTTAGTGCAAGCTGTCGTAGCATGGTCATCTGCACTTTCATGCATTTAAATTGGCGCCTACAGTAATTTTTGTATGGCCAAATGCCTGGCAGCGATGACATTGGGGAGGGGCGACTGGCGGCCTGCCTCTGACCCTCACTGCCTGTCCCTAGCTCGGTTAATTGCAGTATTTGCATGTGGCTGCCATCCAGTTTGGGTTGCAGCTCACCTCAAAAAACGTTTACTGGCTTTTCCAGTGAAACGCTTTTTTATGTTTTTATGGAGTTTGTCCAGTAGTGGCATTATTTGCGGCCGGTGGCAGAAATACCATTGGCACTTTGGCTTTAGTTTGTTATTGTTGTTGTTGTTTAATTGCTGCTGCTGTTGCTCTGGCTGCTGTTGTTGTTTGCTGCTGCTGTTGTTGATGTTGTTGTTGTAGTTGCTGCTGTTGCTGTTGTTGACGCTGCCTAACCCTCATCTGCTTTTAAATTTTGGCGTTCTGAATGGGTAGTCCGTATCAGAAAATTCATCCTCCTCGGACTCATCCATCGCCCATCTGCTTTCAATGGCGATTGCTATGAAACTATATTGCTGAGGCTGCCATTGGTTGAGCTAGTTCGTGTGGCGGCAATGGTGGCACCTGGAAGCCATCTCGGACCCCGAATATTGTTGTTGCTGATTTAGCTTGTGGCGACATTATAGCCATGGACTTTGCATCTGTTATTGCTGCCGTCCAGCTTGCGACGAATGTGATCTGCCCATGCGAATCCAGGCTTTGTCTAGTTTTTGGCGGCCTTTTGGACTGCTGTTGTTGTTGTTGTTGTTGGACATTGATTGTCAGTTGTTCGTCTGTTATGGTCTCAATGTCTTATGTGGCTCTCCTTCCACTGGTAATGTTGTGAAGTGAGACATTTGTTTTTAGATCTTTATTATTTGTTGCTGCTCTAGTGTGTATTGGGCTTGTGTGGTGCTTGTGCTTGCGCGGGTATTTATTTGCGCTTGCGCACATTTTTTGTTTTGCTTGTAAGTTTACGTTTGTATTTGTGTGAGCTTTTGCAGCATCAGTCAAGTCAGTCGAATTTATGTGTGTGTGTGTGTGTTTTGTTTGTGTTGTTTTAGTTCTGCCTTCTCTTTCAGTGGCTGTGCGCGCCTTCCCATTCGTTGCAGGTGTATGTTCGTGTTAATGTTTGTGTTTGTTGTATTTGTGTCTGTGCTTGAGCAAGTCGCGCTCTCTTAAATCTAGCTGAGCGGCATGTTGGTGTTGGTGTTAGTGTTAGTGACTGTGGGTGTGAATTTTTGAGTTTCGTTCTCTCGCCCTGCACTGCTTTGTTGGCGTGAATGTGTGTAAGCAGTGGACTTCTCGCTCGCACTGCTTGTAATGGTGTTGTTTTAGGCTTTTTTTTGGACTTTCTTTTGGCGGCGGGAGCAACGGCCATTTTTGGCCCGTTTTTTCTGGCGCCTTCGGGCCCAATTACCCTATCCAAGGAGAATATCTCCCCAACAATGGCATGCTGGCTTCATCGGCCTTTCGTTAAAGAACGATGAGTTGGGCGCATCTGAATCGTCGGGGACAGTACAGACACGATCACTCACCGTTTTCTAGTGTCTCATTTCTGCCGCTGCTGCGGCTGTTGTCGGCGGCTCCTCTGTCCAGCTGGCTCGCTCACCCAGTAGCATCTCCATGAGTCGTCTGGTTCGTAATTGGCTTCATCTCTTGAATTCGTTGAATTCGTTCTTTTTATGCGGCGAACTTTATTTGCAGTCATTTTGGTTGAAAACACTTTATGCACTTTATCCCGCTTGCTTCAATTGTTAATTGATTTGATTTTCACTTGTTTAATTTCCCTTTTAGAAAAAAAAGATTTTAATAGCTTTAAGTTTAAATCACTTTTTAATTTTCAAGTTTTTTCTCTCGTGTGTATTTTTGGTGGGCCTGTCGGGGGCTCACGGTTGGATTCGGCGGCGGTATGCGGCGGTGTGAACGGTAACAATAACAGTGTTTAATTACTAACAATAAATAAACTTAACTAAAATTTTTCTACATTAATATATACAATATTTTTTTCTCTCTTTTTGCAGCTATTTTAGGACTTGGTGTGGGAATCGGCGGCTCATGGTGCATGGCCCCCTTGCCACTAGCTTCCGCGCACACACAACACATCCACATGCGTAAGTATGCACCTGTCGCAATCCTCAGCTTTGTTGAAGAAAATTTAAATCTTCTTCTTTCCTGCAGCCTCCGAACATCTATGGACATCACTGGGTTTGGAGGGGCGCCCCCTTATATTATTTTTTCTTCTTTCTTTTAATTGCTGGGCATCTGGAGGACTTCACTGGAGCATCTTGCGGCCATATCGTAGTCCCCCTTGGTCAGGGCAGGCACCGCCAGGTGTGCTGTGTAAAAGGGAAGTGTTGTATTATTAATGTGTGTATACTAATGTATATGAATTTCATTGGCGTCGCCGGTCTTCGTGGTCATCGTTGGACGTCTTCATCATCATCGTTAGCACTCTTGGACGACGCCGGCGCTCATTGGCAAGTTATGGTGCTGCATTGGAGCTGTTTGGCGCAGCGCGGGCCCCATAGTACGTTGTTTGGTATTTTTTTATATATTTTTTACTAATATATTTGTTTGCCATGTCGCCTCATGTCATCCTGGACTATTTTGGATGCCTTCATCATCATCTCTGGACGTCTCCTGGATGGCGTCGGTGATCGTTCGGATTAGTGCCGCCTTTTGGGCGCTGTTTGGCGGCTGCACGCGCCTCGGAAACATTGTTTGAGTATTTTTTTATATATATTTACTAATTATATTTGTTTCCATGTCGCCGCATGTCATCCTGGATTTCTTTGGATGCCTTTCATCATCGCTGGACTCTCCTGGATGGCGTCGGTGATCATTGGTCAGGATTTGTGCCGCCTTGGGCGGCTTATCTAATGGGCGCTACCTCCGGTGGTGGTTTGTATAGTATACTTATATGTATTTCTAGTATATTTATGTTCTATTAACCGGGTTATGTAGGTGGCTCTGCACTCTATTGCTCTGTCTCCGTGTCCTCATCAGAGATATTTCCCGGTTAATTCTGAGGCTTTCTGGCCTTTCGTTAGTATCGCCTTTTGGGAGATTGGGGGGGTTTTGGACGGCCCAGTCAGCGCATTGTAAGTAGTGTTTGGGTTTTGTCTGGTGGCGGGGCTGGTGACATGTTGGTGGGGTAGAATCTTGATTTCATTGTTGCCAGCACTGCTCCTGGTGTCGCTAGGCGGTGGCCCCGGCAGGTGACAGTGATGACGATATTTGAATTATTACATTGCTGATGTCGATATCTGTGATTTTTCCTGTTCCCTAAAGTCGGAAAAACCTTCGACGCTTAGTGGCTGGCCTTGGACTATTGCAAAGTCCTCGGTCTGGAGTGTCCCCCAGTTTTGTGGGCCCATTATAAAAGAACATTTGCATGAGGCTGACCCTGTTTGGATGCTCAGGTCCTCGCCTCTTTCCCGTTTTGCCCGTAGTTCGGCTTCTTTTTTTCCACATCTTCTGCTTCGAGGCGTAAATGTCGGCAGATGGTTTGAGTTGTTTATCCATTCGATTGTGCGTTTGGCTGTAGGGGGGATGTGTTGGTTGGCCAAAGGGGGAGTGCTTCTTCGTGGCAAAGGGTCAAACATCGTCCCCTGCTTCGTGGTTGGTGTGTTTGGTAATGAGTTAGCGAAGCGACCGCCAGTTCGAAAAATTCCTCCCGTTTTTAAAACCATATTTGCTTCAAGAGTGGCATTGCGAGTGTACCATGGGCACTCAGGGCATCTCTATTTATTTTTTTTTTGCACTTTTACTCGCATAATATGGGTTGCAGCGTCAGGGGGCCCCCGACTGGTGTGCATTCAGATTGGCATGATTAGTTGCTTTATGATCGTTGCCGGTTTTTTTCCAGTTGGCTGTTGCGTCCGATTAGCCATTCCCGCAACATCCTTTAAAAGGTTAGTGTGCTGCTTATATTGAGTTTTCAATCCAATATGACGCCCAAGTATGTGTGTGAGGGTTTATGTGCTATGTTTTGCCAAAGATTTTAGGTGTTTTTCCATTCTCTTGTCCATTTTCAATGTGGGGCGGGCTAGTCTTTGATGTGTTTAAAGGTTTTTAGACCATTTCTTTTCCCCTTTTTCAATTTGCTCAGGTAGTCATTGTTTCCGTTAATTTCGTTATATAATTGTTTGCTGATTATGAATTGTTTAAAAAGTTGATAGCAGCATTTGCTTTTAAATATGTTGTTGGCTGTGATTGTCATTTTTGGTTGGGTTGGGGTGAGGTATCTGATGCAAAAATTGGTGGAGGATTGGTCCCATACGCTTCCTTTTGGGGCGCCAGGGATTTTCCAGTCCCCGACGTGGTGTCATTACACTTGACAGCAAATGTCCTTCCTTTGATGTAGCTTTTTAAAATGTTATATAGTTGGGGTGGCAGCAGCTTGAAATTTGAGAAGTAGGCCCTTATGCCATACTCTATCAAATGTTGAAATATCTATGAATAATCCCCAGCAGTTCTTCTTTTTATAGGCAAAGTATGAATTTCAACTGGCCGTTTGATCGGGGCCCTGTTTTCTGAATCCCAAAATTTATGGGGTGGACAGCTTTTTCAAACTCTTTAATCAAAAAAACCTCGTCAGCAGAATTTTTTAAAGAGTTTGGCCAGTCCGGAGATTGGCTGTTTGGGGGGAGGACTTGAGGTCCCAGTAGGATTTCCAGGCTTGAGGATCAGGGTTTTTACCATGTTTTCCCTGTTGGGGGAAAAGGCCAGTTCTGAGCATTTAAATATATTAGGAGGGGAAAAGTAGCCCTTTTTTTGGCGTATTTTTTTCAATCGGTTGTCGATTTTGTCATCCCAGGAGCCTTGGTTTTTTCAAGCGCTGTAATGGCAGAAGCCTTCATTGTTATTGGGCTAATTGGTCGCGGTTGGTGTTGTTGACTTTTTTGTTTCTGTCGTTTGCTACTTTTCAGCTATTAGTTACATTTGATTGTTCGGGCCCTTTTTGTTGGCAAACCCGGGGGCGAATCTTGACCCGGGGGCAAACGCTTCAGCCTTTTCAGCCGTTGTTGGTCAGTCTGTACGTCTTCTGGGTAAGATGGTGATATGACCTGCTGGCGTACAGGATTTTTGGGTGTGGCTGTGCCAACCCTTTTTGGGTTTGGCGCCAAAATTTTTTTTGCTGTAAGGGGCTTTGGCGTCAATGCTTCGAATAATTTGTTTATATTTTTCCTCTTTAGTTTCTGTAGGGGTTTTTTGAGCCTATTCTGGGGGTCTGTATTGTATTTTCCTCCGGGGGGGGGTGGCGTTCAGGGAAAACAGTTGTTTTTCAACAAATTTGTGCATTGTCCCAAAACTGGTACCGGGGACGCCAGCGGTGAGGTTGTCGGTTTGCGTTGGATGTTCTAAAAACACATTTTTAGCATTTAATGTCATCTTTGGATACTATGTCCGGTTTTGATGGATTAGCCTCCCAAGGGGTCCAATTGCCTTGTTTATTCTCTGGATCCTTAGTGAGGGGGGGCCACCCCTGGTCGCTCTGGTGCCCTCGGAATCGGCCGTGGAGATCGCGTAGTGGTAGATGGTCCCAATCTGTTCTGTTTTGGATCATTTTTTAGACGATGCCATTCATGCTACCATATCCCAAAGTCAATAGCCGATGGTTGCTTCCGTCTATCGTAGGGGTAATGGGGGGCTCCCCCCGTTGCCGGGGCATTGTGCGTCGGTGAAATTTAGCTCAAACGAGCTTTTCCTCTTTGGCAATGCGTGTGTTTCCCCACCACGAGGCTTGGCGTTTCGTCACCGCAGAGTAGGAAGTCGGAAGTAGGACTTAGGGGTTTGAAAGTGGCTCTTAGTCCACTCGTAGGTTTTGGGGGAAAATATCGGGGCCACAACTACTACTCTTCTGGTTTGTCTTTTTTACGGGAGCGCAACTGGAGAACTTTAAACATATGGCGTTCTGATGGTTTTGAGAGCAGCATGTCTGACGTCTTTTGACGAGAGTACCCCCTCCACCATGTAGAGCTGGGGGTTTGTGGCACATATGCTGAAGCCGGGGAAAGTTGATGATATCGGAAGTTTGGGGAATCTTCGTCTCAGCTATTGCATTATTTGGCCTTCCTTTTTATAAACAACCCCAAATTTTGTTATTTTTTTGCGCACTACACGCGTTCCGAAGGGCCATTTTTGCGATGCCATTCTTGGAGTTGTGTGTGTGCGTTTGGGTAAAACCCGATGCTGATGGTGGTGCTGGTTGTCGTTGTGACTGGTGGTTGGGATGAGTTATCTTTTTCTCTATACATTATTGTGTTCATTTGCTGTTGTGTTTTGCAGATCGCTGTGCTGTTGCTGCTTATGTTTCTGTTTCTGGCCCATTTGGGGATCAACTGCATGAAGCTGTAACCAGTTGCTCCATTTTTGTTTGCATTCTGCGAACATGTCCATTTCAATTTAATGGCTTGGGCAACGACTTGGGGGGGCCAGTAGGGCGACCAGTGCTTGCCAGAGGATGCCTCGTCACGCAGCTGTTTTAGTTTAAAACGATTTGCTGTGGACCCTGGTTCCAATTTTTTTTTGCTGCTCCGTTTTTTCTAGAGATGCTGTTAACGGTGTTGCTAGGTTTTTTGGCCATTGTCGCCCAGATTTGGATTGGTGGCTGCTATACTTTTTTTTTTTTTTTTTTTTTTTTTTTTTTTTTTCTTGTGGGAGGCTGAGCAGCTCTTGCCTTTTCGTTGTTGGTGTCCTGTGGGCGGGTTTTTTTGTTGGGGTTGGCCATCTTTGGCATCACCATTCTTTTTTGGACTTAAGACGACGTTTCCTCGCACCACACTGCTATATGTTAGCTGACGATCGACCAAGCTGGTGGGGATGCCTTAGGAACCCCTCATCGAATTAGTTGTAGGTTTGTTTTTTTACCCCGAACCCCTTTAAAATAAAATTTGGGTATAATTTTTTGTTGAAATGTATTAAAGGGGAAAAGGCGTGGCAAACCCCCTAAAGTATATATATTCTTGATCGGGGAAAAAGCCGAGTCGTTTTCCCGTCCCTCTTTTGTCCGTCTGTCCGTCTGTCGTCCGATGGAAAAGCGTCGTTTTAGAACCTATAAGAGCTAGAGACTTTAAATTTTTTTTTGCAGGTACGTGAATAGCACGAAAAAATCTGTTTTTTAAAAAAAATCGATAATTTTTAGTTTTAATGTTATCGATTCAAAAATTTATCGAATGTTAGTTATAAAATTATATCTCCCCGTCTTTATAGCTAGAGTCCACAATTTTTCTTTTAAGTTTTACATTCATTTTATCTAATTTTGATTTTGTTATATTTTGGGTACCGGCTCCAAATTTCCCCCCAAAAATTTAAATTGAGGGTTTGTTGCACTCAAAGCCAGTAAATTAATGGGTTTACATTTTTTAAAAAAAGAATAAAATATGTGAACATAAGTGAAAATTTCATTCAAATCCATTAATTCGCGCGAAGTTATTAAACGCATTTGGCCAATCGGCCAAAACACGTGACCAACAGCCAAAAAAAATTGTTTTCCCCAAAATGTGCCCCATAAAACATAAAAATAACAAAAAAAAACCTGAGTGCGTGCATCTAGCAAATTCTAAAACCCCAAGTTTTAGTGTACCTCCAATAGATGGCGCTATAAATTTTTAATTATCATGTTCAATTGAATCGAAAATGGATGGCGCTATGCTATCGAACCTGATGGGGCATTCAAACAATTGAAAATTAAAAAAAAAATAACAAGATATTTAATAGCTTTAAGTTTTAAATCACTTATTTTAATTTTCAAGATTTTTATACCCCGAACCCATTGAAAAAAGAGAAATCGGGTATAATGTTTTTTTTAAATGTGAATGTATGTAACAGGCAGAAGGAGGCGTGGCAGACCCCAAAAGGGATATATTCTTGATCAGGAGACAAGCCGAGTCGATTTAGCCCGTCCGTCCGTCTGTCCGTCCGTCTTCCGTCCCCTGTCCGTCCGTCTGTCCCGTTGCTTTATGAACCCTCGTTCTCAGAACTAATAAGGCAGAGCCTTGAAATTTTTATGTAGGTCCGTGAATAGCACGAAAAGATCGAGTTTGAAAAAAAGTCATAACTTTTTTTGTTTTTAAAGTTATCGATTAAAAACATTATCGAATGTAGTTATAAAATTAAATCTCCCCCGTCTTTATATAAGTCCCCAATTTTTTTGTAAGTTTTATTTTATTTTTTCTATTTTTGGTTTTGTTAAATTTTTGGGTACCGGCCCAACTTTCCCCAAACATTTAAATTGAGGTTCGTTGACTCAAAACCAGTTAATGAATGGGTTTGCGTTTTTAAAAAAATTTGGAAAAAACTAATAAAATATGATGAACATAAGTTGAAAATTTCATTCAAACCATTAATTCGCGCAAAATTATTAAACAAAACATTTGGCCAATCGGGCCCAAAAACGTGACCCCGGGGCAAAACAAATTGTTTTCCTTACATGTACACATACCCACATACACATTGAGTTGCGTGCATCTAGCAAATTCTCAAGCCCCAAGTTTTAGTGTACTTATTTCCCAAAGATGGGCTATGATTTGCTAATTATCACTGTTCAATAAATCGAAACATGGATGGCGCATGCTATCGAACCATAGATGGCGCATTAGCAAACCAATTGAAAAAGAATTGAATTTAGTTTTCTGTGCTTTTTACGAAATGCAATTATGCAGTATTTTTAAAAAAGCAGATAGCGCGGGGGTTTGGGTATTCAGTCGGGACCCCCCACTAGGTTTTCTTCTTGTTTTTATTTATTTTTATTTTTTGTCATGTTGTCGCCGATCTTTCTGGACATCGTCATTTCATCGCTGGACTTTTCTTGGGCCCCTTCCTTTCCCCCTTTGGGCAAGTGCTGCTCCTGTTTGGGCGTGGTTCCGGCTGCAGTGCGCCTCAGGGAAGTGGTAAGTTTGTGTTAGCCGTTTGTTTACATTATTTTAATTTTAATTTCTTTCCCCGCATATTGCAGGTGGCCCAATACCAGGCCACTCTACGCCCCCAGCGATCAGGCTGTTGCTGGCGAATCAATGGCGCCAGCTGCAAAAAAATATTAAACAGCTGGTCCATTCTCGCCTCCCCTACGGCTGAACATTACTTGTTCAGCTCGAGAATTCGCATCTGATCCTCGGTGCTGATTCGTCTTCGTGGATCTGGTGTCGGCCTCCATTGTTGGCGTCCTCAGCTGCTGCTGGGACTCAGCCAAATGCCCTCGGCAGGATTTCGGCTGCTTTTGGCGTCGCTGTTTCGATGCCAATTGTGGATCCCGGGGTTGTTTACGCCTATCCTTTCCAGTGCATCCCAAATTTTCTGCTGGCGATTGCTCGATGCCGATTCTTCATGGGTGTTGCTGTTCGGGGCCCATGCCTCCTGGCCGGGGTCGCTTGCGCTGGGGCACGCTCCTTTCCCGCATTTCGAGTTCGGTCGAAGGGGCCATTTATATGGTTTTAAGACGTTTTCGTCCTATTAGCAGCAGCAGCTACAGCACGGGTGGGGACTCGATCCTCGCCCAGGAAAGGGTGTTTTTGTTGTTTCCGCTGCTGTGTTTGCTGCTGTTTATGGCGGCCATTGTCTTGACCAGATGGTGCCCTTTTCTGGCGTTTTTTGGGTTTTCGCCCGCACTATCGGGTATATTTGCTCAGCTTAGCCGTGCTGCAGTGTAATTTATTTTTGTTGTACTCTTATTTTTTTACCCTGAAAAAAGTTAAATCAGGGTATAATGTTTTTTTTAAAGTATGTAAAAGGGGAAGGAGGCGTGGCAGACCCCAAAAATATATATATTCTTTATCAGGAGACAACCAAGTGGATTAGCCATGTCCGTCTGTTTCCCTCCGTCCTCCTTCTGTCCGTCTGTCCGTATGTATGAACGCGCCGTTCTCAGAACCTACAAACTAGAGAATTGAAAAGACTTTTTTTGTAGGTTCCTTTGCACGAAAAGATCGAGCTTGTTTCAGAAATTCGATAACTGTTATCGTTTTATTGTTATCGATTAAAAACCAAACAAATTAAACTATAAAATTTTCAATACATCTTTTTAGCTAGAGTCTTTAAATTGAGCATTTAGTGTTATGAAATTCCCAATTTCGGTTTTTTTTAAATTTTGGGTGCCACGCCCTTCGCCCCAAATTTTAACTCCCTATATCAAATACTAGGCTTGTGCTCTGGCACATACATACATATGGATGACATGATCACGCCCAACAAGTTGGGTAAAATCGTTTCAGAAAAAGGTTATTAAACATTTAATTTCCCCATAACATTGGCATGCAAATAGCAGCCAGAACAGCTGACGCAACGACTTGCGCTTGTGTATGCGTGCGCCGGGGGGTTTTTGTGTGTAGTTTTGCTTGTAAGAACGTAAAATGCATGTGCATATAAAAAAAATGAAGAATGCTTGGAAAATGGGGGGCATCACAGGGTTCGTTGAGCGCAGTCGAGCGGCCGACTAGAGTTTTCTTATTTGTTTATTTTGTATTTGCGCCTGTCGCTGCTTCCGTCTCAGCTGCTTTAGCTCCAGCAGCTTTTTAAGATTACCTGGACCGGGCCCTTTTTAGACGGAACCCCTTTTAGCTACTAATATGCTCGCCACCGCAATTAGCGCATTTAGGGGTGCCTGTCTGAAATTTTGTGCAGGCGGTCGAAGCGTGCTCTTCGCACACTTCCATCAAAATGCCGCCTACAATGTTTTTTGTGTCCCAAATGCCGCGCGATGGCATCGATCGGTTAGCTATCCTCTCGACCCTCACTGCCGCCCGCGCTCTGTGAGCTCCAGGATGCGGGATGGCTGCCCTCCATTTTTGGGGTACAACTCCACCTCGAACACGTTCACAGGGTTGCCCGTGAAACGTTTCTTTCCTTTTTTAAAGTAACGTATCTCATTCGAATCTATTTGCCGCGCCAAGCCATTCACAGGGGTAGAATGGTGAATGGCTAACCATCCCCCCCTTTGGGTGCGCTGTTGGTGGTTCGGGGGGGCCATCTTTATTTAAAATATCCCTGATGGCCTCGTATGTTTGCATATTATCGCATTCTATGCAGACCATCATTAGAATTGTTCTTGTGATGAATTTCCCAATTTCTGGATTCTTTTTCAGCTTTTCCAGCAGTGGTCTATTTGGGGACGGGGGGCAGAAAAAAAAAAGGCACTTTGTTTTCTTTAATGGCTTTATTGTTATCTTTTTTCGGCTGCTGTTGCTGCTCTTCGCTGGGGGGCTGGCGTCCATTTGCTGCTCAATTTTTTGCTTTTTTGTTGCTCTGGCTGCTGTTGTTGTTGCTGCGGGGCTGCTCTGGCTGATGTTGTTGTTGCTGCTGCTGTGTTGGGTGTAGCTCTGTTTCCGCCCCTGTTTACTCTCATCTGCAGCCTCTTGGCGTAATCGCTTTTAAATTTTGGCGTTTGGGAAAGGGGGTCCGGGTCAGAAAGATCTTCTTCCCGGACTCGTCCATTTCGCCACATCTACCTTTTGGCGTTTCCATGAACTAATTTTCTGGAGCGCCATTGCTTGTGGCGTTCATGGGGGGAAAAAGGTGGCACCCTTTGAAAAACCCCCTTTTTATTAGATGTATTTAAATTTAAATTTAAATTGAATTTAAATTTGCTACTCGTTATAATTACCCCCTTATGCTCATTTGAGTTGCTTTTGTGTTTGTATCTGTATTAGTGATCTTGTGAGCGCGTTCGTCATTACGTTTTCTTTGGTATTTGTATTGGCGCTCTTAATTGCGTTCGTCAGTGTATCGGCAGTCTTTACGTTTGTTTTTTTTTTTTTATTGGTTATTTAATTTTTTGCTGCTTTCTTGTCAGAACTCTATAGCGCATTTATCACTTTATTTTACTTTAATCCTCCCAGTTTCCCTCCGCCTGCTTTCTCACTGGCCCCCCCCGGCCCCCTTTTCGTTTGTATTTGTATTTGTCTTTGCGTTTGCAGCGTCAGTCAAAGAGTGTTTCTGTATGTTTTGTGTGGTTTAGTGCTGGGCCCTTTTCTCTTTTTTTAGCGATCTTTTTAGTGGCTTGTATGTGTGTGCGCGCTCTTCGGTTTATGCGATGAATGTAAGTATTTGTGTCGGCTTTTTTTGTGTTTTTTTTGGCGGGGGAAATGCGCTCTCTGGCTGCCCTGATGTCTTGAGGCCTTCTTAATGATAGCTGAGGCTGGGCTAGTGTGTTAGTGTGATTGAGCGGGAAGGGGAAATTTTAGAGGTGGCTGCCTCTCTTTGACTTTCCTGTGTTTGGGGAGTTTTTCATCGCTTTTTCCCCCCTTTTTTTTTTGCGCCTGACGCTACTTTTGGGGCCCTTTTTTGGCGCTTTTTCGGCGCCTTTTGGGGCCCTTTTCTGGCTTCTCCGAGAACCTCCCCCAGCAACGCCAGGTCGGGGTTTTGTCGAAGAACGGGGGGATCGGGGGCCCTTGGCCGTGGGCCCTCATCCCCTGCAGTTCCTGGTCGCAAATTATAGTTGGGGCCATATATAGTTGTTGTTGTTTTATGCGCCAAAAATCCCGTCACCAGTATATGTTCGCCAGTATATATATAAAAATATATATTTATTCACTTTTTTTTTAAAAATTTTTTTTTTTTTAAATTTTTTGGGTTCACTTTGAATTTTTTTTTTATATTTTATATTTTCCATTTAGAATTAATAAGAAAATTTATTTCTTTTTATTCACATTAATTTTTTTTTCAATAAAGGGCTTCTCTTACAATCAGGTTTTGCATTGAAATGTGTTGGAGGAGCCCCGCTACCCACCCCCGGCCTCGAGCGCTGGCTATAGATTATGTTAAATCCGACCGATTCTCTAGGGTTTGAGCAATTTTTCTCGGTTTTGTTGTCGCGTAACGTATTGTGTTTTTGGGGCCTTCGTTACTTGTGCCGGTCTGGCATCTCAGGCTTGGTGGTCGATATTTTATCGATGCCCTCCAGGACTGATATTGTTGTTGCTAATTTAGCGTGGGAATTTTAGCCATCGACTTTGAATCTGTTATTGCTGCTGCTGCGTCCCGCTTGCGACGAATTTATCTGCCCATGCAAATCAGGCTGTGTCTAGTTTTGGCGGCCTTTTTGACTTTTTTTGTTGTTGTTGTTGGGCATTGATTGTCAGTTGTTCGTCTGTTATGGTCTCAATGTCATGGTTTTCTTCCACTGGTAATGTTGTGAAGTGAGACATTTTTGTTTAGATTTTTTTTTGTTGCTGCTCTAGTGTGTATTGGGGTTGTGCTTGCGCTTGCGCGGGTATTTTGGGGGGCTTGCGCACATATTTGTTTTGCTTGAAATTTACGTTTTATTTGTGTGAGCTATTGCAGCATCAGTCAAAATCAGTCGAATTAAGTGTGTGTGTGTGTGTGTGTGTATGTTTGTTTGGGGTTTTCCTTCTCTTTCCCTTTTGGCGCGCTCTTCGGCTTTATTCGTTGCAGGAGATTGTTCGGAAGTTTGTGTTTGTGTGTATTTGTGTCTGTGTTGGGGAAATGGCGCTCTCTTAAATCTGCTAGCAGCATGTTGGTGTCGGTGTTAGTGTTAGTGATTGGGGGGTGAAACTTTCGGTTTCGTTCTTTGCCCTGCACTGCTTTGTTGGCGTGGAATTTTTGCGACGGTTTGGTTTTGGGGTTTTTTTAGGCTTTCTTTTTTGGGCTTTCTTTTGGGGGGGCAGCAAGCGCCACTTTTGGGGCCCTTTTTTCTGGCCCTTTTTTTGGCGCCTTCTGGGAAAAACCTATCCAAGGGAATTTCCCCCAACAATGCCATGCTGGCTTAAAGAACGATGAGTTGGGGGCATCTGAATCAGTCAGGGACAGTACAGAAAGATACACTCCCCTTTTCTAGTGTTCAATTTTCCCCTGCTGCGGCGATTGTCGGGGGCCTCCCTTCCCGCTGGCTCGCTATCCCCGTACTCTCCATGGGGTCGTCTGGGTTTGTAATTGGCTGCATCTTTTAAATTTGTTGAATTCGTTGCCTTTTTTGCGGGAACTTTATTTGATCACTTTATTGAAAACACTTTATGCATTTATGCCTTGCCCTTTTTAATTGATAATTGATTTGATTTTCACTTGTTTAAATTTTCCCCTTTTTTGTAAATAACAAAATTTTAATAGCTTTAAGTTTTAAATCACTTTATTTTTAAATTTCCCAAAATTTTTTCTCTCGTGTGTATGCTTGGGGAGGCCTGTCAGCGGGGCTCCGGGTTGGGTTGGGGGGTGGGTATGCGAGGGACGGCCCTACCTCCCGGGCCCCGACGCTGCGCTTGCGATTCGCAAGGGGTTAAACGGGCGTCAAACCGATGATGGTGAATGATTACTCTTCGTGTTTTTTAGCAATGTCTCGGCCTTTTAAAAGGTGTAATTTTGTTTGTTTTCGCCTTCGTTACTGGGTTGTGGCGTTCGACCATTCATAGTTATAATGGGTGACGCTGTTGTTCGAGTTGTTCGAGTTGGCACCCGGGGGGGGGGGGGGGGGGGGATTGGCTGGGGGTGTGGGAATTAAAATAACAGTGACAATTTCCAACAAAAATCTTTACTAAAATTTTTTTACATTAATTTATACAATAATTTTTTTTTCTTTTTTGCAGCTATTTTAGGGCTTGGTGTGGGGGAAACGCGGGTTATGGTGCATGGGCCTCCTTGCCAGCTAGCTTCAGGGGCCACACCCACATCCACATGCGTAAGTAGCCCGTCCAATCCTCGCTTTTGGGTTTTTTTAATCTTCTTCTTTTCTTTTCAGCCTGAAAATCTCTGGACATCACTGGGCTTTTAGGTGCGGACTCTGGAGCATATCGGCGCATTCATGGGGCCCGGGGTGTCCCGACTATACTCGGGTTTTTTCGGGTTTTTTTTTTTAACTTTTTCCTTTTTGCGGGGTCTGGGGCTTTATGAACATTCTTGGGCCCCGGGCCCTATCGTAGTCGCCCCCGGTCGGGCAGGCACCGCCAAAGGGGCTTGTAAAGGTAAGTGTATGATTATTAATGGTTCATATACTAAAATGGTTTCATTCGTCGTCGGGGTTCGTGGTCATCGTTGGACGTTTTTATCATCATCGTTAGACATCTGTTGGGCGACGCCGGTGCTCTTTGTTGATTTTGGTGCAGCCTTTGGGGAACGTTTGGGGGGCCCGCGCGCCTCAGGTAAGGTGTTGTTTGAGTATTTTTTTTTATATATTTTATTAATATATTTTATTTGCCATGTCGCCGTATGTCATCTGGGTTTCTTTTGGGTGCCCTCATCATCATCGTTGGACATTTCCTGGTGGCGTCGGTGACTTGGGCAGAATTTTGGCCCCCATGGGCAGTGTTTGGGGCCGAAACCTCAGAAAATGTAGGGTTTTTTGTATTTTTTTATAATTTTTTTTAATATATTTGTTTTCCCGTCGCCGTATGTCATCCTGGGCTATTTTAAATGCCTTCATCCATCGTTGAACATTTCCCGGATGGCGTCGGTGATCATTGGGCAATTTTTGCCCCTTGGGCGCTGTTTGGCCGGAAGTCCTCGGGGGTATTTTGTTTTTGTTTATTTGTGACATATATTTAAATTTATATTTATTTATTTTCATGTTATTGGGTATCATTATGGACTTTATTGTACATCAGGCGCTTCATTGGGCATCTCGGCGTCTGTGCCCATTGGTAGGTGGAGGTCCCTATAAACGGGGCAGCCTCCCAAAGGGATGCAATTGAATTTATTTTTTTTTTATACCCCGAACCCATTGAAAAAGGGGAAACGGGTATTGTTTTTGTTGAAATGTAAAAGTAACAGGCAGAAGGAGGCGTGGCAGCCCCCGTTTTATATTCTTTATCAGGATGACAAGCCGAGGATATACCAGTCCGTCTGTCCGTCTGTCCGTCCGTCTGTCCGTATGTAGAAAAGCGTCGTTCTCAGAACCTATAAGAGCCAGAGACTTTAAATTTTTTATGCAGGTACGTGAATAGCACGAAAAGATCAGTTTTTAAAAAAAGTCGATAAATATTTTAGTTTTTAAAGTTATCGATTCAAAACTTTATCGAATGTTAGTTATAAAATTATATCTCCCCCTCTTTATAGCTAGAGTCCACAATTTTTTTTTGAAATTTTACATTCATTTTATCTAATTTTGATTTTGTTATATTTTGGATACCCCAAAATTTCCCAAATATTTAAATTGAGGTTAGTTTCACTCAAAGCCAGTAAATTAATGGGTTTACATTTTTAAAAAAGTAATAAAATAATGAACATAAGTTGAAAATTTCATTCAAATCCATTAATTCGCGCAGAAGTTATTAAACGAAAAATTTTTTCCCAAAAAGACCAGCAGCACAAAAAAAATTGTTTTCCCATAATGTACACATACACACATACACACACACACACTGAGCTGCCATCTAGCAAATTCTAAAACCCCCGTTTTTGTGTACACATTCAATAGATGGCGCTATAATTTGTTTAAATTTTCAGCTGTTCAATTGAATCGAAAATGGATGGCGCTTGCTATCGAACCATAGATGGCGCTATTGGAAACAATGAAAATTAAAAAAGGGAAATAACAAGATATTTAATACTTTAAGTTTTAAATCACTTATTTTTTTTCAAGATTTTTTTACCCTAACCCCTTGAAAATGAAAAATGGGGGATAATGTTTTTTTTGAAAAGTGAATGTATGTAACAGGCAGAAGGGGCGTGGCAGACCCATAAAGTGTATATATTCTTGATCAGGGGGGACAAGCCATCGATTTAGCCCTGTCGCCGTCTGTCCGTCCGTCTGTGTCCGTCTGTCCGTCTGTCTGTCCGTATGTATGAACGCGTCGTTCTCAGAACTAATAAGAGCTGACCTTGAAATTTTTTTGTAGGTCCGTGAATAGCACGAAAAAAATCGAGTTTGTTAAAAAAAGTCGATAACTATTTTAGTTTTTAATGTTATCGTTAAAAGCATTATCGAATTTAGTTATAAAATTAAATCCCCCGTCTTTATAGCTAGAGTCCCCTTTTTTTGTAAGTTTTATATTTATTTTTTCTATTTTTGGTTTTTGTTAAATTTTGGATACCGGCTCCCAAATTTCCCAAACATTTAAATTGAGGTTCGTTACTCAAAGCCAGTTAATGAATGGGTTTTTCGTTTTTTAAAAAATTTGGAAAAATCTAATAAAATATGTGAACATAAATTGAAAATTTCATTCAAATCCATTAATTCGCGAAGTTTTAAACAAAACATTTGGCCAATCGGCCAAACACGGACCACAGCGCAAAACAAATTGTTTTCCTATACATGTACACATAAAAACACACACTTGAGTGCGTGCATTAAAATTCTCCCCACAAGTTTTAGTGTACTTATTTCCCAAAAGAGGGCGATTTGCTAATTATCAGCTGTTCAATAAATCGAAACATGGATGGCGCTATGCTATCGAACCATAGATGGCGCTATTAGCAAACCAAGAAAAAGAATTGAATTTAGTTTTCTGGCGTTTATACGAAAAAGCAATTATGCAGTATTTTTTAAAAAAGCAGATGCGCGGGTTTGGGGATCCCAGTCGGGACCCCCGACTAGAGTTTTCTTACTTGTTTTTATTTATTTTTATTTATTTGTCGCGTTGTCGCCGATCTTTCTGGACATCGTCATATTCATCGCTGGACTTTTCTTGGGCCTCTTCCTTGCCCCTTGGTCAAGTGCTGCTCCTGTTTGGCAGTTGATTTCCCGGCTGCAGTGCAGCCTCAGGAAGTGGTAAGTTTGTGTTAGCCGTTTTTTTTTAAATTATTTTAATTTTAATTTCTTTCAGCATATTGCAGGGGGCCCGAATACCAGGCCCCTCCCGCCCCGAGCGATCAGGTTTGTTGCTGGCGAATCAATGGCGCCAGCTGCAAAAAGTATTAAACAGCTGGTCCATTCTCGCCTTCCATACGGCTGAACATTACTATGTTCAGCTCGAGAGCCTTCAGCATCTGATCGCTCGGTGCTGATTCGTCTTCGTGGATCTGGTGTCGGCCTCCATTGTTGGCAGTCCTCAGCTGCTGCTGGGACTCAGCCAAATGCCTCTCGGCAGGATTTCGGCTGCTTATTGGCGTCGCTGTTACTGATGCCAATGTGGATCCGGCGCTTTTGACGCCTATCCCTTTCCAGTGCATCGCGAATTTGCGCTGGCAGATTGCTCGATGCTGCGCCATTTCTTCATGGATGTTGCTGTTCGTGGCCGATGCTCTCCTGGCCGAGGCTCGCTTGCGCTGGGGCTTACGCTCCTTTCCAGCATTTCGAGTTCGGTCGAAGAGGGCCATTTTATATGGCTTATAAGACGTTTCGTCCTATTAGCAGCAGCAGCTACAGCACGAGGTGGGGACTCGATCCTCGCCGAGGAAGGCTGTGTTGTTGTTGCCGCTGCTGTGTTTGCTGCTGTTGATTGTCTTGACCAGATGGTGCCTTTACGGCGTTTTATGGTTGCTCTCGCCACGCACTATACGGCTATATGTTAGCTCATGCTTAGCCGTGCTGCAGTGTAATTTATTTTTAGTTGTATTTTATTTTTAAAACCGAAAATGTTAAATCAGGGTATAATTTTTTTGTTGAAATGTATGTAACAGGAGAAGGAGGCGGCAGACCCATAAAGTATATATATTCTTGATCAGGATGACAACCCAAGCGGAATAGCTCGTCCGTCTGTCCGTCCGTCCGTCCGTCCGTCTGTCCGTCTGTCCGTCTGTCCGATGTATGAACGCGCCGTTCTCAGAACCCTACAAGAGCTGGAGAATTGAAATGACTTTTTGTAGGTTCCTGTATAGCACGAAAAGATCGAGCTTGTTTCAGAAATTCGATAACTGTTATCGTTTTATTGTTATCGATTAAAACGCAAATCTAAATTAAACTATAAAATTTATCTAATACATCTTTCTAGCTAGAGTCTTTAAATTGAGCATTTAGTGTTATGTAAGCCTTACGCAATTTCGGTTTTTTTTAAAATTTTGGGTGCCACGCCCCTTCGCCTCAAATTTGTAACTCCCGTATATCAAATACTAGAGACTTGTGCTCTGGCACATACATACATATGGATGAATGATCACGCCCAACAAGTTTGATCAAAATCGTTGGTCTAGAAAAAGGTTATTAAACTTTTAAATTTTCCCCATAACATTGGCATGCAAATAGCACCAAAAGAACAGCTGACGCAACGACTTGCGCTTATGTATGCGTGCGCCTGTGTATGTGTGTGTGTATGTTTTGTTTAATGAACTCATATGCATGTGCATATAAAGAAATGAAGAATGCTTGGAATAGCGGATCATCACAGGGTTTAGTCGAGCGCAGTCGAGCGGTCTCGACTAGAGTTTTCTTCTTGTTTATTTTGTATTTGCGCCTGTCGCTGCTTCCGTCTCAGCTGCTTTTTGCTCCTTAGCAGCTTTATAAGATTGCAGCCTGGACCGGTTTTTTGTAGACAGGACGGGCCCCTTTTAGCTACTAATATGCTCGCCACCGCAATTAGCGCATTTAGAGGCTGCCTGTCTAGATTTAGTGCAGGCGGTCAAACGTGCTCTTTTTGCACACTTCATACATCAAAATTGCCGCCTACAATAGTTTTTCGTGTGCCCAAGCCTGACAGCGATGGCATCGATCGGCTTAGCATCCTCTCGACCCACTGCCTGCCCGCTTAGCTCTGTGAGCTCCAGGATGCGGGTATGGCTGCCATCCATTTTGGGCTACAACTCCACCTCGAACACGTTCACAGGCTTGCCCGTGAAACGTTTTTACGTTTTAACGTAACGTATCTCATTCCCGAGATCTATTAGCCGCGCCTAAGCCATTACAGGGGGAGATTGGTGAGTGTGCTTAATGCACACCCTATACCCCCTGGCTGCGCTGTTGGTGTGTATGCAAGGGGTGCCATCTTTATTTAAAGTCTCCATGATGGCCTCGTATGTTTGCATATTATCGCATTCTATACGCAGACCATCATTAGACATTGTTCTTGTGGATGAATTTTCCAACTGCTGGATTGCTTTGCAGCTTATCCAGCAGTGGTACTATTTGCGGCACGGGTGGCAGAAAAAAAAAAGGACTTCAGTTTTAACTTAATGGCTTTATTGTTATCTTTTGCGGCTGCTGTTGCTGCTCTTCAGCTGGGCGTGGCTGGCGTCCATTTGCTGCTCAATTTCTTGCTGTTGTTGTTGCTCTGGCTGCTGTTGTTGTTGCTGCAGCGTGCTCTGGCTGATGTTGTTGTTGTTGTTTCTGCTGCTGTAGCTGTAGCTACTGTTGCTCCGCCTCTGCTTGACTCTCATCTGCAGCCTCTTTGGGGTAATCGCTTTTTAATTGTGGCGTTTGAATGGCGAGTCCGGGTCAGAAAGATCTTCTTCCCGGACTCGTCCATTTCGCCACATCTACGCTTCAATGGCGATTTCCATGAAGCTGAATTTGCTGGAGCGCATTTCTTGTGGCAGTTCATGGGGAGCAATGGTGGCACCTTAGAAAGCCACCTTGTACTTCAGATGTATTTAAATTTAAATTTAAGTTAGAATTTAAATTAATGCTACTCGTTGCCATAATTGGGATTGCGCTTGCGCTTATGCTCGTATTTGTAGTTGCTTTTGTGTTTGTATCTGTATTAGTGATCATTGGAGGGGCGTTCGTCATTACGTTTTCTTTGGTATTTGTATTGCGCTCTTAATTGCGTTCGTCAGTGTATCGGCAGTCTTTACGTTTGTTTTTTTTTTTTTTTTTTTTGGTTATTTAATTTATTTGCTGCTTTCTTGTCAGAACTCTATAGCGATTTATCACTTTATTTTACTTTAAATCATTTTGGGCAGGTAGGCCTGTAAGAAACATAGCATCCCAAAGGATTCCAACCGGGCTCACAGTTTCCACTCCGCCTGCTTTCCACTGGCCACACCCGGCCCCTTTACGTTTGTATTTGTATTTGTCTTTGCGTTTGCAGCGTCAGTCAAGAGAGTGTTTCGTATGTATATGTGTGGTTTAGTGCTGCTGCCTTATCTCTCTTATTTAGTCTTTGATCTATTTGTAGTGGCTGTGTATGTGTGTGCGCGCCTTCGGCTTCATGCGATGAATGTACGTATTTGTGTCGGCTTTTATTTGTGTTTTTTGTTGAGGCTGGCGTGCGCTCTCTGGCTGCCCTGCATGTCGTGAGGCCTCTTTAAAGATAGCTGAGGCTGGGCTGGTGTTAGTGTGATTGAGCGGGGAAAGGGGAAATTTTTAGAGGTGGCTGCCTCTTTGACTTTCCTGTGTGTTGGGAGAGTGGCTTTCATCGCTTTCCTCCTTTTTTTTTGCGCCTGACGCACTTTTGGCGCCTTTTCTGGCGCTTTTTCGGCGCCTTCTGGGGACCTTGCTGGCTTCTCCAATGAGAACATCTCCTCCAGCAACGCCAGGTCGGCCGTTGTGTCGAAGAAACGGCGGGATCGGCGGCTCCTTCCAGTGGCCCAAGTAGCAGTTCCATGGAGTCGTCAGAATTATAGTTGGCTGCCATCATATAGTTGTTGTCTGCTTTTATGGGGTCACAAAAAATCCAGTGACCAGTATATGTTCGCCAGTATATACATATATAAAATATATATTTTATTCACTTTTGTTTAAAAATTTTTTTTTTTTATTTATTGGCTTCACTTTAAATTTTTATACCCTGCCATTGAAAAGGGGAAATCGGGGTATAATTTTTTTGTTGAAATGTAGGGACGGGGAGAAGGAGGCGGGCAGCCCCCATAAAGTATATATTTCTTGATCAGGAGACAAGCCGAGTCGATTTACCCTGTCCCGTCCGTCTGTCCTTCCCCGCCCGTCTGTCTGTCCGATGTATGAACGCGTCGTTCTAAAAACCTATAAGAGCTAGACCCTTTGAAATTTTTTTATGTGGGTCCGTAAACCCCAAAAAAGATCGATTTTTTAAAAAAGTCGATAACTTTTTAAATTTTTAATGTTATCGATTAAAAACATTATCGAATGCTAGTTAAAAAATTTTATCTCCACTTTTTATAGCTGATCTTTAAATTTTTTTGTAAGGTTTATATTTATTTTATCTAATTTTGATTTTTTTTAAAATTTTTGGATACGATCAATTTTCCCCCAAACATTTAAATTGAGGTTAGTTGCACTCAAAGCCAGTAAATGAATGGGTTTATATTTTTAAAAATTAAAAAAATGTAATAAAATATGAAGAAATATGCTGAAAATTTTTTCAACCATTAATTCGCGCAAAGTTATTAAAAAAAATTTTGGCCCAAATCCCAAACACGTGACCAGCAACGAAAAAACAAATTGTTTTCCTATACAGGGCAACATACACAAAAACATCTAGCATCTAGCAAATTCTCAAACCGCAAGTTTTTAGTGTACATATTTCCTAGATGGCGCTATAATTTGCTAATTATCACCCGTTCAATAAATCGAAACATGGATGGCCCCTTCTATCGAACCCAGATGGCGCTATTTAAAAACAATTGAAAATGAATTGAATTTATTTTTCGGCGTTTATACGAAATGCAATTATGCAGTTTTTAAAAAAAACGCAGGTAGAGCGGGGTTTAGGGTATCTGACTAGAGTTTTCTTAATTGTTATTTTATATTTATATGTTTCCCATTTAGAATTAATAAGAAAAAATTTATTTGTTTTTTTATTCTTTTTAATTTTACAATAGAGTCTGTCTCGGTGTAAATGCAGTGTTCCGATTAAAATGTGTTAGAGGCCGCACCAACACCACCTCCGGCCTCGAGCGGGGGCTATAGAATGTTAAATCCGCCCGATTACCTAGGTTGAGCAACTTCCCCGGTTTTGTTGTCGCGTAACGTATTGTGTTGTTGGCCCTTCACTTGTGCCGGTCTGGATCTCAGGTTTGGTGGTCGATATTTTATCGATAAGCCATCCGGGGACCCCAGATATTGTTGTTGCTAATTTATTTTGGGCGACTTATAGCCATCGACTTTGAATCTGTTATTGCTGCCCGGCCCAGCCGACGAATGTGATCTGGCCATGCGAACCCAGGCTGTGTCTATTTTTTTGGGGCTTTTGACTGCTGTTGTTGTTGTTGTTGTTGTTGTTGGACATTGTTTTCGATTTTCGTCTTTTTGGCTCAATGTTATGTAGTGGCTCATTTCCACGGTAATGTTGGAAATTTGTGTTTAGATTTTTATTACTTGTTGCTGCTCTAGTGTGTATTGGTTGGAGTGTTTTCCCGCTTGCGCGGTATTTGAGGCTTGCGCAATTTGTATTTGCTTGTAAGTTTACGTTTGTATTTGTGTGAGCTTTGCGGCATCAGTCAAGCGCGAATTTATGTGTGTGTTTTTATGTGTTGTTTAGTTCTGCCTTCTCTTTCCCGGCGGGCGCGCGCCTTCGGCTTCATTCGTTGCAGGTGATTGTTCGTTTTAGTTTGTTTTGTATTTGTGTCGTGTTTGGGGCAAGTGCGCCTTTAAATCTAGCTGAGCGAGCATGTTTTGGGTTAGTGTTAGTGATGGTGTGCTTTCGAGTTTCTTTCTTGCCCCACTGCTTTGGTGTTGCATCTGAATCATGGGGGAAGTACAGAAGATACACTCAGTACTTCTAGTGTTAAATTTTCCCCTGCCGCTGCGGGTGATTGTCGGCGGCTACCTGTCCAGCTGGCTCGCTCATCCCGAGTAGCATCTCCAGGGAGCGCGGGTTCTAATTGGCTGTCATCTTTTAATTCGTTGAATTCGTTGCCTTCTTTTGGGGTGAACTTCATTTGCAGTCACTTTAGTTGAAAACATTTTGCATTTATGCACTTGCTTGCTTCAATTGAAAATTGATTTGATTTTCACTTTTTTAAATTCCCCTTTTTTAGTAAATAAAAAAATTTTAATAGCTTTAAGTTTTAAATCATTTTATTTTAATTTTCGATTTTTCTCTCTTGTATGTTTGGGAGGCCTGTCGGTGGCGCTACGGGGGTTTGCGGCGGTGGGTATGGAGGGACAGCCCCCCACCTCCGGCCTCGAGCGCTGCGCTTGCGATTCGACAAGGGTTGAATCGGGCGCGGGGGCGATGATCCGGTCCGAATGATTACTCTTTGTGTTTTTTAGCAACTGGTCTCGGCCTTTAAATGGTGTAATTTTTGTTTTTTGTTGGCGCCTTCGTTACATGGGTTGTGGCGTTGACCATTCATAGTTATAATGCCGTGACGCTGTGTTCAGTTGTTGAGTTGGGAGCGCCGGGGGGAGGGGGGGGTTGGCTGAGGTGTGGGATAAAATAACGTGATTAATTACCAAAAAAATAAACTTTACTAAAATTTTTTTTTCATTAATTTATACAATTTTTTTTTTTTGCAGCTAATTTAGGGCTTGGTGTGGGGGAAACGGCGGCCCCATGGTGCGGGGCCCCTTGCCAGGGTTCAGGCGCCCCATACAAAATCCCAAGGTAAGTATGCCCCGTCGAATCCCCAGCCGGTTGAAAAAATTTTTAATTTTTTTTTTCTTTGCAGCCTGAACATTCTGGGCATCACTGGGGGGAGGTGGGGCCTGGACATATCGGCGCATCAGGGCCGGGGTGGCGGCAGCGATCTATACCGAAGTATATTGTGGGTTTGTTTTAAATATTTATTTATTTTTTTCGTCTTTCTTTTTTGTTGCTGGGTATCTGGTGGGTCGTTCTTGGGGATATCGTAGCGCCCCTTGGTGGGGGAGGACCGCCAGGGAGGCTGTGTAAAAGGGAAGTGTATTATTTTTAATGTGTGTTCATATACTAATGTATATGGATTTCATTGGCGTCGTCGGTTTCGCGGTCATCGTTGACGTTTTCATCATCATGTTAGACATCTGTTGACGACGCCGGTGTTTTGTTGAGTTTTTTGCAGCCTTAAGTATACGGCGCACGCAGCCTCGGGGAAGGGTTGTTTGGTATTTTTTTATATATTTTATTAATATATATTTATTTATGTCGCCAGTCATCCTGGGTTTCTTTGGGTGCCCCCATCATCACGTTCGACATTTCCTGGGTGGCGTCGGGGCTTTGGCGAATTTGCCGCCATGGGAAATGTTTCGGGGAACGCGCCTCAGATAAGTGTGGGGTTTTTGATTTTTATATATATTTTTTTAATATTATTTGTTTTCCATGTCGCCGTATGTCATCCTGGACTTTTAAATGCCTTCATCATCATCGTTGAACATTTCCGGATGGGTCGGTGATCATTGGGCAATTTTTGCCGCCTTGGGCAGCTGTTTGGGGGCAGCAGGAATCCCCGGGGGAGTATTTTTTTTTGTGTTTTTTTGGTAATATATTAATTTTATTTTTTATTTTCTTGTTATTGGCTAATTTTGGACTTTATTGTACATCAGGCGTTTATTGCATCTCTTGGGCAGCGTCTGTGCCCATTGGTCAGGTGGAGGTCGCATATAAAAGTGCGCCTCGGTATGCAATTGAATTTATTATTTGCTTTTTTATACCCTGAGCCCATTGAAAATGGGAAATCAGGTATAATGTTTTTTTTGAAATGTATGTAAAAAGGCAGAAGGAGGCGTGGAGACCCCATAAAATATATATATTTTGATCAGGAGACAAGCCGAGGATAATACCATTTTTTCCGTCTGTCCGTCCGTCTGTCCGTTTTCCGTATGTATGAACGCGTCGTTCTCAGAACCTACAAGAGCAGAGACTTAAATTTTTATGTAGGTTCGTATAACGAAAAGATCGAGTTTGTTTCGAAATTGATAACTTTTATCGTTTTATTGTTATCGATTAAAAACGAAATCTAAATTAAGCTATAAAATTCTATCTAAATCATCTTTCTAGCTAGAGTTTCAAATTTTGCATTTAATGTGTTGCAATTTCGGTTTTTGTTAATTTTGGGTGCCACGCCCCCCTTTGCCTCAAATTTGTAACTCCCGATATCAAATACTAGAGACTTGTGCGGACATACATTTATTGGATGAAAAATTACGCCCAACAAATTTGACCAAAATCGTTCGTCTAGAAAAAAAATTATTAAACATTTAATTTCCCACAACATCGCATGCAAATAAACCAAAGGACAGCTGAGCAGACTTGCGCTTGTGTGCTTCGCCGTGTATGTGTGTGTATGTTTTGTTGTAATGAAGCCATATGCATGTTATAAAAAGAAAGAAGAATACAGGGTTCGGGATACCCTTGTCGAGCGGTCTGACTAGAGTTTTTCACTTGTTTTATATATATTTTATTAAATATATTTATTTGCCATGTCGCCGATGTCATCCTGGGTTTTTTTTTGGGTCCCTCACATCATCGTTGGGCATTTCCCGGGTGGCGTCGGTGATCATTGGTCAGAATTTGGCCCCCATGGGAGTTTTTTGGGGGCTGCAAGCAGCCCAGATAAGGGGATTTTAGTATTTTTATATATTTTATTAATTATATTTTTTTTTTCCTGTCGCCGATGTCATCCCGACTACTTTGATGCCTTCATCTATCGTTGAATATTTCCTGATGGCGTTTGGTTTTGGGCAGGATTTGTGCCGCCTTGGGCAGCTGTTTGGGGCACGAATCTGAGTATTTTGTTTGTGTTTTTTTGTCCAAAATTAATTATATTTATTTATTTTCATGTTATTGGCTATCATTATGGATTTATTGTACATCAGGCGCTTCATTGGGGATTTTGGCAGCGTCTGTACCCATTCTCAGGTGGAGGTCGCATATAAACAGTGCAGCCTCAAGGTATGCAATTGAATTTATTTTTTTTTTTTTTTAAAACCCGGCCCTTGAAAATGGGAATTCAGTGTATAATGTTTTTGTTGAAATGTATGTAACAGGCAGGGGAGGTGGCAGACCCCATAAAGTATATAATTTTGATCGGGGAGACAACCCGGTCGATTTACCCCCTGCCCGTCTGTCCGTCTGTGGGGCCTGTCTGTGGGTTTGGTATGAACGCGTCGTTCTCAAAACCCCAAAGAGCTAGAGACTTGAAATTTTTATGATTAAATGGCCAAAAAGATGGGTTTTGGTTAAAAAAAGGGTTTTTTATTTTAGTTTTAATGTTATCGATTAAAAAAATTTTTTCAATTTCGTTATAAAATTATATCCCCCACGTCTTTTAGCTATAGCCCCCAAATTTTTTTGTAAGTTATAAATTTTTATTTTTTCAAATTTTTGGGTTTTCTCTTAGTTTTTGGGATCCCGGCTTAAAATTTTCCCCCAAAATTTTAAATTGGGGTTAGTTGCACCAAAGCCAGTAAATGAAGGGGTTGACTTTTTAAAAAAATTTGGGAAAAAAATGTAATAAAATATAATAAAAAAAGCTGAAAATGTCATTCAAACCCATTAATTCCCCAGAAGTTATTAAACAAAACGGGCCCAATGGGGCCAAACGTGCCCAACAACGCAAAAAAAAATTTTTTTCCCCAATACATGTACATCCCCACATAAAATTGAGTTGCGTGCTAGCAAATTCTAAAACCCCGAAAGGTTTTGGTGTATTTAAATTTCCCAAAGAAAAGCTATGATTTGCTAATTATCAGCTGTTCAATAAATGGAAACATGGAGGGGTTTCTATCGAACCATAGATGGCCCCATTGGCTAAACAATTGAAAATGAATTGAATTTAGTTTTCGTGCGTTTATACAAAAAACCAACCAGTTTTTTTAAAAAACGCAGATAGCGCGGGGTTTAGGGTATCCCCAAGTCGGGACCCCGACTAGAGTTTTCTTTTTTGTTTTTTTATTTTAAGTGTAAAACCCTGTAAAACAAAACTTAGTACTATAACAAAAATGACATATATAAAAGGGGCCCAAAACCCTCAGTCATTGTGAGGAACTGAAGATTAATTAGTTATAGGAAAAGGTTTTCCCCAGCTTTTTTGGCAAAGCCCTTGCCAATGTTTTTGGGGTCTGGGGGGACTAGCCCCCTTGAAAATAGGCTTGGGTGTCGTTGAAAACCTATCTGAGTACCCTTTATGTCTGCCTATCTGCTCTTCAACAGTAGGAAACCGGGGGGTCTCTATGGGTGTAGAACCGCGTATATACCGGGGGGAGTTAGTTATTTGTCGAAGCACTCGGTTCTGCAGTACCTGTACCCGTTTGTAGTTGGTTTTGGGCAGCAATCCCCCAGATTTGCACCCCATAAGAAACGGACAATGCTGCACGTATACAGCTCTTTTACACCTCGGCGGTAAGGTGCTCTTTTATTGTTGACCCAATCAGTTGTTGCAGTCTGTGGCCTGTGGATTTTTCCCCAGCTTTGGGGGTGGGGGCCCAAAATGAGACGTTTGTCCAGTGTGATGAAGATATTTGCCTGCGCTGGTTCCCCGGTGGGGGTTACCCCCTCCAGCTGGTTTGGGGGGGGGGGGGCCTTATAAACCTTTTTTGGGGAAAAAAGGGGGGGTTTAATGTTTTTAGCGGATTGATTTTCATATTCCACCGCTTGCCCCAACCAGTGGGGTATCAAGATACCTCTGTAGTCCTGTACTTGCTTCATCGTGACTGTTGGAGTTGTAGATGACTGCAACATCATCAGCAAAATGGCAATGACAGCTTTCGGGGGAAACGTCCATATGTTGAGAGGACGGTTTGGTATGTCTGCCTATACAAAGGAAACAGTAGCGGCCCAAGAACACTGCCCTGCGGACTCCTGCTCTCATAAGTATGTGGACGATAGTGTATAATTTCCCTTTACTTTAATCTGTATCATTTCCTTTTTCAACCAATCTGTGAACTTGCCCCACTGTCCCGTGCCCCCCCCGAAATAAAATTGTTGACCCGGGTAAGATATTGGATTGTCTTATTATGACATTAATTCGTTTAGCAATGGTCCTCCCCCATAATTTAGGGGGGGAGGGCAATAGACTTATAGGCCAATAAGACTCTGGATCCTCTTCCTTTTTCCCTCTTTATGAATCATCAAGATTGCAGCTATTTTCCATTGTCTGGGGAAAATTTAAAACCGATGATGGCATTAAAGTTTAGTACAATGTACAGTACCCCCTCTTGTAGAAAGGCCTTCAGCGTAGCATTGCAAATCTTGTCTTTCCATATACAAAACAAATCAAAACAGCAGCAGCAACAGCAACAGCAGCCAGAGCAACAGCAGCAACAGAAAAGCAGCAGAGGAGCAGCAACAGCAGCCGGAAAACAGCAAAAAACAACAACAGCAAAAGAGCGGGAAAATGGACTGCCAGCCGTGCCCATCTGAGGAACAGAAACAGCACCCGCCATTAAACAACAAAAACATAAAAACTAAAAAAAAACCCAAAGTCCCAAATTGGTTTTTTCTCCCCTTTGGTTGAAAATAATGCCCCCACTGGAAAAACCCCAAAAAGTAATCCAGCAGTAGGCAAATTTAAAACCCGAGATGGCAAATGATGGTCCCCGTGGGGAAGTGCGACAGCATGTCCACCTATGAGGCCATCATGGCGTCATTGAATGAAGAGGCACTCAACTCCACCCCACCAACAGCGCAGGGTATAGGGGTGCTTTAAAAACCCCACATCCACCACTCTCCCCCCCAGTGAATGGTTTAAAAAGGCGCGCCTAAAGAGCTTGGCTATGAGGAAAAATTTTAAGGAAACAAAAAAAGCGTTTCACTGGCAAGCCAGAAAAGGGGTTTTTAGGGGAGCTGCAACTAAACTGGATGGAAACCCACATGCAAATACTGAATTTAAACCGAGTTTGCGGAAGGCAGTGAGGGGTCGAGAGGCGGGGCCAACCCAAATCCCCCCTCCCCAATGTCACCCGCTGGGCATTTGGCCATACAAAAATTACTGTAGGGGGCCAATTTAAATGCATGAAATGTGCAGTTTAAAAAGCAGACAGCTTGACTAAACCTAGGCAGGCAGCCCCGAAATGCGCTAATTGCTGTGGCGACCCAATTAGCAGCTATGGGGGCTGTCCTGCCTACAAAAATACCGGGCCCCTACAGTCTATAAGGCCCCCAAAACTGAAACAGATGGGGGCAGAAACAGGGCAGACGCAAATAAATAAAAAAAATAAACACAAACAAGAATCACAAAGGACTTTTTTTAAACAAGCAAAAAAAAAGTACATAAATTTAAAGGACATCAAAAAAGAATTTTGGAAATTTTACAATAGCAACAATAGTAATAAAACAAAAACTAAATTAAAATCGTCCTCCAGACGGCTAAGCATCAAATGTTTTTGGTGAGTGACGATATCCCACAAAAGCCATTTGGGGGGCATCTACTGGCCGGGCCCAAATTGGCCGTCATCACCATCATCAACAGCGGCAAAAAAAAAGCGGCACCGGGCCATAAAAGTGCTACGGTTGCTGCTGCAAACAGACTTAAAGGGAAGATTTATAAGCCATACAATATTTTTTCCCCTTTGGGCGGCCCCGCAACGTTGGCAAGGGGGGGCCCAAAATCCGCAAGCAACCCCCCGACCGAGAGAGACTCGCCCATCGGCAGTAATTTTATGCGCGGGGAAAATTTCCGCGCAGCTTTTGTTTATTTCTCAGCAGCAAATACGTGATCCCTGGCAAGGAATAGGCTGGAGCAGTCGGCCCGATCCTCCAGTGGCACCAGTAGCAGCAACCCCGAATAGGAGACGCAACCCTTTGCTGAGGCACACTTGGCCAACCTACAGCAGCAGTTGTGTGCTGCCGTGATGGAACATCAGGCTCCGGTTTCCCCCAGATGCCCAAAGATGCTGGGGCCCCGAGCTGAAGTCACCATGTTCGGGCCGTATGGAGGCGAAAAGGGGGCCAGTTGTTCAATTGCTTTCTGCAACTGGCTCCATTGATTCGCCAGCAACAGCCTGGCCATCTGGAGCAGTATTGAACCCGGACAGATGGCCCCCTTTAAAATACATAACAATACATTAATAAATGTTGGGCAAATAATAAATTCAATTGCATACCTTGAGGCTGCACTGTTTAAATGCTACCTCCACCTGACCAAGGGGAAACAGGGCCCCCAAAAGAGATGCCCAATAGACCTAGTGATGTACAGTAAAGTCCATAATAATACCCTAAAAATTAGAAAATAAATAAATATGAATTAATATATGGACACAAAAAACACAAACAAAATACTTACCCGAGGCTCCCTCCCCCTATGCTCCAAAGGGCCCTTACCAAACTGCCCAATGATCACGGACGCCATCCGGAAATGTCCAACGATGATGATAAAACTAAAATAGCCCAGGATGACACGGCGACATGGAAAAAAATAAAAAATAAGAAAAAAATTAAAAAAAAACCCCCCACAAACACTAACCCTGGGGCCCTTGTCCCGGCCCACAAACCTCCCAAGGCCCCCAAAACCCCCAAAAAACCACCGGCGTCGCCCAAGAGATGTCTTACGATGATGATGAAGACGTCCAACGATACCACGAACACCGGCGACCCCAATAAAACCAAAACTTAGTATATGAACACACATTAATAATAATACACTTCCTTTTACACAGCTATTTCCCTGGCGGTGCCTCCCCCTGCCCAAAGGGGGCGACAGATATGGCCGCAAGATGTCCATCGACCCCCTCCACATGCTCCAGTGAAGCCCCTCCAGATGCCCAGAGCAAAAAGAAAAGAAAAAAAAAAAAAATATAAACATAACCTGACAATATACTTACCAGAGATAGAAGCCCCGCCACGGCCCCGGGATCTGCTCCAGGGGGCGAAATTTAAAACCCAGTGATGTCCATAGATTTGGAGGCTGAAAAAGAAAAGAACAAGATTAAAATTTTCTTCAACCAAAGCTGAGGATTGGGGACAGGTTCATCCCGCATGGGATGTGTATGTGTGCCCTGAAGCGCTGGCAAGGAGGCCCATGCCCCCGGAGACCCGCCGGCAGAACTAAACAACACATACACACACACACAAAAAATTTCGACTGACTTGACTGATCCCAAAATAGCTCACAAAATACAAACGAAAACCAAAGCAAATAAAATATGTGCGAAGCCCAAGCCCAATTCCAAATACCCCGGCAACCAAGAAAAGCCCAATAAAACCCCTAGAGCAGCAAAAATAAAAAAAATCTAAACAAAATGTCTCACTTAAAACATTATCAGGGGAAGTGAGGGGCCACAAATAACATTGAGCCCATAAAGAGAACAACTGACAATCAATTTTCCAACAACAAAAACTAAAAAAAAAAAAACAAAACAGTCTAAAAGGCCCAAAAACTAGCAAGCCGGGATTCGATGGCCAGATCACATTCGCCCAAAGCTGGTTTTGGCAGCAGAATAAAGATGCAAAGTTTTGCCCATCTATAGTCCATGGCTATAATGTCGCCACAAGCTAAATCAGCAACAACAATATCGGGAGTCCTGAGATGGTTCCCCAGTTTTCCCCCATTGTTTTAACACGAACTGGCCAACCCAATGGCCCCCTAACCCAATATAGTTTCATGGAAATTTCCCATTGAAAGCAATGTGGCAGATGGATGAGCCCGAGGAGGTGAATTTTCAACGGACTCCCCATTCAGAACCCCAAAAATTTTGGGCGAATCCCTTTTGGGGAGGCTGCAGATGAGGGTTAGGCAGCGTCCAAAAAAAGGCAGCAGCAGGCATCTACAACAAAAACATAAACAACAGCAGCAGCAGCAAAAAAAAAAACAACAGCTCCCAGAACAACAACTGCAAATCTGGTTTGTTTATATATATATATATATATATATATATATATATATATATATATATATATATATATATACAAATTGACCCGGCAAACGTTTTTTTCCTTTTCCCAAATATCTAATATCTAAGTTACTAAAAATTGTATGGGGATGAAGTTATAGTCGAAAACGTTATAAAAAAACTGAATGATTTATTTATTTTTAAAAAATGACAGTTAAAAAAAAATAAGATTATTCGCTGGCGAAAGAGTGCAAATATTTTTTGTTAGGCCATCTTTGAATATAAAAAAACCGATTTTCCCGACGCGAGAAATCCCCAATATAGTTGCCCGTGGGAAAAGATGGTTTTTCCAAATCTAAACCAATACAAAAAAACGTTTGGCCTTGGACTTATTGATTGTCATCGCGAATCCCAATCAAATTTGGGGAATTAAAATGCGTTTAAAATTCAATTGGACATCTGTAGGAATCAGGGGGGATTCGTGGCGAAAATATTTTCTATTGAAACTTGCCATTTAAAATGGTGGGCCTCAATCACGTTCTTCTTTAAATTTTTTTTTAAAAAACCAATCGTGGGGAATCAGTACCAAAAAGGAGGCCGTGCAAGGGTTTCCCGGCGGTGTTTCAATTTCTGGAAGTTTCCTTTTTTTCCTGATGGCAAAACACCCCAATTGGCTCTTTTTTAAATTTTAAAGGGCTTGACAGTGCGGGATTCCTTGTCCAATGTCCCAATTCCCATTTTGGGAATGAGCGTAATATTCAACATCAGGTCATACTGAAATGCTAGTCGAAGAAACGAATGTGATGAAAATGCTCGAAGTACTTGTTGATGTTGGTCAACCCCTCTACGTCTGTTGGCTACGAATCTGCGGCTTCTCTTCGTTCCAATTGTCTTTGTTGGTTTCGCTCATCTCGTACCTCTTGTAATTGGGGATACGTAACTGCGTTTATTTTTTAAGGGGAATCTGCATTACTTTGTCCCCTTTTCTGCATCTGATCTTATTGCTCTTTTTATTTTTTTTTTTTTGCATGCCTTAGACCCGTTTGTTTGACGACTAAAAAGCCCCGGGGGGTTCGGCATTGTTGTAATAAATCGGTTGGAAAACTTGGGTATAAGGTATTATTTTCTTGATCAAAAAATTAGCGCAGCGAGTTCGGTCCCCCGATTTTAAAAAACGACTGAACTCGAGACGCAAAATTTTTGTGCGCGCCTTCCCCGAACCACCTCGGCGACAGCGACAAAACCCTGGCCCCCCCCAAAAACGGTTCTTTTTAAAAACCAAACAAATGCCCCCCAGAAATTACTATTTTGTGAAATCCCGGAAAACAAAAAACACACACTCACATTTACGCACCGAATATTTTATTTTGCCATAACAGGAGAATACTGAAAGCTGAGTAAAAAAATTGTGAAAAGGGAAAAAGCAAAGGACAGAAGAAAAATTTTTCATTCTTCTTTCTGTCGCATCCGCAAAGGGTTTTTGCTTGTATGCATGTATTAGTGTGAAAAAAATAAACATTTATTAAAATTATTTAATTATTTATTATTTGGGTAAAAAAAATAGATGTTGGCCGATTTTTTAGTCCTAACGATCTGCAAAAAAAATTTCGTGAGAATCGGTCGACCCGTTTCGGGTATTTTTTAAACAAACACCACTCGAAATTTTATATATATAGATATATATGTATATATATTTTTTATATATATTAATTTTTATTATTTTTATTTATTTTCCATGTCATCCGATCATCCTGGAATCGTCATATTGATCGCTGAACCTTTTTGATCATCGTCCTTCCCCCTTGGTCAAGTGCTGCTCCGGTTTGGGAGTTGATTTCCCGGGCTGCAGTGCGGCCTCGGTAAGTGGTGTTTGTGTTCCCGTTTGTTAACATTTTTTTAAATTTTTAAATTTTTTTTAGATATTGCAAGGGGGCCCGGGAATACCAGGCCACTTACTGCCCCGAGCGATCAGGCTGTTGTTGGCGAATCAATGGGCCAGCTGAAAAAGTATTAAACAGCTGGTCCATTTTCCCCTTTCCATACGGCTGAAATTACTATGTTCAGCTCGAAAACCTTTCCCAGCATATGATCGCTCGGTGCTGATTCGTCTTCGTGGATCTGGTGTCGGCCCCCATTGTTGGCAGTCCTTATTGGCTTTTGGCGCCGCTGTTACTGATGCCAATTGTGGATCCGGCGCTTGTTGACCCCCTACCCCCGTCCAGTGCATCGCGAATTTGCTGCTGGCAGATTGCCGAGCGCGCCTTTTCTTCATGGATGTTGCTGTTCGTGGCCGATCCCTCCCTGGCCGAGGCTCGCTTGCCCCGGGGCTTACGCCCTTTTTCCAGCATTTGGGAGTTCGGTCGAAGAGGGCCTTTTTATATGGCTTATAAGATTTTCGCCCCAAAATTAGCAGAAACACCCGCACCCGGAGCTGGGGACTTCCTGCCGAGGAAGGCGGGGTTTGTTGTTCCCGCTCCCCTGTGCTTGCTGCGGGATGGCGGCCATTGTCTTGCCCAGATGATGCCTTTACTGGCTTTTTGGGGGTTGCTCCCCCACGCACTATACGGCTATATAATGTATATAATGTATAATGTTTTTTTTGGGAAAATGTATGAAACAGGGAGAAGGAGGCGTGGAAAACCCAAAAAAGTATATATATTCTTGATCAGGATGAAAAACCCAAGGGATATAGCCATGTCCTTGCCCGTCTGTCCGTCCGTCTTCCGTCTGCCCGTATGTATGAAGGGCGTCGTTCTCAGAACCTACAAGAGCTAGAGACAAATTTTATCTAGGTTCCTGTATAGACAAAAAGATCGAGCTTGTTTCAAAATTGATAACTGTTATCTTTTTATTGTTATCGTTTAAAAAACGAAAATCTAAATTAAACTATAAAATTCTATCTAATTAATCTTTCTAGCTAGAGTCTTTAAATTTCATTTAGTGTTTGTAAGCCTTACGAAATTTTTTGGTTTTTTCTTAAATTTTTTGGGTCCCACCCCCCTTCGCCTAAAAACCCCTTTAACTCCGATATCAAATACTAGAGTTTTGGCTCTGGCACATACATACATATGGATGACATGATGCCAACAAGTTTGATAAAAAATCGTTTCTAAAAAAAAGGTTTATTAAACTTTTAAATTTTCCCCATTAATTGGATGCAAATAGCACCCAAAGAAAGCGGGAATAACGACTTGCGCTTATGTAGCGTGCGCCTGTGTATGTGTGTGTGTATTTTTTTGTTTAATGAAGTAATATGATGTGCATATAAAGAAATGAAGAATTTTGGGAATAGCGGATCATCACAGGGTTTGTCGAGCGCAGTCGAGCGGTCTCGACTAGATTTTTTCTTTCTTGTTTATTTTGTTTTGGGCCTGTCGCTGCTTCCGTCTCAGCTGCTTTGGTTTTCCAGCAGCTTTATAAGATTGCAGCCTGGCCCGGGCTTTTTGTAGACAGGAACCCTTATAGCTCTAATATGCTCGCCACCGCAATTAGCGCATTTAGAGGCTGCCTGTCTAGATTTAGTGCAGGCGGTCAAAAAGCGTGCTTTTCCCACATTTCCCCAACATCAAAATTGCCCCCCAAATTAGTTTTTTTTTCCCCAAATGCCTGAAGCGATGGCATCGATGGGCAGTTTATCCTCCCCGCCCCTCACCCCCTGCCCGCTTAGCTCTGTGGCTCCAGGATCCCGGGTATGGCTCCCATCCTTTTGGGCTGAAACCCACCTGGGAAACTTTCCCGGGCTTGCCCGTGAAACGTTTCTTTACGTTTTTAAGTAACGTACCCTTTTCCCCGAGATTATTACCCGCGCCTTAAAAGCCATTTCCCGGGGGGAAGTGGGGGGAAAGTTCTTAATGCAACCCTATACCCCCCTGGCTGCGCTGTTGGGTGTATGAAAAAGGGGGGCCTTTTATTTAAAGTATCCATGATGGCCTCGTATGTTTGCATATTATCGCATTTTTATACCCGAAAATCATTAGACATTGTTCTTGGGGGATGAATTTCCCAACTGCTGGATTGCTTTGCAGCTTATCCAGCAGGGTAATTGCGCACGGGTGTTATTGTTATCTATTTGCGGCCGTTTCTGCTCTTCAGCTGGGGGGCTGGCAAAACCATTTGCTGCCCAACTTGCCGTTGTTTCTGCCTGGCTGCTGTTGTTTTTGTTTCCCGCTGCCGCTCCTTTGGGTGCTGTTGTTGTTGTTGTTGCTGCTGCCGCTGTAGCTGTAGCTGCTGTTGCTGCCGCCCCTGCTTGACTCTCATCTGCAGCCTCTTGGCGTAATCGATTTTTAAATTTTGGCGTTTGTAATGGCGAGTCCGGGCCCGGGAAAAATCTTCCTCACCGCCCCTTTGCCACATCTACGCTTCAATGGCGGAAATTTCCCTGGCTTAATTTGGTTGGGGCCGCCATTGCTTTTGGGCAGTTCATGGGGGGCCAATGGTAGCACCTTAGAAAGCCACCTTTGTACTTCAGATGTATTTAAATTTAAGTTAAATTTAAATTTTGCTACTTTGTTGCCATAATTGGGTTGCGCTTGCGCTTCGCTTTGTATTTGTAGTTTGGCCCTTTTTTGTTTGTATCTGTATTAGTGATCTTTTGGGGCGCGTTCCCTCATTACGTTTTCTTTGGTATTTGTATAGGCCTCTTAATTGCGTTTTTTCCGGGGTATCGGCGGGGCTTTACGTTTGTATTTGTATTTGTCTTTGCGTTTGCAGGTCAGTCAAAGAGTGTTTCTGTATGTATATGTGTGGTTTAGTGCTGCCTTTTTTCTTATTTTGTCTTTGGTCTATTTGTAGTGGCTGTGTATGTGTGCGCGCTCTTCGGCTTCATGCGATGCATGTAAGTATTTGTGTTTGGGTTTTATTTGTGTTTTGTGTGTGTTTGCTGTTGAGGCTGGGCAAGTGCGCCCCTGGCTGCACTGCATGTCGTGAGGCCCCTCTTTAAAACGGGTGAGGCTGGGCTAGTGTGTTAGGGGATTGGGGCGGAAGGGAATTTCTAGAGGTGGCTGCCTCTCTTTGAACTTCCTGTGTGTTGGGAGAGGATTTTCACCACTTTCTCCTCCTTTTTTTTGGCGCCTGACGCTACTTTTGGCGCCTTTTCTGGGGCTTTTTTTGGCGCCTTCTTTGGGGAAACCCTTTTGGGTTCTCCAATGAGAAATCTCCTCCAGCAACGCCCCGGTCGGCCGTTGGCGAAGGGGAAAGGGGGGTCGGTTTGTCTGAATCAGACAGTATGGATACGATACACCCCTCCAATGTTCAGCCTTAGCCCCCGGCTGCGGGGATTGTCGGCGGCTCCTCTGGCCAGTGGGCCCCCTATCCCGTGTAAATTCCATGGAGTCGTCAGAATTATAGTTGGCTGCCATCATTTAGTTGTTGTCTGCTTTTTTGCGTCACAAAAAATCCAGTCACCAGTATATGTTCGCCAGTTTTATATAAAATATATATATATTTATTCACTTTTTTTTTAAAAATTTGTTTTTTAAATTTTTTGGCTTCACTTTGAATTTTTATTTTTTTATTTTTATTTTGAATTAATAAGAAAAAATTTTTTTTTGCTTTTTTTACTATTTCACGGTGATATAGTATATTGAGTTTTGCAACGTCCGTCATGCTGTCCGTCCGTCTGTCCGTCTGTCCCGTCTTGTCTGTCCGTATGGGAAAGCAAACCATTTCCACGCTATTGAAGCTAAAAGGGCCGAATTTGGGAAAAATATACTCGTGTATACCCCCGTCTGATAAAGTGTCAAGATTTTTTCCCCCTACGCCCACTAAGGGCGTGGCAAATCGGAAAAAATTTATTTTTCCCGTATCTCAAAAAACTACTTTAGAAGGGGGTAGAGAGTTGAGATTTTAATAACACCATGTCGACATCCCAAAATCAAAAAGTTATGCCGGGTATATCTACGCCCATTGGGGGGGGGTGGAAATCGGGTCAAACTGTTCCCTTTTCAGTTTTAAGGCTAGAACCCCCCCAAATTTGGACGTTTACTGTTACGCCCTTAAGGGTCGCCCAAAATTTTATGGCCACGCCTACTAGGGGGGCAAATCGGAAACTGAAGATATAGTGATTTTACTAGTTTCGTTATATTTTGAGCACCATTGATGCTAGAGACTTGAATTTGGATATATACTGGGGAAATCCCCCAATCCCAAAAGCTATGGCGGATAATCTACGCCCCCAGGGGGGGGTGGGGAATAATATCAGCTTATATCACTCTTTGTTTTGTGAAGCTTCAAAATTAGATGTTAAATTACTTTTCATCGATTCCCCAAAAAATTTTTGTTACGCCCCAAAAAAACGGAGCCTGAAAAAATACCCTGTAATTTTTTGCATTATTCGAGGTAAGCATCCAAACTTTACAGTTATATTCCCGAACGCCCCTATGCAATTCCGGCCATTGGGGGGGTGGCAAATCAAAACTGAAACATCTGCAGCTTCTGAGCCAATAACGCGCCAAATAATGACTTTGTGACCTTTTACCTTGTCTTTTGACTTGTTAAATTTATATATATGTTTGAAAAGAATATTTTATTTAAAATAACCTTTTGGGCGTGAAATAGGGATTTCGCTGTCGGTTGCGTCCGACAGCAACGTTCTTACTTGTTTTTTTTTATGGCCAAAAAGCCTGGCAGCGATGACATTGGGGGGGTCGATTGCCTTGGCTGCCCCCCCTCGACCCCCACTGTTAATTGCAGATTTTTAGTGGCTGCCATCCAGTTTGGGGTTTCAGCTCAACCCCAAAAAAGTTTCTGGCTTGCCAGTGAAAAGCTTTTTATGTTTCGTAAAATTTTTTCCCCCCAAACCAAGTTCATTTAGGCGCGCCAAACCATTCACTGGGGGTAAAAGGGGGGATGGCTTAATGCACCCCCCCATACCCTGCGCTGTTGGTGGGGTGGAGTTAGTGCCCCTCTTTATTCAATGACGCCAAAGATGGCCCCATAGGTGGACATTTTCGCACTCCACACGGGGGACCTAAAATTTTCCCTCGTAGGGGTTTTAAATTTGCCTACTGCTGGATTACTTTGGAGTTTGTCCAGTAGTGGGTTTTTTCCAAAAAAGTGGGGAAATACCATTGGCACTTTGGCTTTAGTTTTTGTTTTATTTTTTGTTGTTGTTTAATGACGGCTGCTGTTGCTGTTCCTCAGATGGGACCTTTTAAGTCCATTTTTAGCTCTATTTGCTGTTGTTGTTGTTGTTGTTGTTGCTGTTGCTCGGGGTGCTGTTTTCTGCTCTTGCTCTGGCTGCTGTTGTTGTTTGCTGCTGTTGCCTGGCTGCTGTTTGCTCTTGCTCTGGCTGCTGTTGCTGTTTCTGCTGCTGCTGTTGTTGATGTTGTTGTTGTATATGCTGGAATAGACAAGATTTGCAATGCTACGCTGAAGGCCTTGTCCTTTCAAGAGGGTAATTTTTAATTGTAATTTAATTTTTTTAATGCCATCATCAGGCTTGAAGTTTTTAAAAATGGAAAATAGCCAATCTTGATGATTCATGCCCCAAAAAGGAAGAGGATCCAGAGTCTTATTGGCCTATAAGTCTTGCCCTCCCTGTCTAAATTATGGGGGAGGACCATTGCTAAACAATTAATGTCATAATAAGACAATCCAATATCTTACCGGATCAACAATTTGTATTTCGGGGGGGGGACTTTCACAGTGGAGGCAAGTTTGAAATTTGGGGTAAAAAGGGAAATGATACAGATTAAAGTAAAGGGAAATTATACACTATCGTCCACATACCTATGGGGCAAGGTGCCGCAGGGGAGTGTTCTTGGTCCGCTACTGTTCTCCTTGTATAAAGGCAGACATACCTAGGCCGTCCTCTCAACATATGGACGCTCCCTTTGAAAGCTGTCATTTACTTATGTTTGATAAAAAGGAGCCCTCTACAACTCCAACAGTCACGATGAAGCAAGTACAGGACTACAGAAATCTTGATACTCTCACTGGGTTTGCGCGGTGGAATATGAAAAAACAATCCGCTAAAAAAATTAAAACCCCCCTTCACCCTAAAAAGGCTGATAATGCATAACCCCCCCCCCCCCAAACCAGCTGGGGAGTAACCCTACCGCAAACCCGCGCAGGCGAAAACCTTTGGGATCAAAAACTGGGCAAGGTCTCACCTTTTGGGCCCACCCCAAAGCTGCGGTGAAAAAAAGCCACAGGCCCAGACTGCAACAACTGCGATGGCTAACAATAAAAAGAAACCTTTGCTGAGATGTAAAGAGGGGCTGTATACGTGCAATGCATTTGGGCCCATATGGGGGCCCCATGGAGTGCAAATGGGGGTTGCTGCCAAATCCCCTACAAACGGATACAGGTACTGCAAAAACCGGGGGCTTAAAAAAATAATTCTCCCCCGGTATATACGCGGTTCCACCTCCATAGAGACCTCAAGCTACCTACTGTTGAAGAGCAGATAGGCAGACATACAAGCCGATACTAGATGGGTTTTCAACGACACCGAAGCCATTTTCAAGGGGGCTAGTCCCCTGCCAGACCCTAAGAAGACTTAAACGGCAAAGGGTTTGCCAAAACGCTGGGGAAAACCTTTTTAAAACCCATAACTAATTAATCTTCAGTTCCCCCAATACGACTGAGGTTTGGGCCCCCTTTTATATATAAGTCATGTGTTGTTATAGTACTAAGTTTTGTTTGTACAGGTTCTATAAAAATAAAAAAAACAAAAAAAAAAAAAAATAATAAATTAATTGCATAATTTTTAGGCTGCACTGTTTATATGCGACACTCCACCTGACCAAGGGCAAGACGCTGCCCCAAAAAGATGTTTAAAGAAGCGCCTGATGCAAAAAGTCCATAATGATAGCCAATAACATAGAAAATAAATAAATATGAATTAATATATGTACAAAAATAAACACAAACAAAATACTCACCCGAGGGGTTGTGCTGCCGCCAAACAGCCGCCCAAGGCGGGACCACAACTACCGATCACCGACGCCATCCGGGGAAAAGTTAACGATGATGATGAAGGCATCCAAAGTAGTCCAGGATGACATACGGCGACATGGAAAACAAATACAAAAGTAAAAATTAAACAAAAACCCCACACAAACACTAAAACCCCCCGGCCGCGCTGCGGCCCCCTAAACAACCGCCCCAAAGGGGGCCCCCCCAAAAAATGATCACCGACGCCATCCGGGAAAAGTCCCCGATGATGATGAAGGCATCCAAAAAAAGTCAGGAGACATACGGCGACATGGGAAATAAATATATATTAATAAAAAATATATAAAAAAAAACCCAAACAACACACTTACCCTTTAGGCCGTTTGGGCCGCCATACAGCCGCCCAAGGCTGCAAAAAACTCAAACCCAAAAAGCACCGGCGTCGTCCAAAGGGTGTTCGATGATGATGAAAAAAGTCCGATGACCACAAACCAGACGCCAATGAAATCCATATAAATTAGATATGAACACACTTTTTAATACATACACTTACCTTTACAAGCCACCCCTGGCGGTGCCTGCCCTGACCAAGGGGCGACTACGATATGGCCGCAAAAAATGTCCCATCGGGGTGCCCTCCAGATGCTCCAGTGAAGTCCTCCCGATGCCCAACAACTAAAAAAAAAGAAAAAAAATAAATTTTATAAACATAACCTGACAATATACTTCCAGTATAGATCGCTGCCGACACGGCGGCCCCTGAATGCGCCGATATGCCCCATCCACCTCCAAAACCCAGTGATGTCCATAGATGTTCAGGCTGCAAAGAAAAGAAAAAAAGATTAAAATTTTCCAAACCGGGTTTAGGATTCGACAGGGCATACTTACGCATGTGGATGTCTTGGGGTGTGCGCCTGAAGCTAGCTGGGAAGGAGGCCCATGCACCATGAGAACCGCCGATTCCCACCAAGTCCTAAAATAGCTGCAAAAAAAAAGAAAAAATTATTGATATATTAATGTAAAAAAAAATTTTGTTAAGTTTTTTATTGTTGGTAATTAAGTCATTTTTATTGTTACCGTCCACACCTCCAGCCAACCCCCCCCCGGGAGCTGCCAACTCGAACAACAACTTTTCACGCCATTATACCGATGGAAAAGTCGAGGGTGCCGAAAAATGCCCCGACCGGACAAAACAACCCAGTAACGAAGGCGCCAACAAAAAACAAAAATTACACCCTTTAAAGGCCGAGACCAGTTTGCTCCCAAAAAACGAAGAGTAATCATTCGGGCCTGTGATCATCGTTGCCCAGCGCCCCATTCAACCCCTTTTCGAATCGGGAAGCGCAGCGCCGGGGGGTGGAGGTGGAGTGCGCTGGGCCCTCGCCATACCCACTGCCGCAACCCCCCCGTAGGGGCCACCGACAGGCCTCACCAAACATACACACGAGAGAAAAAAAACTTGAAAATTAAAATAAAGGATTTAAAACTTAAAGCTATAAAAAAAAAACTTTTTATTTACTATAAATGGGAAAAAAGTGAAAATCAAATCAATTAACAATTGAAGCAAGCAAGTGGGAAAGTGCATAAAGTGTTTCTTTTAACTAAAGTACTTTCAAAAAAGTTCGGCCAAAAAAAAGGCAACGAATTAAAGAGATGACAGCTAATTACGAACCAGAGACCCGGAGATGCTACTCGGGGTGAGCGAGCCAACTAGACAGAGGAGCCGCCGACAAACCGAAAACAGCGGCAGAAATTGAGACACTAGAAAAAGGGGGAGTGTATCGTGTCTGTACTGTCCCCCGACGATTCAGATGCGCCCAACTCATCGTTCTTTAACGAAAAAGGCCGATGAAGCCAGCATGGCATTGTTTGGGGAGATATTCTCCTTGGGTGGCTAATTGGGGGCTTTGAAGGCGCCAGAAAAACGGGCCCAAAAATGGCGCCAAAGGGTGCCGCCGCCAAAAGAAAGTCCAAAAAAAAGCCTAAACAACACCAATACAAGAAAAAGGGAGCGAGAAGTCCCACAATTTTGCACGCCAACAAAGCAGTGCAGGGCGAGAGAACGAAACTCGAAAGTTTTACACCCACAGTCACTTAAAACCCAACACCAACACCCCATGCTCGCTCAGCCAGATTTAAGAGGGGCGCGCCGCCCCCGCACAAACCCCAAATACACACAAAAACAAACATTAACACGAATGAACGAATGAAGGAAAGGCGCGCGCACAGCCCTGGAAAAGAGAAGGCAGAACTAAACAACACATAAAACACACACACATAAATTCGACTGACTTGAAGATGCTGCAAAAGCTCACAAAATACAACTTGTGTTAAAGCAAATACAAATATGTGCGCAAGCGCAAGCGCAAATAAATACCCCGCGCAAGCGCAAGCCCAACACTAGCACAAGCTCAATTTCACACTAGAGCAGCAACAAATAATAAAAACAAAAACAAATGTCTCACTTACAACATTACCAGTGGAAGTGAGGGGCCACCATAGACATTGAGACCAAAAGACGAACAACCGACTATCAATGTCCAACAACAACAGCAGTCTAAAAAGGGCCCCCAAAAACTGGGGCACAGCCTGGGTTGCATGGCCAGTCAATTGTCGCAAACTGGGCGGCAGCAGCAATAAAGATTCAAAGTCCATGGCTATAATGTCGCCACAAGCCAAATCAAAACAAAAAAAATAGCTGGAGTCCAGAGATGGTTTTTCCAAAGGGGTGGCCCATTGCTGCCACACGAACTAGCCCCAACCAATGGCAGCCTCAGCCAATTTTGGGTTTTATGGCAACCCCCATTGAAAGCAGAAAGTGGCAGATGGATGGGGTCCGAGGAGGGGGAATTTTCTGACAGGACTACCCATTCCCGAAGCCCAAAAATTTAAAAACAATACGCTAGGAGGCTGCAGACTAGGGGTTTGGAGCTCAAAAAAACAGCAGCACAAAATTAAAAACAAAACATCAACAACGGCAGCAGCAAAACAAAAAAAACGGGTGCCAAGCAATTAAAATTGGGAGATTTAGTTATTTTTATATATATATATATATATATATATATATATATATATATATATATATATATATTTTTTTTTTTATATATTAATTTTTATTATTTTTTTTTATTTTCCATGTCATCGTCGATCATCCTGGAATCGCTGGGCATCTTCTGGTTTTGTCCCGGGGACCATAGGCGATGCTGCCCACCAAAAAGGGGCGGGGCCCCCCCGTGCAGCCTAGGAGTAGGGTTTAGTTATTTATATATAAATATATATTTTAACATATTTTTAATTTTTTTTTTTATTTATTTTCCATGTCATCGTCGATCATCCTGGAATCGCTGGGCATCTTCTGGGTTTCGTCGGTGATGGGGAGGTCCGTGAAATACAAAAAATCGAGTTTGTTAAAAAAAAATCGATAACTATTTTAATTATAATGTTATCGATTAAAAAAATTATCGAATGTTAGTTATTAAAAATTTAAAACTCCCACGTCTTTATTTTTTTTTTAGTTTTATATTTATTTTATCTAATTTGGTTTTTTTTAAATTTTTGGGTAAGGGTCCAACTTTCCCCCAAAAATTTAAATTGAGGGTTAGTTGCACTCAAAAACCAGTAAATGAATGGGGTTTTTATTTTTAAAAATTGGGAAAAAACTAATAAAATATGATGAACATAAGTTGAAAATTTTTAAAAACCCTTAATTCGCCAGAATTAAACAAAACATTTGGCCAATCGGCCAAAACGTGACCAACAACCAAAAAAAAATTGTTTTCCCATACATGTGCCCCATACACACATAGACATTGAGCTGCGTGCATCTAGCGAATTCTAAAACCCGCAAGTTTTAATTTTAAATATTTCAATAGATGGCGATATGATTTGCTAATTATCAGCTGTTCAATAAAAAACAAAAAATGGATGGCAATATTCTATCGAACCAAAATGGCGCCATTTGCAAAATTAAAAATGAATTGAATTTAGTTTTCTGTGCGTTTTTGGGAAAAGCTAATTATCGTATTTTAAAAAGCAGGTAAAGCGGGGTTTTTGGGGATCTCCCTTTTCGGGACCCCCCCTAAAAGTTTTTTTTACTTTTTTTTTTAAATTTTTATGTTTCCCCTTTAGAATTAATAAGAAAATTTATTTGCTTTTTATTCCCTTTTAAAATTTTTTTTCAATAGAGTCTGTCTCGGTGTACAATGCAGTGTTCGCGATTAAAATGTGTTGGAGGAGGCCGGCCAACCTACCTCCGGCCTCGAGCGTGGGGGTATAGATTATGTTAAATCCGACCGATTACTCTAGGGGTTTTAGCAACTTTTCTCGGTTTTGTTGTCGCGTAACGTATTGTGTTGTTGGCGCCCTTTGTTACTTGTGCCGGGCCCGGATCTCAGATTGGGGGTCGATATTTTATCGATAAAATCTCAGGACCCCGGGTATTGTTTTTTTTAATTTAGCCGGGGGACATTATAGCCATCGACTTTGAATTTTGTTATTGCTGCTGTTTCGTTCCGCTTGCGACGAATGTGATCTGCGCCATGCGAAATTTAGGCTGTGCCCAGTTTTTTGGGGGCCTTTTTGACTGCTGTTGTTGTTGTTGTTGTTGTTGTTGGACATTGATTGTCAGTTTTTTTCTCTGTTATGGTCTTTGGGGCTTTTAGTGGGTCTCCCATTTTGGGAAAAATTTTTGGGAGACATTTGTGTTTAGATTTTTATTTTTGTTGCTGCTCTAAGGGGTATTGTGCTTGTGTTTGTTTGGGTTGCGCGGGTATTTATTTTCGCTTTACATTTTGTTTTGCTTGTAACAAGTTGTATTTGTGTGAGCTTTTGCAGCATCTGTCAAGCGCCCAATTTATTTTGTGTGTGTGTGTTTTGTTGTTTAGTTCTGCCTTTTTTTACTGGCTGTGGGGGGCCTTTTCGGCTTCATTCGTTTTAGGGAAGTACTGTTCCCTGTTTGTTTTTGTTTTTTGTATTTGTGTCTGTGTTGGGCAAGTGCGCGCTCTCTAAAAATCTGGCTGAGCGGTGTTGGTGCGGTTTTAGTGACTGTGGGTGTGTTTCGAGTTTCGTTCTCTCGCCCTCCCGTTTTGTTGGCGTGTGAAGTGGGGCGGGACTTCCCCGACTGCTTTTTTGGTGTTGTTTTACTTTTTTTTGGATTTTTTTTGGCGGTGGCGGAACTGACGCCACTTTTGGCCCCTTTTTTCTGGCGCCTTTTTGGGGGCCCCTTTAGCCTACCCAAAGGAGAATATCCCCTCCAACAACCCATGCGGGCCCCATCCCCCGTTTCGTTAAAGAACGATGATTTGGGGCGCATCTGAATCTGTGGGGACAGAAAGGGCCATCCCACCTTTTTCTAGTGTCTAAACTGCCGCTGCTGCGGCTGATTGTGGGCCCTCCTCGCCAGCTGGCCGCCACCCCGTCTCTCCATGGAGTTTTTTTCGAATTTGGGGGTCTTCTCGCGCGATTCAAAAAAAGGGTTGAATCGGGCGCTGGGCGAACGATGATCCGGCCCAATGATTACCTTCGTTTTTTTGAGCAACTGGTCTGGGCCCAAATGGTGTAACTTTGTTTGTTGTTGGCGCCTTCGTTACATGGGTTGTTTTTTGGGTCGGGCACCCGGGGGCATCTCGACTATTCATCGGTATAATGGCGTAACAGCGTTGTTCGAGTTTTTCGAGTTGGAAGCCGTGGGGGGGGGGGTTGGCTAGGGTGGCAAAAATAAAGTACTTAACACCAAAATAAAAAACTTAATAAAATTTTTTTTTTCGTTAATATATACAATAATTTTGTTTTCTTTTTTTGCCATTTTAGGACTTGGTGGGGAATCGGGGGCTCTATGGTGCATGGGGCCCCCTTGCCAGCTGCTTCAGGCGCCACCATAAAATCCACATGCGGATACCTGTCCTATCCCCGCTTTGGTTGAAGAAAATTTTTAATCTTCTTTTTTTTGCAGCCTCCGAACATTTCTGGACATCACTGGGGTTGATGCGCCCCCTGGAGCAGATCGGCGCAGTCATGGGGTGCCGTTTTGGGGGCAGCGTTCTTCTCGGGAAGTTTTGTCAGGTTATGTTTATATTATTTTTTTTGTCTTTCTTTTTTTTTGCTGGGGATCTGGAGGACTTCTGGAGCATCTGGAGGGCGTCGATGGAATCTTGGGCACCGCCGGGAAAAGGGAAAGGTAAAGGTAAGTGGTTTTTATTAATGTGTGTTTTAAAATAATGTACATATATGAATTTCATTGGGAAACGCCGGTGTTCGTGGTCTCGTTGGGCGTCTTTATCATCATCGTTGACATCTCTTGGGACGCCGGCGCTCTTTTTAAGTTATGGGCTGTTTGGCGACGCAGCGCAGCCTCAGGTAAGTACGTTGTTTGGTATTTTTATACCTAACCCAGAAAGGGAAATCAGGGAAGTTTTTTTAAGGCGTATGTATGTGACAGGCAGAAGGAGGCGGGGAGACCCCAAAAATATATTATTCTTGATCAGGGGGAGAA
>CAUIUS010000024.1:0-182332 GCA_961210405.1 Drosophila mercatorum | reverse complement strand
TATCTTTAACAGATTCTTTCTGGACACGGATGATTCCGCAGTTATTTGAAGCGGTTTGGCCATGACGACTCAGATGAGTGTAACTGGTGTGGACAAGGAGTAGTGGAAGACGCTAACCACGCAATCTTCGAGTGTGGACGCTTCGTCGAGGAGAGGAGTGCAATAGCAGCATTAGACGGGACAACTTAGTCGCGATCATGCTGGAGTCTGAGGCAGCTTGGAACCAAATCAGATCCTTCGCTGCTTTAATTATGGTGGAGCTTCGCAGAGTTGAACGAAGGCGACGATTAGTTACGAAGCAATGCTTTACGGGAGTCCCGCAAGCATCGAGCGTTATTTTATACTTAAATTTTTATTAGCAGGTATTTTAAGAGTAAATAAATAAATACAAAAACAAGTAAGAGAACTCTAGTCGAGGCCGCTCGCCAAGTGTATACCCTGAACCCTGCGAAGAACCGTTACTCTGTGCATTCTCCGTTTCTTTTATATACATATGTATATGTATGTTCATTACAAGCAACACATACACACACACATACCCAGGCGAACGCACACACAAACGCGCACCGACTGGCGTCAGCTGTTCTTTGGCTACTATTTGTGTGCCAATGTTATGGGAAATTAAATATTTAATAACTTTTCTTCTAGAGCAAATATTTTGATCAAACTTGTTGGGCATGATTATATCATATGTATGTATGTGCCAAAGCACAAGTCTCTAGTATTTGAAATATATGATTTACAAAAACCGAAATCGCGAAGGCCTACATAACACTAAATGCAAAATTTGAAGACTCTAGCTAGAAAGATGAATTGGATATAATTTTATAGCTGAATTTAGATTTTCGTTTTTAATCGATAACAATAAAACGATAACAGTTATCGAATTTCTGAAACAAGCTCGATATGCGCGCCCTATACAGGGACCTACAAAAAAAATTTGAAGTCTCTAGCTATTGTAAGTTCTGAGATCAACGCGTTCATACATACGGACAGACACACAGACAGACGTACAGGGCTAAATCGACTCGGCTTGTCTCCCTGATCAAGAATATGTATACTTTATGGGGTCTGCCACGCCTCCTACTCCCTGTTACATACATTTCAACAAAAACATTATACCCTGATTTCCCATTTTCAATGGGCTCAGGGTATAAAAATACAGTCGACCAGTCGCGACACGGCTAACGGCAGTTGCAAAATTACCATTATGATGAAATAACCTTATGGTGAAACGCACAGCCGCACACACACACTGTACTCGCCGACATATATATATATATATATATATATATATATATATATATATATATATATATATATATATATATATATATATATATATATATATATATATATATATATATATATATATATATATATATATATATATATATATATATATGTCGAAGCAAACTATGTTGCTGCATACTGTATGTCATTGTTCTTGTGTATTCCACGTACGCGCTGTGTGTATTGCTGTGTATGAGAATTCTGGTTATTACCAGTTATTACAAGAATTCCTAATTTCATCATACTAAGAAATATTGCATCAGCCGCTAATTGCGCTCTGATTGGTCCTTTGCATTTTGTCGCTTTAAGAAGTTCCGTTATAGCGCGACGACAGCGCTACAATGCTGTCGTCGAGTGTGGTTCGGTGCGGGGCAGAGAAACGAAAAGGCAGTCAGTTCAATTTTGGATCGTGAAGCCCGCGCATCGAAACTCGCTGCGCTATTAGTTAAAGCCATGGAAAATAATAACGACGCTCTGACATCAGAAGTGGGATCAGCACCACCTCCTGCATTCTCAGAGGATCAGTGGCGCATAATTTTACAAATGCAGAACCAGAGTCTGCTGGAGCTTGCAAGAACCATGCAAGCGTCAACACGCGAGCAACAGCAGACTCGTGGCGTCACTTTGCCAAAATTTTTCTCTGACGCTGCCGGTGCAGATGCCTCAAAGTGGTCCATCACAGCTGACATTATATTAACGGAACAACCCCTAGAAGGAAGCAGACTTATCATGGCACTAAGCGAAGCTATGGTGGGCACTGCCTCACAGTGGCTAACTCAAATTGTATATCCCGGCATTAAGTGGATTGAATTTAAGGAATTATTCGTCCGCCGCTACGAAAATAGTGAAACGTCGTCGGCAATATTTCTAAATCTACTAAACAGTCGCCCAACTAACGGCGAATGTCTTGCGGTTTATGCTAGCCGTTTGGTGACCACTCTTACTTCCAACTGGAAAAACAAAAACATCGAAGAAATTGCTGTGTCAATTGTTCTTGCGCACTTAGCCAATGTGGATAACCGCTTGGAACGGATTGTGTTCACGTCCAAAGTTCAAACTAGAAGTGACTTGCAATCCGAACTAGGCGCATTCACCTTTAAAAACATCGCAATGCCGACCGTGATGACGACTCCGGACCTGGACCTGACGCCAAGAAGAGGAGAGTATTGGCAATAGTGTGCCATTTCTGTGGCAAACCAGGACATAAAATTGCTGAGTGCAGAGCCAAAATGCGACAAAAGGGCGACGCGACATCTCAGCGAGACAAGCCAACTGTTACTTGCTTCAAGTGCGGCCAGCCTGGACACTTCGCAAATCAATGCTCGAAAAAGGAATCAACAAGTACACAGGGAGCATTCCAACGGAAGACTGTGAACCAGTGCTTTGTACCAGAGCCAACTGGAGTGATGATGCAGCTCGGTGAGATTTACCCAATTTCTTTTGACTCTGGCGCAGAGTGTTCACTCATTAAAGAGAAAATATGTAGTAAGCTAGCTGGTAAGCGTTTTAACAGCATTATCATGCTAAAAGGTATAGGCGATGCTGGCATATATAGCACCTTACAAATATTAAGCCAGGTCACCATAAATGAGAACGCACTTCAAATATTGTTCCATGTAGTGCAAGATAATCATTTGAAAAGCGACATTGTTATTGGCCGCGAAATTCTTAAACAAGGATTTAATGTCACTGTATCACAAAACCAGTTTAACGTAGTAAAAGCCAAAGCCGTAAATACTTGCTCAATAGATAGGGAACCAGTTGACCTTACAAAGCTTGATACCGAATTGTGCGAGGCTGATAAAGACAAACTAATAAAAATACTTGAGAATTACTCACTGCACTTGTAAAAGGGGCACCATCCACACGAGTCACGACAGGGGAAATGAAAATTCGCTTGATTGATCCAACCAAAACTGTACAACGCCGGCCCTATAGACTTAGCCCTGAAGAAAGAGACATTGTCCGAGAAAAGTTAAGTGAGTTACTTAAATGCAACATCATTCGACCCAGCTGCTCCCCTTTCGCCAGTCCTATGCTGCTTTTCAAGAAGAAAAATGGTACAGACCGACTTTGTGTCGACTACAGAGAGTTAAACTCTAACACAATCGCAGACAGGTACCCTTTGCCGCTCATTAGCGACCAGATCGCTAGGCTGCGTGGCGCAAATTACTTCACGTGTCTTGATATGGCGAGTGGTTTCCACCAAATTCCTATCCACCCTGATTCAATAGAATACACTGCATTTGTGACCCCGGATGGTCAATATGAGTTCCTGACCATGCCGTTCGGACTCAAAAATGCGCCATCCGTTTTCCAACGGGCAGTCATGCGTGCCTTGGGTGACTTGGCCTATTCATACGTGATTGTTTACATGGATGATATAATGATCGTGTCACCCACAGTCGAATTAGGATTGGAAAGGTTAAAAATAGTACTAGACATTCTCACAGATGCTGGATTCATTTTTAATGTTAACAAATGTAGTTTCTTAAAAACAGTCGTTCAATATTTGGGATATGAAGTAAGAGCAGGGAAATTCGACCAAACTCGCGAAAGATTGTTGCGTTAACATCGTTGCCACCGCCACAGACGGTTTTTGGTGTGCGACAGTTTATTGGTCTTGCATCCTATTTTCGCAAATTCGTACCCGGATTCTCTCAAGTCATAAAGCCGTTGTATTCCCTAACATCAGGAAGGGAAAGTTTTGCGTGGACTACTGAGTTGGAAAGCATTCGCAAGAAAATTGTGACTATTCTTACAAACGAACCAGTTCTGGTAATATTCGACCCGCAATACCCTATAGAATTACACACCGACGCTAGCTCAATCGGATTTGGTGCCATGCTTTTACATCGAATTAACAATAAGCTTCACGTTGTAGAATATTTTAGTAAAACAACTTCGCCAGCCGAGTCTAGGTACCACTCTTATGAGCTTGAAACTCTGGCAGTATTTGCATCCGTTAAACATTTCCGTCACTACTTGCTTGGCAGAGAATTTGTGGTTTATACAGGCATCGTTAAAGGCATCGCGAACCAAAATAGACTTAACTCCTAGAGTTCATCACTGGTGGTCTTATTTACAATCTTTCAAGTTTGACATACAGTACAGAGAAGGAAAACGTATGGCACATGTCGACTTTTTATCTAGAAACCCAGTTACTCAGAAACAATTAATTTTGGAAAAAATTCCCGAGAAGCGAATAAACATAGCAGAAATCTCAAATAATTGGTTGTTTGCCGAACAGCAATTGGACCCGGATATTGCTGCCCTTGTTAGTAAACTGAATTCAAATGACCTACTAGATGAAGTAACTAAAACATATGATTTGAGAAAAGGGATGTTGTTTCGTAAAATCCAAAAAAATGGTAAAACACGATGCTTGCCAGTTGTGCCCCGAAATTTCAGATGGTCAGTAGTTAACCAGGTACATGAGTCAATCATGCACCTTGGTTGGCAAAAACACTTGACAAAGTTTACCAATTTTACTGGTTTGAGAAAATGAACAAATATGTCCGTAAATTTGTTGACAATTGTATAACCTGCAGGACAGCAAAGTCACATTCCGGCAAAGTTCAAGCAGAATTACATCCTATACCGAAGGTTACCATCCCTTGGCACACTGTCCATATGGACATTACTGGCAAATTAAGTGGTAAAAGTGATTTAAAGGAATATATCATTGTTCAAATTGACAGCTTCACAAAATACGTACACCTTTACCACACTCTCAAAATAGATACGGAGAGTTGTATCAGGGCCATAAAGTCCTCAACTTCCTTGTTTGGTGTACCAACACGCATTATAGCTGATCAGGGTAGATGTTTTTCTAGCGCGCAGTTTGCAGAATTTTGCTGTTCAAAAACCATAAAACTTCATTTAATCGCGACTGGGGCAAGTCGTGCTAATGGACAAGTTGAGCGCGTTATGAGCACGCTCAAGAACCTATTAACTGCAGTCGAATTAAGCCAAAGGCCCTGGCAAGATGCTCTCGGCGAGGTGCAGCTAGCTTTAAACTGCACAACAAATCGGGCAACTGAGGCCAGTCCCTTAGAAATGTTAATAGGGAAAGAAGGTCGACCTCTTGGATTAGTTCCTCCATTGGACACAGAATTGGAAGTAGACTTAGACTCCACACGGGCTCGAGCAAGTAGCAGCATGAAATCTTTAGCCTTTTACAACAAAAATCGATTTGATAAGTCCAAGGCCGCCGTTGTAAGACACAGTGTCGGTGACTATGTCCTTCTCAAGAACGAGGAGAGACACCACACAAAACTAGACCCAAAATTCAAGGGTCCATTTTTGGTAGTTAAAGTCCTAGACGGTGACAGATACATGTTAAAGTCGCTATCGAGTAAACGATTATATAAATACTGTCATGAGGACACAAGAAAACTTCCAGAGGGAAATGTGCCCCACGAGCTGGACATTGATGATGAAGATCCAGGCCCGTCAAATGGTCTGATAGAAGCTGAGAGTGAGCCGTCCAAGTGAGACGAAGGTTATCCGTCCAAGTGAGACGAAGGTTATCCGTCCAAGTGAGACGAAGGTTATCCGTCCAAGTGAGACGAAGGTTATCCGTCCAAGTGAGACGATGATTGTTTCTTTTTGAATTAAATTTGGAATTTTAGTTAAAGAAAATGTAAAATCGACAATTTGGCAAAATATTATGTACTGAAAACAAGCATCATGTTTAATTTTTGTAACCTGCATAGGTGAAGTTATTGAATTGAATTGAAAGAAATATGTTTTCAAATGTTTTAATTAAGAATAAATGTAAAAAGTTTGTACGAAGAAATGTTGAACTGAATATTTTATCAGATGGTTATCCGTTTAAGAGAAACGATGATTATTGGTTGGACATCCGTCTAAAAGAGACGATGAATTAAGTTTAAAATCTATTACAAAGACATTTTTGAAGTTAATGTTTGGCATATTACACGAGGACGTGTCAAGGTCAGGATGGCCGTGTCGAAGCAAACTATGTTGCTGCATACTGTATGTCATTGTTCCTGTGTATTCCACGTACGCGCTGTGTGTGTATTGCTGTGTATGAGAATTCTGGTTATTACCAGTTATTACAAGAATTCCTAATTTCATCATACTAAGAAATATTGCATCAGCCGCTAATTGCGCTCTGATTGGTCCTTTGCATTTTGTCGCTTTAAGAAGTTCCGTTATAGCGCGACGACAGCGCTACAATGCTGTCGTCGAGTGTGGTTCGGTGCGGGGCAGAGAAACGAAAAGGCAGTCAGTTCAATTTTGGATCGTGAAGCCCGCGCATCGAAACTCGCTGCGCTATTAGTTAAAGCCATGGAAAATAATAACGACGCTCTGACATATATATATATATATATATATATATATATATATATATATATATATATATATATATATATATATATATATATTCTAAAATTAGCGCGTATACATTCCACTTCCTGTCGTATCCTCTCTTCTACATCGTTCACTCGATAATGCCCACCTAAGGCTGCTCAAAAGTCCGTAAGCCTTACGGTTCCAAGTAACACCAACACTTCGTTCGAAACTTAATCGAAGCCTCCTCCAGTGCTAACCAAACGCAACCCCATTCGTACTTCTACGGCGACTTCTGGAAGCCACAGAGGGTCTCCGACTTCTCGCCCTCTCACTTCCTCCGTCTCCAATCCTCGTAAGAGCATCTCCTCGACTCCGACAGTCGTCGTGACTGAGACAGATTTTCCCATACTCAATAGCTCAGAGAACGCTTCAATATGTCGCTTTCCGACATCCCGCGGTGAAGCAAGAGCAATCGTCTCGAAGTCCCCATTAACGAATGAGGGTTTCCAGTCCACGTGGGATAATCTAACTGCGCGGTACGAAAATGATCGACTGTTGATCATGACGCAAACCAAGCAGCTGCTCCAAATTACCATAGTTACAAAAGAACCAGGCAAGTCCTTGCGAGAGCTGCAGACGGCTTTTCAAGGATGTTTGGCTGCCTTAGAGCGATCGAGAGACTGCAGTCTCATCCTGGGACGATCTGAACCGTTTCCTGACTGATCTCTATAGTGTTCTTGAGCCCACCGAGGATCATAATTCAACTCCAAGTGTTCATGTCGTCCTATCAGGGTCCCGCAAATCCGTCGCCACCGTGAGGGTCCAAGCATATTCCGCAAAGACCCAGATTAAAATGGCATCCTGTAGACTTTGCAACAGAGAGAATCATCCGATCCGTGCCTGCCCAAATTTCCTTGATATGTCTGTTGCACGAAGAGCCGAAGTAATCAGGCAGCAGAGTTTGTGCTTGAACCGCTTCGCTCGGGGTCATCAAGACCTGGACTGCTCCAGTGCGCATAATTTTCACATATCCAAGGAGCGTCATCACACTTTGTTGTACTCCGGCAATGAGTCAACCCTCTTGCGTTCGATGTCGCATATTCAGCCATTCAACTCGCTCGAACGTCCATCGACGACTAATCAGCCTTCGAATGCGCAAAGGTGTTTTGCGTCTACTCAAGGCCGAGGCCTCCTAGGCACTGCGATCGTAACGCTCAACCACCGCGATGGAGCTCTATAAAGGCATGTCTTCTGAAACTGTCCGCCCTTTGTGACAGTAAAATTCAGGTGAAGGCTCTGGCCTTAGTCTTCCCCAAACTGACAATGGCCCACCGATTCCTTTCCCAGAAAAGGTGCAATACGAGTGCTTAGACCGTCCACTGGCTGACCCGCACTACAATAGGCCAGCTCCAATTAAGATGATGATTGGGGTGGATCTCATCCTGCATATCTTTGCGGAACGTATCGAAAATGGCTGGAACGGATCGTCGGACTGGAGACCATTTTTGGTTGGGTGCTATGCGGACCAATCCTAGCCGATTTACTCTAGCTAAAACTTGATGCGCTTCTCACCAAGTTTTGGGAGGTGAAAGATTTTCCGGCAAAGCCAAATAAAGAAAGCAGACGTCATATGTGAACAGGTTTTCCAGGAGACTACCAGGAGGAGGAATGATCGATATGTAGTTTCATTACCGTTAAAAGATCCGAACAGTGTAGTGTAGTATGTTTAATAACATATTAAAAATACCAAACGCAATGTAGAGTATTCTACATATAAATGGGGGGGGGGGTGATGGGTAAAGAAAACAAGCGAAATACGATCAGCCACTTATGTATATATGGACTGACCAGCAGCGGGGGATATGCCGCGTCTGCACTTTGCCTAAGCCTTATGCTGCATGCCTAATGTACATGCCTTATGTATATGCCATCTGCATATATATATACAAGCATACTACGCTCTTCCATTCTGCGGACGTTACGCAGATGTATCGACAGATCTTTGTCTACACCAAGCACTTCCCTTTCGGAGCCATTCCTGCTACAGCTGGAACACGACATGGAACAATCGCACCCAAAAGCAAGTGAGATCCTTCATCACTACATGTATGTAGATAATGTCCTTACCGGAGTACATACTGAAGACGCCCACGACGTCATCCAAGAGCTCAATGCTGCCCTACTTTCGGCTGGATTCCCGCTGAGGAAATGGACATCTGGCAAGAAAAGGATACTCCAGGCTCTTCCGAGAGAGCATTTGTTACATGAGGACTTCATCGAGCTAGAAGATGTAATTACTGCCAAGACGTTCGGTATCCGCTGGCAAGCCACTAGAGACTGCTGGTTGACTGGCCCCCTTCGTGATTCGGGCCAAGGTTTTCATGCAGCAAATCTGGATGGGACGACGGACTTACCTTTACTTCAGTGGCATGAGTTCCTACAGGTTCGTCCTGAAATAGAATGGGACCTACTTGGCTTTTGCCAAGGACCACGTGAGTGTCCATCTCTTGACGGCTAAGACCCTAGTGGCCCCCGTCAAAACTGTTTCGCTGCCGTGACTGGAGCTCTGCGGCGCGTATTAAATTCTCCAGGCATTTCACGCACACCGGAATTGATTTCGCAGGACCTTTCGAGATCAAGAACTACACCAAGCGAGCCTGTCTCATTACGAAGGGGTATGTTTGCGTCTTCGTGTGCTTCAGCACCAAGGCGATCCACCTGGTAACGACATCCAGAAAGAAAGCGACTTTCTGGCCGCAACCAAGTAATAAGTCGTGCAAGCCACCACATCCTTTCTTGTCATTTTAATCGTCCCAGCACTCCCCATATGGGTGGGCTATGGGAGGCTGGAGTTAAGGGTTTTAAGGTCTTATTCTACAAGGCCACATCTAGCATTAAGTATACGTTCGAGAAATTGTCTACTGTCCTCTGCTGAATAGAAGCGTGTCTAAACGCTCGACCCAACGGACTTCTTAGCATTGACACTTCCAACGAATACTTGAAGACGACTTGAACACGACGGCTTGGTATGTGTCATCGATGTTCGAACTTCGCATGGGTCTATCCGATAACCCGTGGCAAAGTTCTTCGTATTGCAAAGTGAGCTTTAGCCTGCCCCAGCGAAGCATTAACCCCCTCTATCTTTTCATCCAAGCCCCTCGCACCAACTAATCCATTTACACTTCGATTTCTTGTTCCAGCCCTTCCGCTCTTTTTTCGCTGCAATATGACTCCGACTTGCTTACAGATCGCCCGACCGGATAAGCACCGCCCCGCGGGATATATTCCTACCGGTGTCGCGTGTTCATGCTCTCCGTCAATGTTGGGGTTTCCTCAACCTGACCGCAGAGAAGCGCCTGAGAGCGATGCTCGTCAATCGGTACTACACAAAATGTCTGGCCCACGATAATTCCAATGGAGCCTGTCGACGCTCGGACAGATGTCGCCGGTGAGGGCAACCTCACCACACACTCCTCCACATGGCGGATCGACCTTTTCGGTGTCGATCGCAACGCCCAATGCCGTAACCGCTACAGTTTTTGGTCTCCTAGACGGCGGTCGTTTCAATTTTTCGATCGCCTGACGGCAGTCATATTCTCTCAGGCCCCCACACGCGGGTTTTACGCCCAAAGCATGGATCTCTAATGCTAGTTCAAGTTCGCTGATTCCTATTTTCTTTCGAATTAATTTCGATTTCTATGTCTATAGTCTATAGTTTTAATTAATGACGATTCATTCATGAATGTTTCTAGATCATCGCCTTTTTGTATACCTGCGGGTATTCCTCGAATTTGTGAACCTATACCACAAAAATCACGTCGTTGTTACAAGTGTAATTTTGTTTTGCTCAACCAACTTATTATTGTAACAGATTGGTCTACGTTATCAATTAGATGTTAATTGTCAAACAAATATTTTCTTAAACTTTTTAAGCTCTCTTGATCTGTGCGTTCCTATGTGCCTTCCTATGCGTTATTCTAACAAAGCGCCGTGGTTTACTCAGACGCTTTCCAATTTAAGAAACATAAAGTCTAAATTTTAAAAAACAAATTTAAAAAGTCTGGTCCACCCACTAACGTCTTAATATTCCATAGCCCAGTCAAATTTTAACATTTTAAATTGCCGTTACTATGAAAATTACCTTATGCGTTCCAAAAGGCACTTTGTTAGTGACCCTAAAATATGGTATTCCTTTGTGAATTTGAAGCGTAAGTCTTTTATTTACCTGCAATGATGATTCCTTTTATATTTTTGCTGATTTTTTTCAATCAACTTATTCATCTGTAGATCCCTATAAAACTTCATACCCTTATTTCATTTTTTCAACAAATATTATTAATGCTTCTAAATTTCACATGATTCTCTGACTTCAGTCATTCGGTCATTGATATCATATTTCTCTCCCGGAGCTGATAATATTCCCAGTGCAGTACTTCCGTCCAGTTACCTTTACTAAAGCTTTTTAACTAATATCTGGAATCCTCTGTGTTCACTTATTTTTGGAAAAAGTATTTCATTATGCCTCTATATAAAACAAGTAAGAGTGCTCTAGTCGAGACTGCTCGACTAAGAGATCCCCTAAACCCTGCGAAGAACTGCGATTCCTAAGAGCCGCTAACATTCTCCGTTACTTTTATATGTACATATGTAGCAAGCAATACATACACACACACAGACGCACGCACAAGCACACAATCTGCTAACTGTGCATTATGACTCATCAGCTTCGCTGCTGCTGCAAGACGCCGATAATATGAGATATTAAATGTTTAATAATTTTTTTCTAGACGAACGATTTTGATCAAATTTGTTATACGTGATCATGATATTCGTGCCAAAGCACAAGTCTCTAGTACTTGAAATACGTGATATAGCAAAATTAAAAAAAAAATATCGACGCGTTCAAACATACGGACAGACGAACGGACGGACAGACAGACAGACGGACAGGGCTAAATCAACTCGGCTTCTCTACCTGATCAAGAATATAGATACTTTATGGGGTCTGCCACGCCTCCTTCTGCCTGTTACATACATTCACATTTCAACAAAAACATTATACCCTGAATTCCCATTTTCAATGGGTTCAGGGTATAACAAGTAAGAAAACTCTAGTCGAGACCGCTCGACTAGGGTATACCCTGAACCCTGCGAAGAACCGCTATTCCAAGCATTCTTCATTTCTTTTATATACACATGCATATGTACGTTCATTACAAGCAAAACATACACGCACACGCACAGGCGCACACACACACAAGATCAAGTCGGTGCGTCAGCTGTTGTTTGGCTGCTTTGCATGCCTATAATATGGGAAATTAAATGTTTAATAACTTTTTTCTAGAACAACGATTTTGATCAAACTTGTTGGGCGTAATCATGTCATCCATATGTATGTATGTGCCAAAGCACAAGTATTTGATATACGGGAGTTACAAATTTGAGGCGAAGGGGGCGTGGCACCCAAAATTTAAGAAAACCCGAAATTGCGTAAGGCCCAAGTAACACTAAATGCAAAATTTGAAGACTAGCTAGAAAGATGAATTAGATAGAATTTAATAGCTGAATTTAAATTTTCGTTTTCAATCGATAACAATAAAACGATAACAGCTATCGAATTTCTGAGACAAACTCGATATGCACGCCCTATACAGGGACCTACAAAAAAAAATTTGAAGTCTCTAGCTATTGTAAGTTCTAAGATCGACGCGTTCATACATACGGACAGACAGACGGACAGGGATAAATCGACTCGGCTTGTCTCCCTGATCAAGAATATATATACTTTATGGGGTCTGCCACGCCTCCTTCTCCCTGTTACATACATTTCAACAAAAACATTATACCCTGAATTCCCATTTTCAATGGGTTCAGGGTATAAAACGTGGGAGATCTGTCATTTCCAATTACAGGGGTATTGCGAAACCATCTTTCCTTCTGAAGTTATTTGAAAAAATAATAACATCAACTTAACAACCTTTTTGTAAAAAATAATATCAACTATTTATAAACGACCTTCCCAGTTGTATTTCTTTTTCTAGGATCTTTATGTATGAAGATGACGTAAAACTTCGTGTATAGCACGAAAAAGTCGAGTTTGTTTGGCCAATCGGCAAGCATTTGTGATCAGCAGCGCTAAGCACACAGTTTTCCTATACGTGTACACACAGACACACATTGAACGTCTTGCATCTAGCAAGCAAATTATTGTACTTAGAAGCCCTATTCGTTTGAGAATTATCAGCTGCTTTATCAAATGGTGGCGCTATTGGCTAAAAATTTTAAATTGAATTGATTTTAATTTTGTGTATTTTTACTAAATGCAACTTCTGCGGTATTTTGAAAAAAAAACGCAGATTGTGTGACTAGAGTTTTCTTACTTGTTTCCTTTGAACACACTCTTCCATTAACCCGTGCTTTTGGCTTTTCTTAGAGAAAACACTCAAAATGCCTAAATATGATGAGGATGAATTTGAAAATTTGGCAAATCTTCCACTTATTAATAGGTTATTTTATTGTATAATGAAAAATCGCAAACAAAATATTTAAATAAAAACACTTGTGTGTTCAGCAACGTTATAATTTATTGGACAGTTCGGCGCGGAGAGGCTGGCAGCGTGCGTGCGGTGCATACGAACGAAATTCTGTAACTGGTTTGTCGCTCGCGACAGCTGCACTGCCGAATGCAATTGTGCGCTTGCATACTAGCTTACATTATAAGAGAATTCATGTTTACTTAACTCTAATACTTCATTTTAAGTCTCTTGACTAATATTTACTTGTACTCTTAAACTAACTTAAGCTGTGATTCAACATATAATATATTTTATATATAATTTTCCGTGTATTTCATTATAATTTTGTTTTTAAGTTTCCTATAACGCTTCTCTCTTCCATAGTTCAATAATATTCCTGACCATACAGGGCTGTGAATTGGGGCATAGCTGTTGGTGATAATTTTAAAATATTTGTCTTTTCTTTTAGGCTATAAACAAATTTGTTTAGATTATCTTTAAATTGTCTCTTGTACGTCAATATCTTTTAAATAAATAAGAGCTACAGTCTTGACATTTTTGGAGGTTCGTGTAAAGTACGCGCAGATCGAGTTTGGTTCGAAAAAATGACAACTTTTTATACCCTGAACCCATTAAAAAAAAAGGGAAAACAGGGTGTTTTTTTTTTAATGTATATAACAAGCAGAAGAAGGCATGGCAGAAAACTATAGCCGAGGCCGCCCGACTACGGGATACCCTGAACTCCGCGAAGAAGCGCATTTCCGAACTTTCACAGTTTAGTTTGGATTACTATGGAATACAAATAAATTACTTTTTTAGTTTAATTTTAATTAGCATTTTATATCATCAACGTGCATATTTTTAAATTGAAATACATAACTACTCATACATATACAGAATACATTTACAGCAAGATTAATAATGAGATATTGTGATATATTAAAAAGACGATTAATTTGCTTCATTCTATTACCTACAAGTGATCCCTTAAGCAAAAATATAATAGGTAATACCACTGAAACCATACTATTTTGAATTTTTTGGTCCTCCTTCAGATAAAGTACCTCGATTATTATACATAGCAAAACAGGAATAAAAAGAGAATGTGAAACATAAAATGATAAGATATAGCCTAAAATTGAAGCTATAAAAATGTGAATCCTGCATCTTATAAATTTATTAGTGGTCCTGTTACTTCTGGTCGAAAAGCTGGTAGTTGAAAAAAGAAGCTCCTGAGGAAATCCACCTCCGATCGGAGCATTAGGCTCAACTTCTGGATCTGAGTAATCCATAACTTCTGTTGCAGCAACATCTGTAATACAAATGCAAACTTTATTTTTAACAAGCCTAATTATTTTTGTACAAACATATAACAGTACACTGTACAACTAAAGTCACCGTACCCCCGATATATTTTCACAAAACACGATGTAACTTCGTCAAATTATTATGTAAATTTTGATTTTATTTCAATGAAATGTTATACTTGTTAAGTAAAAAAATTCTAGTCGAGACCGCTCGACTAGGGCATACCCTAAACCCTGCGAAGAACCGCTATTCCGTGCATTCTCCGTTTCTTTTATAAAACATATGGATATTGTATATTCATTACAAGCAACACACACACACACACATGCACGCACACACACACAGGCGCACGCACACACAATCGGAAGTCGGTGCGTCAGCTGTTCCGTGGCGTGAGGCTCAATTAACACTAAATGCTAAATTTGAAGACTCTGGCTAGAAAGATGAATTAGATAGAATTTAATAGCTGAATTTAGATTTTCGTTTTTAATCGATAACAATAAAACGATAACAGTTATCGAATTTCTGAAACAAACCCTATACAAAAAAAATTTGAAGTCTCTAGCTATTGTAAGTTCTGAGATCGACGCGTTCATACATACGGACAGACAGACAGACGGACAGGGCTAAATCGACTCGGCTTGTCGCCCTGATCAACAATATATATACTTTATGGGGTCTGCCACGCTTCCTTCTGCGTGTTACATTCATTTTAACATAAACATTATACCCATTTTCAATGGGCTCAGGGTATAAAAAAATAAATAAACTCAAGAATTTACGGTTACTAAAGTCTACGTACTACTTACTACTAATACGAACTAACTTTCTATAAAAATAATATTACTAATTACAATTACTAACTTAATATCTAGTATCGTATTTTAATCACCTCTTGGAGGCGGTTTGACATTGACATCAGTTATTTTTTATGTATACAACAAATGAGGCGTGTTGTACGTGAAATCTTATAATAGCTTTATGTTTTGGATCGTTGTCCTGTTGGAAGTAAAAGTCCGACATCTTGATCAGGGTGACAAGCCGAGTTGTTATAGTCATGTCCGTGTGTCCGTCCGTCTTTCCGTATATATGAACGCGTTGATCTCAGAACCTATAAGAACAAGTAAGAGTGCTCTAGTCGAGACTGCTCGACAAAGAGATCCCCTGAACCCTGCGAAGAACTGCGCTTACTAAGAGCCGCTAACATTCTCCGTTACTTTTATATGTACATATGTAGCAAGCAATACAAACACACACACAGACGCACGCACAAGCACACAATCTGCTAACTATACATTATGACTCATCAGCTTCGCTGTTGCTGCAAGACGCCAATAATAGGAGATATTAAATGTTTAATAACTTTTTTTCTAGACCGATTTTGATCAAATTTGTTGGGCGTGATCATAACATTCATATATGTGTATGTGCCAAAGCACAAGTCTCTAGTACTTGAAATACGTGATTTAGCAATTTGAGGCGAAGGTGCAAATGGAGGGCGTGACATTTAAAAAAACCCGAAATTGCAGAATAATACTAAATGCAAAATTTGAAGACTCTAACTATAAAGATGAATTAAATAGAATTTTATAACTAAATGAAGATATCGGTTTTTAATCGATAGCATTAAAATGATGATGGTTATCGAATATTTGAAACAAACTCGATTAAATCGTGATATACACGAACTTTGAAGTCTCTAGCTCTTATATCTTCTGAGATCGACGCGGTCAAACATACGGACAGACGGACAGGGCTACATCGACTCGGCTTCTCTCCCTGATCAAGAATATATATACTTTATGGGGTCTGCCACGCCTCCTTCTGCCTGTTACATACATTTTCACAAAACCATTACACCCTGATTTCCCATTTTCAATGGGTTCAGGGTATAACTAGAGACTTGAAATTATTTATGCAGGTCCCTGTATAGTAAGAAAAGATCGAGTTTGTTTAAAAAATCGATAGCTATCTTAATTTTAATGTTATCGATTAAAAACGAAATCGATACTCAGTTATATAATTCTATATAATTAATTTTTATAGCTAGTCTTCAAATTTGCATTTGGTGTAATGTGAGCCTTATACAATTTCGATTTTTGTCAATGCCACGCCCCCTTCGCCTCAAATTTGTAAAACGCGTACTTCAAGTACTGAGACTTGTGCTTTAGCACATACATACAGAATAACATGATCACGCCCTCCAAATTTGAAAAAATATATCCTTGTACACCATATGCTTTATTTTTCTCTTGTCGCGATCTGATAGTGTAGATGGCCGACTAGATCTATTATTTTTTATGCGCCCCTCGTATTCCGTTGTGTGGAACTGGAGGATCCGCCCATGTTCTTCAAGAGTTAACTCTTTACGGATCATTTTCACTAAGAAAATTGCAAATTTCGTCCAATATAAGCAACGCACAACAACTAGAATAAATGTTGACATTGTATTTCATAACTCCCCGTTACTTTTAAGAAGATCGTTGGCGCCAGACAGTGCGAAACAGTAAAAGTACATAGATTTTAGTAACCGCAATTTCTTGAGTTTGTTTAGTTTTTAGTAATATCATTTGAGTGAAATAAATTGTTATTATTTAAATTGCGTTGTGTAGTTAATAGATTATTTTAAAAACCAACATAAAATTTTTTAAATTCGAACTAAATTTGACGAAGTTACAGCGTGTTTTGTGAAAATGTATCAGGGGTACACGCTGCCTTTAGTTGCAGTGTATATGTATGTGCATATGTACATATATAGATGACAGAAAATTGAGGTAAAAATGCATAACGCTTACTTAATATATGTATAAGTAGTAAGTAGTTTTATCAAATTTATTTTTTAAAGGATTACATATTTTCTTTTCTCAAAAATTTATTTAAACATTGATATTTATACATATGTACATACGTACATACATACACGTACAGTGAGTCAAAAAACTATTGGTACACTTAGAAAACCAAACTTAACTTTTCTTGCAATTAAGCTATAGCAAAATAAAAAACGACATTTTCTAAGCAAATTTATTTACAAAACTATTTTTTATACCCTGTGAAAGTGTATGTAACAGGCAGAAGGAGGCGTGGCAGACCCCATAAAGTATATATATTCTTGATCAGGGAGAGAAGCCGAGTCGATTTAGCCCTGTCCGTCTGTCTGTCTGTCCGTCCATCCGTCTGTCCCTATGTTTGAACGCGTCGATCTCAGAAGATATAAGAGCTAGAGACTTCATATTTTGGAAGTTCGTGTATATCACGGTTCGATCGAGTTTGTTTCAAATATTCGATAACTATCACCGTTTTAATGTTATCGATTAAAAACCGATATCTTCATTTGGTTATAAAATTCTATTTAATTCATCTTTATAGTTAGTCTTCAAATTTTGCATTTAGTATTATTCTGCAATTTCGGTTTTTGTTAAATTTTGTTAAATGCCACGCCCTCAATTTGCACCTTCGCCTCAAATTGCTAAATCACGTACTAGAGACTTGTGCTTTGGCACATACACACATATGAATGTCATGATCACGCCCAACAAATTGGATCAAAATCGTTCGTCTAGAAAAAAAGTTATTAAACATTTAATATCTCATATTTTCGGCCTCTTGCAGCAGCGAAGCTGATGAGTCATAATGCACAGTTAGCAGATTGTGTGCTTGTGCGTGCGCCTGTGTGTATTCTTGTGCGTGCGTCTGTGTGTGTGTATGTATTGCTTGCTACATATGTACATATAAAAGTAACGGAGAATGTTAGCGGCTCTTAGCAATCGCAGTTCTTCGCAGGGTTCAGGGGATCTCTTTGTCGAGCGGTCTCGACTAGAGCACTCTTACTTGTTTTGATTGGTTTTGAGCACTTACTGGGTGTGAGTTTAAGCGCCCGCTAAACTTCAGCTGGGATAACAGAGCAGAATGGGAAAATGTGACGTCACAAGACGTCTGTTAGTTAGCCAAAGTAATGGAACTCGTCTTTGCATAACCTATGGTATCTTTTAACAGTGCAGCTGACGCAGCGACGTTTACTTGTGTGTGCAAGCGCCTGTGTAATGTACATACCTATACATATGTACATACATATGTGTATATATATAAAAGAAACGGAGAATGCTTTGAATAGCGGTGCTTTGCAGGGTTTAGAGTATCCCCTAGTCGAGCGGTCTCGACTTGAGTTTTCTTATTTGTTTATTTTGCTATATGTAGCTTAATTGAAAGAAAAGTATAGCACATCAAAGTTTGATTTTCTAAGTGTGACAATATTTTTTGAGTGTATGTGTATAAAAACTGCATATTTCTGCACGAATACATTTGTATGTGCATACATATGTATGTATGTAAAACATGTGCCATAACTTTTCTTTCAATTAAGCTATAGAAAACACATATGTACATATGTATTACACATATGTACATTTCTTGGTTTTAAATAAGGGTATTGAAAATACTCCCAAAAATTTTATATGCATACTAATAGAAATATTTCTCGTAATAGTCTGTATGTATATGTACATATGTTGTACAAAAATACATACATATGTAATAGGTACATACTGATAAAAAAAAAGTGTCCAATGGACCCGTATCATACCCGTATGATTGCTTTCAGCAGCTTTAACTCCTCCATTTAATTTTTCTAAACGGGCTTTGGCAGATTCTAAAATTTTTCTTCGACGGGCTTCTCGTCGTAATTTTGTTGCAGTTAATCCGGAAGTTTGTTCTACAGGCGTTTCCATTTAACTAAATTTAATTATCTGCAACAATTTGCGTTCCGCTTTAGTACTTTTGAAGGAACTAATGACAAATTTTGTAACAGGGTCAATATAACATCTAATAACGAGACTTAGTAACAGTTCCACAGTTACAGTGACAATTTATAATAATAGTTTTCGGCATTAACTCCTTAAAAGACAAACTATAAATGACAATAGAAAGAAGAATGTTGACAATGTAAAAAAAACCAGTAAGAATGCCGTAGTCAAGATAGCTTGCTAGCAGATCCCCTGAAACGTGTAAAAAACCGTTAGTCCGAACATTCCCGTTTATCATACCCTGAAACCATTGAAAATGGGATATCAGAGTATAATGGTTTTGTTGATATGTATGTAACAGGCAGAAGGAGGTGTTGCAGGTGCCATAAAGTATATATATATATATATAGGGAGACAAGCCGAGTCGATGTAGCCATTGTCCGTTTGTCTATCTCTGCGTATGTATGAACGCGTCGATCTCAGAACCTACAAGTCCTAGAGACTTGTACTTGTATAGGGTGCGCATGTCGAGTTTGTTTAAGAATATCGATAACTATTTTTAATTTAATGATATCGATTTAAAATGAAAACCGAAATTCAGTTAAAAATTTAATTCATCTTCATAGCTGGAGTCAAATTCAAATTTTGCTTTTAGTATTGCGCCTTACACAATTTCGGGTTTTGTTAAATTTTAGATGCCACGCCCCTTCGTCTCAATTTTTCAAAACACGTATTTCAAATACTAGAGAATTGTGCTTTAGCATATACACACATATGAACGACACGACCTGCAAGTCTGATCTAAAACGTTCACCTGCAAAAAAGTTATTAAACATTTAATTTACCATAATATTTGCATACACTTAACAACTCAAGCTTAGTTGACACTGCGATTTGCGCTTGTGAGTGTGTGTGTAACAGCAGAAGGAAACGTGGCAGGCGCCATAAAGTATATATATTATTGATCAGGGAGACATGCCGAGTCGATGTAGCCATTGTCCGTTTGTCCGTCTGTATGTGCGTATGTATGAACTCGTCGATCTCAGATATAAAAGAATCGGAGAATGTTCGGAATAGCGGTGTTTTGCAGGGTTCATGGTATCCCCTAGTCGAGCGATCACGATTAGAGTTTTCTTACCTGTTTCGGTATGATCTGAAAGTAAAACATATTTGTGGAGTTTGGAGCTAATGTAAGGTTATTAGAATCTGGAGTATTTGCTCAATCTGAAATAAAAAGATTTGCTGAAACATAGCATTTTTTCAATGACAGAGTTCCCATATGTGTTGGTAGGGGACGATGCCTTTCCTTTGTCAACAAATTTAATGAAGTCATATGGTCGTCATTTTGCAAAAAATCAATAAATTCTTCTAAAAATTTCCTGTTGATTTTGGCGTTGCATTGCAACATGTTTGCACGAACACACGTAAGATAGATACATTTCTATTTTTGCGCGAACACATGTTCGCGTAACAAATTCGACTGTGGATATCCCGCTTAAAGTGCCGAGGCGTCGAAAACTCAAGACACGGTAAAACGGCGAGAGTCGGGTACAGCGTCGCGAAGAACAGATGGTGAACAGACAAGAGCTGAGAAATAACGAGAAATTGCGAGTTTATGCCTCAAAAGCACGCCCCAGTGGGCGTAGACATATAACTTTTGGCATGTTTGTAGAGTGGATCTTCAGGAATATAACTGTAATATTAGGATGCTTACATTCAAAAAATGCAAAAGTTACATGGTTTTTATATTGTAAGTCACGCCCCTAAAGGCGCATAAAGTTTTTTGGGGAATCGATAAAGGAGTTACCACCAGAAACATTCAATTTTGAAGCATCTAACACTAAAACTGTAGAAGATATAAGCTCATGTTATTTGCCACTCTCCTGTGGGCGTAGATATATTATAAAAATCTTTTCGATCTTGGGATTTTAGCCAGAGTATATATTCCAAATCTCGAGTCTCTAGCATCAATAGTGCTAAAAATATAACAGAAATATTAAAATCACTCTATATTCAGACATGTCAAAGTTGGACGATATAGCTTTAAAACTGTAGAAGATACTGTTTAACCTGATTTTCCACTCCCTCAATTGACGTAGATATATGCGCCATAGCTTTTTGATCTTGAGATGTCGACGCGAGTTACATTTCAAGTCTCAACTCTATGTAAGTAGTGTTTTTGAGATACAGGAATAATAATAATAATGCAATAAATAAAATAAAATAAAATATATAAATATAAAATGAATAGAATAAAATAAAATATAAGTTAACACAAAGTAGTTTAATTAGGTCAAGTCTCATATCTCTAGCATCGATAGTGCTCACGCCCCAAGTAGGCGTGGCCACATAAATTTTTGAGCGATCTTTATAGGATCGTAACAGTAACCCACGTGCCAAATTTTGGCGTTCTAGCTTTACAACTGTACAAGATACAATTTGACCCGATTTGCCACGCCCCCAATGGGCGTAGATTTATCCGCCATAGATTTTTTTATTTTGGGATGTTGACGTGAGTGCTCAGTTAAAATCTCAACTCTCCAGCCCTTCTAGAAGTAATGTTTCTGAGATACAGGAAAATGCATTTTCCGATTTGCCACGCCGCTAGTGGGCGTATCGGGAAAATCGTGATCATTAAGAATAAACCAAAACAGTGACAGTTACATAACTTATAAATATGTATATATGTATATATAACGAACGACACTCTGACAGTGATGAAGAATTTGCCAGTCTATTAAAAAACAGTACATTTAAAAATAATCAAAACATGACGACACAAGATATGATAAATATTATGAAGGCAGATATAAGGACAGCCCGTGAAGAGCAGGAACGAAGGCTCATATCAGTAATAAAACAAATGCAAAGTGATTTTGACAGTAGGATAAATGCACAACAAATTTCAGATAAGAAACAAGTAAGAAAACGCTAGTCGATACCGTTCAACTAGGGGAACCCTGAACCCTGCAAAGTACCGCTATTCCCTGTATTCTTCGCTTCTTTTATATATATATATATATATATATATATATATATATATGTTCACACACACACACAACACACACATACACAGGTGCACTCACACACAAGCGCAAGTCGCTACGTCAGTTGTGCTTTGGTTGCTAAATGTATGCCAATGTTATGGGAAATTAAATGTTTAATAACTTTTTATAGACGAACGGTTTGGATCATGTCATTCATTTGTATGTATGTGCCAAAGCACAAGTCTCTAGTACTTGAAATATGTGTTGTACAAATTTGAGGCGAAAAGGGTGTGACATCCAAAATTTAACAAAAACCGAAATTGTGCAAGGCTCACATAACACTAAATGAAAAATTTGAAGACTCTAGCTGGAAAGATGAATTAGATAGAAATTTATATCTAAAAACTGACATCGGGTTTTAATCGATAACATTAAAGCTATTAAAGCTATCGATTATTTGAAACAAACTCGATCTTTTCGTGCTATAGATGAAACTCCAAAAAAAGTTTTATATGTTGTGAGATCGACGCGTTTAAACAAACGGGCAGACGGACGTACGGGCATACGAACAGACGGACAGGGCTAAATCGACTCGGCTTGTCTCCCTGATCAAGCATATATATACTTTATGGAGTCTGCCATGCCTCCTACTGTCTGTTACATACATTTTTGAAAAAACATTATACTCTTTTTCCCATTTTCGATGGGTTCAGGGTATAAAAAAGATATTGAATATTAAAGGGTGAAAGTTAATCCAGAAATTAAATGCGACGAGTCTCTATATTTGGTTAAGTCCCTGCCGGAATTTGAAGCCAAGCAAAGTGAATACGTTGCCTGGCGAGAAACAGCAACATCTGTGTTTCGTGTTTCAAACTATCGACATAAGGCTCATAAATTTCGTAAGCGAAGCAGCAACATCTGCTTACGAAATTTATGAGCCTTATGTTGATAGTTCGAAGCACTATCACGCTGTTTGTATTATCAGAAATAAGATCAGAGGGAATTTTAAATTTCAAAGCTATTATAGCTAGACTCGATTTTACGTACGTGTTTAAAACACATGTACGAGCTATTTTACAAAAACTTGGTACGCTCAGACAAGGTGAGCTTACTCTTTTTGAATATTACGACGAAGTTGAGAAGACAGTGACTCTTCTCACGAATAAAACCAACATGACCTTTGACACTGCGGCAACAGTAACAGTAAATGAACAATTCAGGAATGATTCTCTCCACTCCTTCGTTTCTGGTTTGAAAAAGTCTCTTAAATCTGTAGTATTTCTTGCCCAACCTGAAGATCTACCCACAGCCTTAGCGCTATCTCAGGAAGCCGAATATTCACAGTTCGCTGCAAGTTTTGCAAAAATAAATGATGAAAAAAATCAAAAATCTTTTTCTTTACGCCACCCGCGTTATCAGAATAACGATGGTAACAAAAATCAGGGAAATTATTCGCAGAACAGTAGACCCCAAAGGAGCAACAACAACAAGGCAAGCAGGCCTCCAGCAGAAATCCTCTAAGCAACGTTTCCAGTCTAGAGAACAATATCAGACACAAGAACCTAAAGACGTTGATCTATCAACGTCACGTTTCCGACAACCAACCAATTTCAACAACAACACCAATTCCACTGAGAGTCGAAAAAAATTCAAATACTCTGCTCAAGAGCAAGACACTGATGATAATGATTATCGGTCCTTAGCTGAAGAGAATTGCCGATGTAACCAACGACTCGTGTAATTTTTTAAGAATAGGTCCTTTCTCCCGTACATCGAAGAGAATGTAGGGAATGGACTAGTTATCAAACTACTAATTGATACCGGAGCATCCAAGAACTACATAAAACCCTTGTCAGATTTAAGAAATATGACTCGTGTAGAAAAACCTTTCCAGGTTAAATCCATTCACGGAGGCACACAAATTGTACAAAAATGTCCGATTAAATTGTTCAACGAAACAACTTTCTTTTCCTTTCTTCCAACACTAAGTGATTTTGATGGTATAGTAGGTTTAGATTTTCTTATGCAAGTCGATGCACATATTGACTTGAATACCGGTACAACTAGATACAATGGCGGCACACGGACCGCTTATATAGAAAACATGTCTCTAAGTTAACTTTACCCAAATTGAGTATTCTGACGTTTAAACAGTTCCATTGTCACGACAAAACGTGAATGCTTTGGACTCGGAGTCTCAGTGTTCGGATTTCGCCATAATCCATAGCGAAGTGTCCCTTACCTACACTATTGTTCTTATTATTTCAGAACAACACAAGACACATCATAGGAATCACAGATCATAGCACTCTTCTGCGAACATTGCAAGATGTAGTAAACACAGGAGTTGTCAATGAAATTCACTGCGAGTTGCCTTTATTCGGCACATCTTGATTGAACTTTTCCGTCAACAACTTTTCGATATTCTAAGTATCTATAGTCGGATATTACCGACAAAACTGACCAAAAATAAATTGTGTTACGCGAGCACAAAAGAGCTCACCGAGCTGCACAGGAAAATGTTAAGCAAATAATGTGCGACTATTTTTTTTAACATGACAAAGCTTGCAGCAGAAGTTGTTGCAAAATGTAAAACATGCTCGGAGGCCAAGTATAACCGACATCTCAAAAACAGATGCTAGGCGAAACACCCATTCACACCTTCGTAGGAGATCGTTTACATGTCGATCTTTTTCCACAGACCAAAAATATCTTCTTACATGTGTCGATAAATTCTCTAAGTTGGGCGTGACCCAGCCGATTTGCTCAAGAGCTTTTGTTGATGCCAAAATCCCACTTCTTCAACTTGAAAACCTGATGATGAAAGATCTTTAAATTCAGAAACAGTTAAGTACATTTGGTCAAAATTTAGTATTCAAATTGCAAATGCACCTTCTTCCCACAGTGTCTCAAACGGTCAAGTCTAACGGTTCCAGAGCACCTTATCAGAAATTGCACGCTGTATGAAATTAGATAAACAAATAAGCGATACCGTCGATCTGATTCTTCTTTCCACAATAGAATACATTCGGTAACTGAAATGAAACCGATTGATATCATTCACTCAAACAATATAGAAACAGAAATAAAGATAACAGAAAGACTCCAAAAGCCACAGCTAAAACAAGTAAGAGTGCTCTAGTCGAGACTGCTCGACTAGGAGATCCCCTGAACCCTGCGAAGAACCGCGATTCGTAAGAATCGCTAACATTCTCCGTTACTTTTATATGTATATAGCAAGCTACGCATACACACACAGACGCACGCACAAGCACACAGTCTGCTAACTGGCCATTCTGACTCACCAACTGCTCTCAGGCTGGAAGGCGCCTATAATATAAGAAATTAAATAAGTTTTTTTCGCAGACCAAAGTTTTTTATCAAACTTGCAGGGCGTGATCATGTCATTCATATATATGTATGTGGCAAAGCACAAGTCTTGTCTCCCTGATAAAGAATATATATCCTGTCTACTACTAGTAAAACATTGTGAAGAAAAAAAGGAAAAATCATACCGAAGTCCAATCCCAATCTGAGGAAAACCCAGCTGCTCGAGCCAACCCTGGTGCCGTCATGGGACATAAGAGTCCCGTTGTTTAGTGAGGTGAGGTAGCCACTTGGATTTTTAGAGATTTTAAAGCGAGCCATCACTTACGGCATCGAGCTCAACCAGCTCCCGCGAGTAGTTAGCTCAAGGTTCAAGGACAGCTTGACGACCGCGCCTGTCTTGGCGTGCTAGGATTTCGAATCTAAGTTTGTGTTACAGACCGACCACTGCGATTACGGTCTCGGAGTCGTGCTTCCATAGACAGTGGAAGGGCAAGAGTGGGTGATATCGTACGCCAGCCGGAAGTTGCGATGTTGTGATGCGGAGTGCTATACAGGGGGATTGATTTGTTCGCAAGTATTTGATACAAAGCGGATGGTCCGAATCGGTTTGCAAAATTTGAATCCCATTTGACATGGTATTCCTGTAAATGACTCGTCCATAGACCGATTCTTTCCTCGCTTGCCAGTCATGATTGATGATTGATTGATGGAATGATGACGGCAAGCTAAGGAACTGCAGAATATTACACACAGCGTTCGACCGGCAATCGATATTTTGTATGTTTGTAACAGATACCTGTAAATTATTTAGTTTTGACAACAACCAACTGTTTGATCTTGAGTGCTGTGCGTGCATTCATACACGTTTGATGCGCAGGCGGGATTGCACGTTAAAAATAGAAAGTGCGAGAGACTCGTGGTCAAGGCGTAAGTGCGCGAAAGCTTGAAATAGATAGTGCCATCGACGTGAAACATTATAGAATTGGAAAAAACGCAACAAACCGTGAGTCGATTAAAGGAAAAAAAGTTGATTAATGTAGATTAGAACACGTAAGAAAACTTTAGTCGGGGGATCCCCTAAATCCCCATATAAACGCACACTAAATTAAATTCAATTAAATTTAATATTTTGTGGCAATAGCTCCATCCATGTTTCGATTCGATAGAGCAGCTGATAATTCGCAAACCATAGCTAGTGGAAATATGTACACTAAAACTTTCGTTTCTTCGAATTTGCTAGATGCACGCAGTGGCCGACCCCATAAAGTATATATATTCTTCATCAGGGAGACAAGCCGAGTCGATTTAGCCCTGTCCATCTGTCTGTCCGTCCTTATGTATGAACGCGTCGATCTCAGAACCTATAAGAGCTAGAGACTTGAGCTAGAGCACGAAAAGATCAAGTTTGTTACAAAGATCGATAAATATCTTAATTTTAATGGTATCGATTAAAAACGAAATCGATACATAGTTATATAATTCTATATAATTAATCTTTCTAGCTAGAGTCTTCATATGTATTTTGCTTTTACCGTTATAGGACGCTTATACAATTTCGGTTTTGTTAAATTTTCGCCTTAAATCTTCGCCCCAAATTTGCAAAACTCGTATTTCGAGTACTAGAGACTTGTGCTTTAGCACATACATACATACATGATGACATGAAAAAAGTTATTAAACATTTAATTTCCCATAACATTGGCATACAAATAGCAGCCCAAGCATATCTGACGCAATGACTTGCGCTTGTGTGTGTTTGTGTTGCATGAATTGTACACACAGATGCATATAAAAGTAACGGAGAATACACGGAATAGCGATCCTTCGCAGGGTTCGGGATATCCCTTAGTCGAGTGGTCTCGACTAGAGTTCTTTTACTTGTTTTTAATAACTTTTGTGCGACTTAATGGACTTTAATGAAATTTTCAGCATATGATCTACATATTTTATTGAATTTTTCTCAATTTAAAAAATGCAAACTCATTCATGTATTGGCTTTATTTGCCACTAGCTTCAATTTTCATATTTGGGAGAATTTGGAGCCGGTATCCTAAATTTAGCAAAATTCAAATTGCACAAAATAAATTTAAAACAAGTAAGAACGTTGCAGCCGGACGCAACCGACAGCGAAATACTATTTCACGTCCCAGCCGCCCACAGGGGCATCTATCACATTATATATTTTTTAAATTAACCTTAAATCCTCACTGTCGCCGCTCAAATTAGCTGCATATTAAAACTTTTCATTGGAGAACCCTTACCGTAGCAAAAACACGCACCTAAATTGAGAGAAATGGCATCTCTCAAAATAATAGAGGTGGCAACTCTGAAAATGTGATATAAGTTCGTTGGTGAGCGTGTGGGCTCGAACCCCGGTGCGGTCATGTTGATATTTTTGTTATATTTTCTTTATTTAGTTATATATATATATATATATATATATATATATATATATATATATATATATATAATTTAAAAATCAAAAGACAATGTCAAAGGTCACAAAGTCATTATGTGGCGCGTTATTGGCTCAGAAGCTTCAGATGTTTCAGTTTTGAATTGCCACGCCCCCAGTGGCCGTAGACATATAATGTTCATAGAGTGTGCGTTCAGGAATATAACTGTAAAGTTTAGATGCTTACACTCGAAAAATGCGAAAATTACAGGGTATTTTTTGTACGGCATGCCCCTTTTGGGCCGTAACAATCGTTTTTGGGGTATCGGTAGAGGAGGCCCCCAGTAACTTAGCAGCCAATTTTGAAGCTTCTAGCACTAAAACTGTGGGAGATATTAGCTTATATTAGTTGCCACGCCCCCTGTGGGCGTAGATATATCCGCCATAGCTTTTCGATTGTGGGATGTTAACCCGAGTATATATACCAAGTCTCAAGTCTTTAGCATCAATAGTGCTCAAAATATAACAGAATTAGTAAAATCACTATATTTTCAGAACCGATTTGCCACGCCCCTAGTATGCGTGGCCATTAATTATTTTGGCGATCTTTGTAGGATCATTACAGTAATCCACGTGTCAAATTTGTGCGTTATAGCTTTAGAAGATACAGTTTTACCCGGTTTGCCACGCCCCTCGTGGACGTATCGGGAAAATTTTGACACTATCTGACGAGGGTATACACGAGTATATGTTTCAAATTTCAAGTGTCTAGCTTCAATAGTTTGGAAATGGTTTGCGTTCATACGGACAGACGGACAAACGGTATTTTTCACAAAACCAATATACTATATCACTACGTGAAATAGTATAACTAACAAAAAAAATTTGGAGACACTTTCTCTAAAGACGTGGGAGACATTATTTAATAAACAAATTTCGATAACGTTTTTAATCGATAACATTAAAAGGGAACTATTATCAATTTTTTAACAAACTCGTGCTATTCAGCGCTCATACATACGGACTGACGGACGGACAAACGGATATAGCTTAATCGACTCGGTATAAAAATGAGATGATGTGTTTTCCGCGTTAATAAACTACCTTGGTGAGGTTCGAAATTCAGTTTTAAATTGTGTGTCCCACATCTTTAAAGCTAGAGTCTCCAATTTTTATACTTATTCCCGAAGTGAAATAAGTATGTTGGTTTTGTGCAATGTCCGTCCGTCTGTCCGTATGAACGCAAGCCATTTCCATGATATTGAAGCTAGAGACTTGAAATTTGGAATTTTCGGAAAAATGGTTTCAACTGTCTCAGCAGAACCAGAGATACGAGGGGGGGGGGGGGGGGTATTCACTCATGCCTGCGGATATTGTAGTACCAGCCTTCTACTGAGAAAATCTCTCGCAGCCGGTCCTTCTTATCCTTCGCGCTGAGCTCGGTAATCGCTGCTCCTGGAGTCACTTTGTCATAAAGCGCGGCCGGCAACTGTGGTCGCCGTCCCAACATTAAAAAGGATGGACGGGCAGCAGCTCGTCCCTCGAGCTTTGATGTCCCTCGATGCCACTGCGTTGGCAGACCTCTCGCAGCTGCTGGGCGTCGGCCACCACGTTTCAACTTCCGCGTCGATACTGAACATCAAATTCGAACTTCTGCAGCTCGAGCGCCCTTCGGGCGATCCTTCCCATGGGACTCCATCGAATTCAGCCATGGGAATGAGCAGTTCGGAATAGCGGTTCTTCGCAGGGTGCAGGGTATGTACTGGTCTAGCCGTCACATGTAGCTTGCTTGAAGTGGATTTTCCCAATCCAACTTTTACTGCGCGATCATGTCATTCATATGTGTCATATGTCTATCTACAAATAATTAATTTAATATTAAATTTTCCATAATACATGCATATTGCAGCTCAAGCGTAGTCGGAGAATGTTCGGAGTAGTGGTTCTTCGAAGTGGATCTCCTGGAGCTATCCTACTTGTTTTGTATTCATAACAATTATATTCATTACAAGCAATTTAAAAGCAATTCAGCAATAGACGAAGGTACGCAGGCGCTGTGCTTATATTTAATGGAGCACTGCGCTCAGCAGCGAGAACCTACTATATTTGTATTCATTACACGTATGTATAGATACTTAAAAAAAAACAAAGGATGAACTACCAAACCGAAAGTAATAAACTAGTACTAGGTAAGGTATACATGCAAAATTTCAAGTATTTAACTTTTATAGTTTATGAGATCATCCCGTTCAGACAGATGAAAAATCGGACTCAGGTTGTTGTCATGATCAAGAGCAGATATACAAATAGAGCAGATAAAAAACCGTTAAACCCTGATTTAACAATTTCACAAAATACTGTAAAAAAAAAAAATCTCGAAAGTTGAATATAAAGACAACTATTTTTTCGAATTTTCAAAGAGAGTAAACAAGTAAGAAAACTGCCCGATTAGGAGATCCCCTGAACACAGTCTGCTCTTACTTTTTAAGAATACTGCCAGCTTGCGTCTTGCATAAACCCAAAATTAAATTCATTTTTAAATTTATAACCAATAGCGCCATCTATCTTTTGATTCGTGATATCAGTGGCTAATTCGCAAACCACAGTTCCATCTAGCATAAATACACTAAAGCTTAAGGCTATTAGAATTTGATAAATGCACGCAATTCAATGTGAGTGCGTGCATTCGTATAGGAAAACTGCCTATGCTTAGCGTTATAATTTGAATTTCTATTTTCGCTTCTAATCGATAACATTAAAATGGGAACGGTTATCGATCTAACAAACTCGCAGTTAACGCAGAAACTGCGCTTGGGAAATTTAATGTTTAATGTTTATTTTTGTAGAAGGATTTTTAAAATCAAGCTTTCACTGCGTCATTCATTTTTGTGTATTTGCCATAGCATAAGTCACTATTTGAAATACGTGATTTGCAATAAATACTAATATTTTTAATTACCTCCAATGTAAAAAAAAAACGTATCAAATTGTTAAGCCAAATGGAAACACACTTAATACTGACATAATGCAATATTAACAAGTAAGAAAACTCTAGTCGAGACCGCTCGACTAGGGTGTACCCTGAACCCTGCGAAGAACCGCTATTCCAAGCATTCTTAATTTCTTTTATATACACATGCATATGTACGTTCATTACAAGCAAAACATGCACACACACGCACAGGCGAAAGCACACACAAGCGCAAGTCGGTGCGTCAGCTGTTGTTTAGCTGCTTTGCATAGCAATGCTATGGGAAATTAAATGTTTAATAACTTTTTTTCTAGACGAACGATTTTGATCAAACTTGTTGAGCGTGATCATGTCATCCATATGTAATTGTGTGCCAAAGCACAAGTCTCTAGTATTTGATATACGGGAGTTACAAATTTGAGGCAAAGGGGGCGTGGCACCCAAAATTTAACAAAAACCGAAATAACATAACACTAAATGCAAAATTTGAAGACTCTAGCTAGAAAGATGAATTAGGTAGAATTTTATAGCTGAATTTAGATTTTCGTTTTTAATCGATAACAATAAAACGATAACAGTTATCGAATTTCTGAAACAAACTCGATATGCGCGCCCTATACAGGGACCTACAAAAAAAATTTGAAGTCTCTAGCTATTGTAAGTTCTGAGATCGACGCGTTCATACATACGGACAGACGGACAGACAGACGGACAGACAGACAGACGGACAGGGCTAAATCGACTCGGCTTGTCATCCTGATCAAGAATATATATACTTTATGGGGTCTGCCACGCCTCCTTCTGCCTGTTACATACATACGCCTTTCAACAAAAACATTATACCCTGAATTCCCATTTTCAATGGGTTCAGGGTATAAAAACGATGCCCTCTTAAATCCTTTGAATTGCTTTAAATTATTAAGTGCCTTAAAGCAAAATCATGATATGAACCTACGAGCAAAATAATAATTAATATACATATGTATTTACATATAATAATGTAATAAATCTTGAATATTATCTGAAACGAATGAAGAGTCTGCAAGTTGATTTCAAATGAATTAAGCAATCAAACTGAAAATGTTTGAAAAAATTATTTCATAAATAGTATCTACTTAAAAAAAATTTAACAGCGTAAATGGATTGACATAATTATAATAATAAAGTAATAAAAGTTACCGTGTTCATTTAATCTAAGTTCAATCGAACTTATTCTGAACAATACGATATAACTCTAGTTAGCGTTGAAATCAGATTGAATCACCCTGTGAATGTCGTGTTAGACATTATTGTCAGATAACTTGAGAATTTAACTAAAAGTGCATGGACTATATTCCTTAGGTTTTTTTTTTAAATATACTTTATGAACATAAGCTAGTTATTTGAAATACTGTGTTTGTGATTAATTGGTGATATGTACGGGCGATCATAAATTTATTTAAAGATCAATAACGAAAATGTTGACATTTCTAAATCAAATAATAGTAATGAAAACAGCTAAAGTTTGAATAAAATCTTTCTCACATATTAAAAAGGCGATAAAGGAGTTGCAGTGTGTTGCATGTATGTATGTATGTATGTATGTATATATGTATATATGTACATTAATGCGCCTTAAATTATATATGTATATACATAGAATAGTATTAGTTTATATTGTGGGAATGTTGGAAAAAGTCCTAATCTTTTGCATATTAAGTATTTGTTGATATTCGCTGCAAAAGACTGTTGTGTTATACACACTTAATGTTTCGTTTGAAAAGCTATTGAGAAGACGACGGCTTATGTATATACATACATATGTACATATATGCATATATGTGCGCGTGTATACTTACATACCCATATATACATTAAGGCTGCACAAAAAAGTGTGTTATGTACTAAGGCAGATGATACACATGCATATGTATATTTTTATATAGCATACACGTTATTATCATATTTATTTACATTGTTTTTTATGTAAATTAACCATTAAGTAATAATAATAATAAGAGGGGTATTAATTTTGAAAACTGACTGGCTTTTGATATATTTAAAACATACATATTATTAAAATTTACTTACATATAGATCCTTAGAGAGATTATACTCAAAGTAAAGTTAAAAATTAAATTAATCAAAATAAATAATATATATATATAGCAAACCATTAGAAATATTTCAAAGCATGTCAATTTTTTTAGATTATATCGATACATGTATATGTAATTGATAATTGAAGGTCGATATAGTTTTTAATCAATTTGATCAGACCTAAAATCCGATTTGTAGGGATTCGGGGATACCTTAAACTGGGCTTATGGGGGGTTTTATACCCAGAACCTCTTGAAAATGAGAAATCAGGGTAAAGTGTATGTGACAGACCCCATAAAGTAAATATATTAGACAAACCTAGTCGATTCCGCCATGTCCATCTGTGTATACGCATCGGTCTCGGAGTCTATTAGAGCTAGAGACTTAATTTTTTTGGTGCGTGTATAATACGCGCAGATCGAACTTGCTTCGATAAATCGATCATTTTTCGTTGTAATGAATAAAACCAAATCCTTATCCAGTTATCAAATTCTATCTAATCCATATTTGTATGCCACGCCCCATCGCTTAAATACTTGCTTTGGTAAATATACACATATGTTAAAGAAGTCCATCTTCAAAAGAAGCTCTTAAACATATTATTTCCTATAACATAGGCGTCTTGCTGTCGACGCGCAGTCGCTGGATCAACTGCGCAATTAACAGACTGTGTAATTGTGTGTCCAAATGTATGTGTTGCTCGTAATGTACATACATATATATAAAAGAAACGGGGAATGTACAGATCAGCGGTTACAGATCACAGGGCTCAGGACTAGAGTTTTCTTGTTTTATCTCCCGCACTGCTTAAGAGATTAATTATAATTTTATTGGGGCCATATACACTTGCGAGAAAAACTATGCGTACAGACCTAATGTGTGAGTTTGATAGTGAATTATTATGATAAAAAAAAATTAAATGATCAATATTGTATTGTATTTAGTTATTGGGAGGAATGCTTTTATACTTTTTTTTTAGCTGAATATTTAAAACTATAAATATTATATTATATAAAAAATGAAAATATAATTTGGTACAAATTTGTTTCTTTACAGATTCTGCTTGCTGTCACTAAAAATGTTTCATACAATAAAGCTTATAACAAAAATATTGATATGAAGGAAAAAATTAAACATGAAAAAGAAATCAAAACAAACAGTTATAATAACATAGAAATTATAATTTTTAAAAGACAATATCATATTTGGAGACTAATATGGCAAACACGATATCCATAATGTCTAATGCGTTACGAAATGTTGTGAGCAAGAAACGCATACGATACAAGGAAAAGGGATTTAATTTGGATCTTTCCTGTAAGCGCTATCTACATTATTATTTTAAAGCTTATATAAAAATTTAGCTATATGAATCGTTATTAGGAATTCATAGATCTATTAAAATTGTTAATATATTGCCTGATATTTTGATAAAAATGAATCTAAAATTATAGTATTCTTTAAAATATTGTATTTCCCCTTATACATATAATATACTGTATTATATATATAATATATATATATATAAATTCTGGATCGATTAAAACTACGGATGGTATATTTCCACATTTGTTCCCTCCTTTCATATTTTTTCAGTAATTTTTTAATACAGAAAAGTTTTCTAAAACATTTTGAATATGGCCAATCTTGTGAGGGTTTTTGGCTAAATTCAATATAGCATTTTGGACTTTTAAAAAATCGCCCAAAGGTTTTCATTGGTCCACATTTGAGAAATAAAAGTAATTGCATACAATTTTAGAATACACAAATTTTTTTTTACAATAATCCAATCCAATAACTTAAAGTTCCCAAACCTATTTAGATAAACAAAAAAGAATACGCATTTCTTATATTTTCTGCAAAAAATTTGTAAAAATCGTTGAAATGCATAAAACTTTGACCCCTTCTACATATTTGCATCAATCTACATATTCTCTTGTTAAACAAAAAGAGACCGCTCGAAAAGGGTATACCCTGAACCCTGCAAGAACCACTATTCCGTGCATTCTCCGTTTCTTTTATATATACATATATTTATATGTATGTACAATAAAAGCAACACACAAACACATACATAGGACTTGCTTGGGCTGCTAAATGTATGCCAATGTTATGGGAAATTAAATGTTTAATAACTTTTTTTCTAGACGAACGATTTTGATAAAACTTGTTGGGCGTAATCATGTCATCCATATGTATGTATGTGCCAAAGAACAAGTCTAGTATTTGAATTACGTATTTTGAAAATACGTGACTTACAAATTTAACAAAAACCGAAATTGCGTAAGGCTCAAATAACACTAAACACAAAATTTTAAGACTCAAGTTAGAAAGATTAATTAGTTGTATAACTGATTTTAGGTTTTTGATTTTAATCGATAACAATAAAACGATAACAGTTATCGAATTTCTGAAACAAACTCGATATGCGCACCCTATACAGGGACCGATTTCATTTACAGTTTTGAAAAACTATATCTACGCACTAAGGGATCTACATAAAAAATTGCCTAGCTATTGTAGGTTCTGAGATCGACGCGTTCATACATACGGTCAGACGGACGTGCGGACAGACAGACGGACAGAGCTAAATCGACTCGGCTTGTCTCCCTGATCAAAAATATATATACTTTATGGTGTCTGCCACGCCTCCTTCTGCCTGTTACATTTCAATAAAAACATTATACCCTTTTTTCCCATTTTCAATGGGTTCAGGGTATAATTAACGCATTTTCAACATATATGGATTCGGTAGTTAAGCTAAACGTTGTATTTGTTCATTGTATTACTGCTTATTATATAATTATATATGTATATTATGTATTTAATTATCTGTATATTTTGTTTATTTTTTGTTAGATATTTGCCCGAAAATAATTGCGATGGGATATCCTGCTCCGGACATTATTGAAGGCATTTACCGAAATCGTCTAGAGGATGTTTATAAATTTATGGAAGAAAATCATGGAGGGCATTACAGAATATATAATCTGTGTCAAGAACGGAGTTACGATATTAATAAATTTCATGGGGTAGAATATCAAAAATGTAATATTTTCAAACCATCTTTTAATATATTTATCTACAGAATGTTGCAACATACCCGTTTGAGGATCATAACCCTCCCCCGATAGTACTGATACAACGTTTTTGTCAAGACGTTGAGTCGTGGCTTACTAGAGATCCTTTAAATGTCGTAGCTGTGCATTGTAAAGCTGGAAAAGGAAGAACTGGTAAGAAATTACTAAGAGCTTTACGAACATCCAAGTATTAACATTATCTATTTTTGGTTGCCTGTCTATGTTTATTATAGCAATACGAAATGAAGTGAATACTGTATTTAAAATATTGTAGTATGAAATCTTTGTTTTACCCTATCGAGGAAATGAAATGAATATATTAGTTTTATGTCATCTTGTTTTGCCGTCCGTCCGCCTGTACTTAAGAACACAAACCATTTCTACGCTATTAAAGCTAGAGACTTGAAATGTTAAATATATACTCTTGCATACCATCGTCAGGTAAAGGGTCAAATCGGAAAATTATTTTCCAACATTTGAGATTTGTAATGCATACTTGCGCGATCATCGGATATACAGTTTATCAAGAAACACTTTACATACTGTATACATTTTTACACGCGCTTATATTTTGTTACAATTTTTAAAGTACATCATTTCTTTTGTTCCGCTGCAAAATATAGGGGTTTCCCAAAATTTCACAGTCAAATTGAAAGAAATGTGAAAAGAAACATGTATTAAGAGACACACAAAGCATAAATCACGGAAAAGCCCAGTTGTTTCTAAGAATTAGTGCAAAACTGAATATGAATCTGAATCTTGGCACCATACAAAATTAGTCCCCTCAGCTTTTATACCCTGAACCCATTAGAAATGGGAAAAAAGGGTATAATGTTTTTGTTAGAACGTATGTAACAGGCAGAAGGAAGCGTGGCAGATATCTATTCTTGATCGGGAAGACAAGCCGAGTTGATTTAGCCCTGTCCATCTGTCAATTTATATGAACGCGTCGATCTCAGAACCTACAAGAGCTAGGCAATTTTTTATGTAGATCTCTTAGTGCGTAGATACCTTAGTGCATACATATATAAAGAGAATTTCAAAACTGTACGTGAAGTCGGACAGTCAAACGGGGCTTACTCATTACTAGTCCCAATTTTATTTATTATCGTTCCCCATGCAAAAATATTAATATTTAGTTTCTGTAAAATCCGACTTACTTGAATACAAATGCATTTCGCGTTTGTCACATAGTAGTGAATATTTTCTCTATTTAAGCACACAATTACATTTAAATTCAAATAAGTGCAATTTTGAATGAATTGTGTTATACCTCAGAGTAATAAGTATACGTGCACTCAACATTTTTGTAAAAACTTGTAAACCAAACAATTCAACCCAATTATATTTTTGTCTTCTGTCTTAATAATAATTATTATTTACCAAATGTTTTTCACACTTAGGAAATAAGTTTATGTGCAAAAACCAATTTGTGTGTATTGGTCGATTTGAATCGAATTGAACGTGTTTTGATAAAGAAATTCTAAAAATAAAAACTTAGCAGTGAATAAAGTAGTTGTTGCAGAAGGCACATCAAAATTTTTTAATATTCCATAAGATTGCGTCGAATGCTTTTATCAACTTGTGGATTGTGTCCCGACTGAAATACGATTAATAATTTCTTAAATAATTAAAGTTCCTATGGTCGACAAATGTACCGAGTAACATTGATGACAGGTCCCACCGTGTCCTTAAGAGTATTAAGCGTCATTTAGACCTCAATGTCGGTTGAACATGGTCCCATGAAATTTTAACCGAATAATTTATCCATAAACTTAGTTCCCGGTTGACTGTACTGGCCCTAAGCCAAGGCCACTTAGAGGCTTGTTTGGAGTTTGCTGATAGGTACATGTTTTCTACGGATATTTCCCAAACTTCACATTTTCGAATGATAAAAAGTCAAATCTAGATGGCCCTGATGGCTGTCATAAGTATTGGCGCGACTTACCGAAAGAAACTCTCCATAAGAGGAATTGCGGCGGGGCTTCACTGCTTTTGGCGTGCTTCGGATATGCAAGAAAATCTGGCCTATATTTTATTCCAACAAGAATAAACACGGAAATCTATATTTAATAGCTGGATAGTGAATAATTATAGATTTTTCAGGCGAATAATGAATAACGAAGATTTTTCAACAGGACAACGCTGCAATCGACGTGACTTACGGAAAAAATACCCTGCAATTTTTGCTTTTTTAGAATGTAAGCATACAGTTATATTCCTGTAGACTCACTCTACGAACCAAGAACTACGCCCACTAGGGGCGAGACAAATGAAAACGGAAAAATCTACATCTTTTGAGCTATAAACTCACAACATTATGACTGGGATCTTTGACCTCCTCTGTTGATTTGCCAAATATATATGTATTTGAAAGTTTATTTTAGCAAAAACAAAATAAATAAATAAATGAAATAACGATCGCACTAGGATTTCAACCCATACCTCCAAAACCTCCTTATACCTCTATACTCCCCAAAGGACATCTCTACCACGGCGCCACATCATTTATGCACTGCATGTTTCTTTGCTATTCAATTACTTTTGTAAAAAAAAAAAAAAAAAAAAAAAAAACAAACAAACAAATAAAAACAAACCCTGATTTCCCATTTTCAATGTGTTCAGGGTATAAAAAGGCCGACGCCGCCCAGGTTTCAAACCTAGAGTGTCTACGATCAACGCGCGTCGCTCTTACTAAAACCGCCATTGCACTTCGAAAGAAACAAAAAACTTAATTAACACCTAATTATTCATGCAGATTTTTATTGTATTTGTGATTTCTTAGAATATAGTAAAATGTATACACTGCCTGTCGCTGCAGCCAATTGACAATTGGCTAAACAAATATTTTGTTTAATAACTTCTATGATGCTTAATGGATTTTAATGAATTCTGCATATTGATTATACAGCTAAGGTGAAAATAATAGCACCATTGTGAAATATTGAAAATAACTGAATTTTTTTTAACATCAAATGATTTCATTCAACTAAGTCAATCTATTTATATATTTTAAAAAAGAAAAGACTCCATATTTCTTGGGTATTTCAAAATATATTCCCTTATATTAGATTAGTCAAAATAATAGCACTATCCAATCACAATGGCAAAAACAAACAATTAACTTAAAAATGCAAAACAAAAATACTTTTAATTCAAAACTATTGTATTTAATTAGTCTGTTAATATTTGGTTGGGTATCCTTTATTGGCTATTACGGCCGCACAGCGCCTTGGAATGGAATCCTCTAAATCCTTGCATCTAGAAATGAGAATTCGTTCCCAACTTTTTTTCACAACCACCCAAAGTTGTTGATGTTGGGTTGCCGGTGAGAACTGCCTTTTTGACATCAGACCATAAATTCTCAATTATATTGAGATCCGGGACTGTGGGAGCCATTCCGTGATTCGCCTTTTTTTTTTGTGTACATTGGTGGTCTCCTAACGAAAGTACGAGAACAAGTCCCTCCGTGTAATACGATTGTCCTCTCGTCTATCCAAATAATTAGCAAACATGCGTTTAGCTGCGTCCTTACTGGCCAATAGTGGCACTTTTCTCGGACTACGAGCATTTAAATTATTTTCCCGTAGCCGAGTGCGAATGGTTTCAACAGATGCAGCAATATTTAAATCGTTTTAGGCTCTGTTGCTTGCTTAAATGGCTAGTCGCTTGACGAGTAATGTCGACATTACACATTTTCGCCCACGAGACTCTTCTTTTGGGACAAATTTCTTAGCTTTACTGATCATTTTGTTGGAGCAGCCCAGTAAATGACTTATTTCGGCGAATGTTTTGCCTACCTAAAGCATTTTTTCGATAACTTTCATTTTTTCATCACTGCAGTGTTTTTCGCGACCCATATTAAGAAAATAGCTATTTATTTGGTACTTAAACTATGTTTTCTTTTAAAAAATAACTTTTTCTAATAAACACGAGGTTTTCTCAATGATTATTTTCGCGCAAATGCTCTTTTTCAATGAGAGAAAAGAAACTGCAAACCTAAATTCTTTTAGTCAAGTTTTACTGTAACAAAGTGAGCTCCTTGTTTTGGTGCTATTTTTTCACCGGCACCGTATATTAAGCTAACGAAGTTTAAATATAGCAAAAATCAAAATTGTATAAAATACACATGAAACTAAATTTAAAAAAATTGGGGATAATTGGTGGCTGGTCAAATCCAAAAATTAATAATTTAACTCCCCTTCTCCTTAAATTAGCTAAAATTGACAAATACACACAAATACATTAAGGATATTATAAGACTGTGAAAATCAAAGCGAAAACACTAAGATACTAAACACCTGACTATTGTCCATTGGAAGGCTATGATGCCACTTGTTTGATCTCAAATCCGAAATTTAGGTAAAAGTAGTTCAGATTCAGCTAATGTAAATAATGTATTCAATGTGTGTATTTATTGTCACACAAAATTATTTCGTTACCTTATGAAGTATTGGAAATTGAGCGGATAAAACTTGTATTATCAAAAACTATTTAAAGTTATAGTCATTTCGATTGTTTTTGTCTTCACTTTTTATAATTTTTTATAATGTATCGTCTACAGGTACAATGATATGTGCTTACTTGGTTCATAGTAAATTCTTGAATACAGCAGATGAAGCTTTGGCTTTTTATGATGAAAAACGTACAATAGATCGGAAAGGAGTTACAATTCCATCTCAGCGTAGATATGTTCAGTATTATTCAAATTTAATCCCAGATGTACATTATGAAGTAGTCAGTCTTTACGTAAGTATCCTATACGCCCTACATAACTGTCAGTACTTTCAACAATACTTTTACAGATTTCTGAAATCCGTTTTACGGAGGCAAATTACTTGCATAATCTTGGTACAGTGCAATGTTCAATTTCCGACAGGCAAGAGTCGGCACCAGAAAAACTTAAGGCGCATGTAAGTTTGTTTATTTATTTATAAAAAAAATCTAACTTCTTTCCATTCGAATTTAAAAAAAATCAAGTAAGTAAACTATAGTTGAGACCAGTCAACTAGGAGATACCTTGAATCCTGCCAAAAGCCAGCATTCCGAAAACTTTCCGTTTCTTTTTTGCGCACAAGCGCACGCTCTGATAAATGCGCAACTAATGCAGTCACTGCGCTGGGGCTGAAATATTTCTTATGTATTAACGGAAATTAAATATTTAATACATTTTTTTGTCAAGGTATAATAAAGTCATATTTACATCCATCGTATTTGTATACCCTGACCCCATAAAAATTAGGAAATCAGAGTAAAATAATTTTGATTAAAATGTATTTTACGGGAAGAAATAGGTGTGGTAGACACCATAAAGTATATATACTCAGGTAGGCGTGCTGAGTCGATGTAGCTCTATCCATATGTATGAACGCATCGATCTCGGACCCTATAATAGATAGACTATTAAATAGTCAGCCCTTAAATTATTTCGAACTATTTTATATAAAATGTGAATGTTGTAATGTATGTATAATTTACTTTTTAATTTCTTAGACCCTGAACCCATTAAAAATGGTTTCGTCAAAATGTATATAACGGGTATAAAATGGCGTGGCTGACCCCATAAATTATATATATTCTGATTAGTGAGGCAAGCCGAGTCGAGTCCACCATGTCTATCTGTGTGAACGCAACGATGTGGAACCTTTAAGATCTAGAGACTTGAAATGTTCTATGTAGGTCCCTGAACAGGGCGTGCATATTACAACGCTGGATCAACTGCGTAGGTAGCAGAGTTTGTGATTTTGCGCCTGTGTGTGTGTTTGTGTATGTGATGTATGCTGTAAAAATCGAAATTGGAATTGTGTGGCATTTTCCACATTGCACTAGGGGCGTGGCAAATGGAAAATACGTTTTCCTGTAACTCTTGATTGTATAAGGTCTGGAGAGTTGAGGTGTGGAATGTATATATGTACATCCCAAAATCAAAAAATTTTGGCAAGTCTACGCCAACAGGGGGCGTTGGAAATCGTTTGAGCTTGTGTCCTACAGTTTAACTGCTAGAAACATCGTGATTTCATATTCACTTGTGATGCATTTTTTGCACATTTAAAGCAAAAGGGGCGTCGAATGTACAATAGACAAATCTTTGAAATAACTATTAATCGGATCTACTCAGTAAATTTGAAATCTTTTGCTTTAAAGACAATCACACTCTGAAAGTTTGATAATATACAAAAAAAGTTATTAAACATAAAATTTCCCACAATATTATTACTGCCCAAGTGCAGCCGGTTCGTAAACTACCTAGATAGTAGAGTGCGTGGATATGCGTGTGCCTGCTTATATGTGTATGTGTGACTGCAGTTTGACCCAGCTCGTCATTTACGTTGTGAGGCCTGCCAAGCCTACTTTTGCCTGTTACATACATTTTCAGAAAAATACACTAATTTCCCACTTCCAATGTGCTTAGGGTATCTTGAAAGTTAAAGATTTCCTCCTTCATTAAAAATGTAGAATATTTTTTCTAAAGAAAATTAAGCTATGCACTATATTTAAATCATTTTTTCCTTTACTCAGGAACTGAAAACATGGACTGTTGATTTCCAAAAAACTTCAATATTGGATATAACTAATTCGCCTTTAACGGTTTCTGGTGATATCAAAGTCGAACTTACTCAAAAGTCATCTAAAAAGATGATTTGCAGCTTTTGGGTTAATACATTCTTTATGCGAAATGATGCGGGTATGTATAAATTATAAATTTATTAATATGTTTTATAATTTTATCTTAGGTTTTCCGTTTTAAGTTGTTGAATCTGATTAAAATTGTATATATATTAGATGTCACAAATTTACAAAATCTTGCTATATACATTATTTATTGGTAATCTGATCAGTCTATACAAATTTTCTAACTTAAACAAGTAAGAAAATTCTAGTCGGGCGTCCCGACTAGGAGATGGCCTGAACCCCGTGCGATCTGCGGTTTTAAAACGCTGCAAAGTTTGCATTTATTATAAACGTACACAAAATTAAATTAAATTAAATTTTTAACTAATATGTTTTGATTCGATAGAGTAGCTGATAACTCGCAAACCATAGCGCCATATAGTTGATGTACGTGCACTAAAACTAGCGGTTCTTAGAATTGTGTGTGTGTGTGCAGACGTTTAGGAAAACCATATGCTTACCTATGCTAGTTACAAGTGTTTGCCGGTTGACCAAACGTCTTGCTTAATAACTTCTGTTTGACTTAATGGATTTGAATTAAATTTCTTCGTACGATCTACATAGCATATTGAATTTGGAGCCGGTATCCAAAATGTAACAAAAATCAAAATTTCATAAAATAGACAACAAAAAATATTTGGGGACTCTAGCTCTCAAGACGTGGGAGATATAATTCAATAACTAAATTTTCGATAATTTTTTTAATCGGTTCCTGTATGGTATGCACAGATTTAATAAATACAGATGAAGGCGTGGAAGAACCCATTGATCATATGTATTCTTGATCAGGGAGATAAGCCAAGTCGATTTAGCCCTGTCTGTATATATGCACGTGTCGATCTCAGAACCTATAAGAGTTAGAGACTTGAAATTTGAATTACGTATTATTAAAAAGAATCGATTAAGAAGAAATCGATATTCAGTTATATAATACTTTATAAATCATCTTTTTTGCTGGAGTCTTCAAATTTTGCTTTTAGTCTTATGTGAGCCTTATACAATTTCGATGTTTGTTAAATTTTTTATGACCCGCCCCCTTCGCCCTATTTTTGCAAAACACATTTTTTAAGTAGTAGAGACACATGTTATGGACATGATCACGCCCTTGCAACTTTGTTCAAAAACGTTTGTCTGCAAAAGTTAAATATTTAATTTCCCATAACATTAGCATACATATAGAAGCCCAAACGCAGTTGACGTAGCGACTTGCGGTTTTGCCTGCGTGCGCCTGTCTGAGTGTGTGTAATGTACTTGCTTGTAATGTACATACATATACATATGTATGTATATAAAAGAAACGTAAAATGTTTGGAATAGCGGTTCTTCGCAGGGTTCAGGGTATACCCTGGATGAACGGTCTCGACTAGAGTTTTCTTACTTGTTCTTTAATACCGCAGTATCGTCAGCATATGTAACAATTAGCATTCCTCTTGATTCGAGTCTAGCGATTGCGATGTGAGTTGGTATATCCACAGTAAAGAAGGCGCACAGAGTGGAGCCAAGGACGCCGCCATGCCTTTCAGAGAGGTCGCAATATGTACGTCCTACCAAGAAGCTCTTGATAAGCTGGTAAAGCTGAGGTGATAGGAGACACTTGGCACACTATCGAAAGCTTCATGGACGTCTAGAAAAGTGGCGACTGGTTACTCATTTCTCTTCTAGAAATTCTAGCACGAAGTTAGAAATTCTGTGCAGTTGCCCTGGTGTGCCATGCTCAAATCGGAAGTCAAATTAGAATCTCTAGATCGCCTTAAAAACAGCCTCAATGTTGATAGGTCTGTTAAGTATCAGCCTCTTCATAATTTGACTAGTATTGCGAGAAGCCTTCTCGGTATGTTCGCCGATTTCAATTTTTTTTTTTTTTAAGTCTTCGAATATTAGCACTATTATGCTGGTACGAGTCTATGTATCCCGTTGTCAAGAAGGTTCTCGTCTTGGGCTTTAATGTATACATGAAAATCATCCATCTGAGATGTAGTCTCATTTGAAACGGGGTCTTAAGAGGCTCTGTAACCATTCAGCTGTGTCGTTCTGACGCAAAGTCATGAGGACAGAAACATTGTTCCAGATTGCTATCAAATAATTCTCTTTTTTTCTGAGGAGTATGGCACCAGCGTCCAGCCGGGTTCTTCATATCCAATGTTGGTGATATGCTTAGAGAATAGTTTGTGGCAGCATCTAATCCCAAGTTTTCCAGCAAATTATCAATTTGTATTTACTTTCTGCTGAAAATCACTTTTTTTGTACGATTTGCAAACCTACTGTGAATCCGTTGGATTCGGCCATCTCCTGTTCTGGCATACTGTCTTTTGACTTTGCGTTTAAATTGAATGAGATTAACTATTAATGGTAGTAGCTGTTGCTTCCATTGGCCGTTCGCGACTAATGGAGTTCCTTACTCCTTTCGCAACCTGTTGAGTTGCCCCACCATGCGTTCTTGAGATTGTAATCACCACTTGCGGTGAATTTGTTGCCTAGCATGGCAAACACCGTTCTAATCCAACGCTGACCATGTGATAGGTATACGACAGCGATTATGACGGTCCGTAGCTGGACAGTAGCTATCTTTCTGTAATTGCTAGAGATAAAAGACTGGGGGCTGTAAGAAGTCTAGGAGCGCAAGCTGAAAGCCGTTGTAAATGGCCCTTGCTCATGGGGGTCTCGGTGGCATGCATAACATCTATATTATATGTTTTCAAAAAATGCCGAGGAGCCCCTAGCTTGGTTACGAGTATTCCACAATCCGATTTTTATGATCGGATGAGTCATTTTGTTATTAGGGACCATGGATCAGTTCTCGGACGGCCTTATTGGAGTCAATAGTCTCCTCTACCATTTTAAACAGCTGGTTAATTCTGTGGAAGATAGCTTGAATGGATTTTTACAGTGATAGGAATATTTTTCAAGAGGGATTATGCAGCAGTATTTGCGATAAATTGAAGCCCATTAGGACGAGCAATGTCAACATACGTTATCTGGCTTCTTACAGCTTTTTTTCCATCGTTGTTTGAGGTTGACAGAAATCAAATTTTGACTCGTTTTGATGATGCCAGATTTAGCGGTATATGCGGGAGATACTAAGTTTGGAGGTGCGGAATTCAGCGCCTGTTCCAAATTGTAAGTGTTGCTAAGGTTTGGAACACATACGGCTAGAGGTTTTGGGGGCTTGAGTGAGCTTTTGAAGCTTGTTTGACCGGCTGCAGCCGATACCCATTAGACTAAATTTCTGCCAAATTTTGCACCATGAAATTGTCTGCTTCTTCAGCAGGGCTACAAAGCGATTATTGCTTAATACAGTTTGTGTCGTGGGGAAAGCGCAACCTTGAGTGACGCCTTGAACTGGTCAATAGCTTGCAACTTATCCTTACGGATGGATTTGAATGTATGTACTGTGTTTAAGGCCAATCGTGTCAAAGTATTGCGCACCGAATTATTTGCAACCAGCAAAGTTTTACAAATGTTGACCACTACATCGGCCTCTATAGTGCATGACATGGTAATAATTCATGTAAAGTTTGTATCACAGCTAGTTGTTACCGATGAGGAAGAGCTAGTTGTTACGGTTGATCGCGGTTTCGTTTTACGAGTTACAATTAATCGCATCGCAACTAATTAAGCACGATGCACGCCCGATGCAAACGACAAAAGCTTACAGACTGTCATTAGCATTAAGCAAATCAAGATCAAAGCTGAAGTAAGATCTCTTGCCGTATGAATCCTAAATTTTCACATGATTTTTTGTATACTTAAACTTACAGTCGTCTTCTGAAAGCCCATTGGCAAGAATTTTCATAAAATCCAATTTATTTTTCAGTTCGCATTCCTGATGGAAATACCGGGAAATTTATGCATACCTTAAATAAATCCGAAATTGATGGTGCACATAAAGACAAAGATCATAAATCGTTTTCGGAGGACTTTAAGGTAAATAAATAAAAAGATGAATATTAAATAGATATAATGTAGAAAATTTTATTTTTGAAAAATCGATTACTTAAAACAAGCATTTACGTGCTAATCAAAGATATATTTATTTATTTATTTATTTATAAAGTATAATTGACAAAAGGAAGTGTCAACTTAAACACAAACTAACATTTTTGTTAAAGCCTAAGAACAAACAGATCAAATGTTTCAAAATATCCCCAACCCGATGGGGGTATTTTATTTACCAGTCCGGCCGGCTATGCCCCAGTTCAGAGCCCTACATGGTCAGTGATATTATTGAACTAAAGAGAATTGCTGATAGAGGCATTCAAGGAAAATTAAAAGTAAAATAGAGAGAAGCTTAACTGTAAATATATATATATATCATAAATATTGTATTGCCAAATATGCCTTAATAACAAATTCATCCACCGTCATGATTGGGTACTTTGATGGATAAGAAAAGCTGAAAGCGAGGATTTTATTAGAGGAAGAGAGGAGAGAGTTCAGCGAAAAAAAACGTGATATAATTTATTATAATTCGCACATAATACATGAAATGCACTGTGCAACGAGTACTCCGATGTGGTAAATGCAACGGACGAAAGTGCCTAGTTGTTCTTCAAGGAACTGAGAAATTAAGTTTCATTAACAAGAAGGACGAATCAATATTACCTACAATCAAATTATGTAGAAAAGCACTCCCAAGGATTGTTCTACGATTTCTTAATGAAGGAAGATCAATAAGAAGGAGACGACTATGATAAGACGGTAGACGGAGATTAGGGTCCCAGTTTAGATTTCTGAGTGCAAAGAGAAGGAACTGTTTTTGGACCGATTCAATACGATCCTGGTACACTTTATGCTGTGGAGACCAGATAACAGTATTCTAAAATAGGTCGTACCAGCGAAACATAAAGGAGTTTGGTTACAAAAGGATCATTGAACTCTTTTGCCCAACGTTTAATGAAGCCAAGAACACTTTTGGCTTCTAATGGTTGAGATATGAGTATTGAAGCGAAGTTTTGAATCGAAAAGTACACAAAGATCTTTCACAGAAAAAATGCGTTGCAGAGAATCGCTATTAATTGAATAATTAGCAATGTATGGAGTAGTACGACAGAAGGTCATTGTCATACATTTAGAACAATTTAAACGCAACTTATTGGCCGAGCACCAAAGTTGGAAGAAATTAACATCTTCTAAGCATTGATGATTGATTGTGTTAAAATAAGAAAGGCAAAGTTTTACGTCATCAGCATACATGAAGATCTTTGAATAAGAAATACAACTGGGGAGGTCGTTGATAAATAGAGCAAAAAGTAAAGGTCCGAGATGACTACCCTGAGTTACACCTGAAAGATCGAAGATTTGTTTCGAAAAAGATGTTCTCAACACAACTTGTTGAGTTCTACCCTTTAAATAGGATGATAACCAAGATAAGAGTTTAGGAGAAAACTCTATGAGATCTAGCTTATGAAGAATTACTTCATGGTGAACTGAATCAAATCAGTTTGCATTTTATTTAAAAAACTTTCGTTTACTAGGGAAGTAAATTCTAGCAGATTAGTCGAGGTTGATCGATTAAGGACAAAGCCATGTTGGAATGACGAAATAATTGATTTACAAAATTGTTGTAAGGTTGAGGTTATTATCTTTTCAAATAACTTCGGAATAGCCGATAGTTTGGCCATACCCCTGTAACTAGAAATGTCAGACCTCCCACCATTTTTATATAGAGGGATAATGAACGACTCTTTCCAAATAGACGGGAACACAGTGGTTTCCAGAGATAAGTTAAAAAGTTCAAGTAAAGGTAACTGAACCTTTATAATACAACTAGGAATATTATCAGCTCCAGGTGAGTAAGAAGATTTCATTGACCGAATGTTTGAAATCAGAGAATCAAGGGAAATATTGAAAGCGTTAATAATATTTGTAGAAGAGATATGATAAGGGTAAGAAGTTTTATAGGGGTCAACAGATGAATAAGTTGATTAACATCAACGGAATCAGACCAATCTGTTGCACTAATAAGTGGTTAAACAAAGCAAAATTGCACTTATTATAACAACGTCGTTTGGATAGAGTAGGTTCACAAATTGGAGGAGTACTTAGGGACAAAGATACCTCCAATGTAGGATGGTAAATATCCTCAGGTAAACAAAAAGGGGGTGATCTAGAAACATTAATGCATTAGTCATCATTAATAAAAACCAGATCAAGCCATCGATTCTGATGATTTGCGATTGAATTCATCTGAGACATACATAGCAACAGAAAGTAATTCATCAAAGAAAAAATGATCAATTGTAGGAATAAGGGAACTTGAACTAGGATTAGAAATCCAAGAAGTGTTCGGTATATTAAAGGCACCCAACACCAGAAACAAATCATTATCCTTTACATGTCCATACACTGAAACTACTCAAAAAAACTCGTCTGAGTTTAGAATTCAGGCCACGAACGTTTTGATATATTAAGAAGATCTGTGAAGCAGGTGGAACTGTTATTAGTTTTTTGGCACAATATTAGATGAAGATTGTACCGAGGAAGGGTTTAGCAAAACCAGAGACAGAATATTTCGACTCTTATGCTTAAATTCATGCACAATTACATGAGGAGGCTAAAATTTGGCGTCCCAAATTGTTGTGAAGAATTCAGTTGGCACGTTGATTTTAAAAGAAGCAATTTCACGAGTCGCAAAATTGAACTTCGATATAGATACTTTAGCTTTTGAGTAAGTATAGTAAGTGTGGGAGAAATGGCCAGAAAGTTGTTAGTAGTTTGAGCAACAGATGGAGATAAAGGAGTTGGAATCAGTATAGACTCTGGGATATCTAATACTGGGGTCCCTGACGCACTGCAAGAAGGTGGAATCGCAAGGGAGTCAGAACAAGGTGTAGAAGGAGCTAATAAATTTTGAGACCCAGGCATAGAAGGTGGTCCCAACTGATTCAAAAGATTCAAAATCATATTGATTTAATAATTTATCAGCAGCATCTAGTTCATCAGACAACTGTTTTGATAGATTATAAATTTTTAAAAATTCAACCCGCACCGAGTTATACATTTTGGAAAAATATATTTGTTTTTCCAAACAAAGTGGACAAAACCAACGTAAGGCAGCACAACCAACTTTAGCAGTTGACATGACCTTATCGTAGTCGCGCCCTGTAAGGCCAGCACATTTACTGTTCATCATATTCTCACACAACCAGCAATTAATAAATTGCACTTGTGTAGAATCAGAAGTTTGTCGCATAGAGCAAGTTTTTTTTAAAACAGGCCATATTGGCAATTGGGATTCAAGAAAAAAAACAGAAAAACAGAAGATTAGAAACTGAAATGAAAAAAGCGCAAGGCAAAGGGAGGATATATGTGTTGAAAGCAGAGCTTGCATATAACAGTTGAGCGTTTTTTCGTCACGCTTAAAGTCAGAGCAGGAGCGAAAAACAGAAAATATTCCGCTCTCGCTCTGAGCAAGAGCGATTTTTTCTTGTCTGAATCGGTCTTCCCATGAGGGTTGTTTTTTGGGTTTTTTGCGTCGATCGTTATTGCTGAACATCTGTTCGCGAGCGGAAAATTTTTTGTTCGCGAGCTGAGCCTCAGCAAGTGAGCAAATGACCGAAAAAGTCAATGAAAAAGGTCTTTTGACACTCTTACAATAATTTGCCTTGTTGGAAAAAAAAGATTTTTTTGGTATTAAGATGTTATTTAACTAGTACTAAACTTATACTGTCTATTGTTAAGTTAAATATCTAATTATACATTTAAATTGTCTGCGCTTATTGAACTTCGCCGTTCATTTAATATGAAATGTAGGACTAAAAATGAGTTGCTACCTGTGCAAGCGCATTTAAATGTGGCAATCTAAGCTTGATATCATTAAAAAATTAAATATTTAGTAAATGTAATATACAAACTTGCGACGCAAGAATATTTTGCGTACTTTGATTAATACCATACACAAAGTACGTTTGCATCGCACATGAACATGCATCAGTCGCTCAAAGACCTTTTTCTTAATTTTACTCAAGCGTTCGCTCGCGGTCTGACCGAAACAAATGAGCAGAGCTCGCAAATAACAGTTGAGCATTTTGCGTGGTCTTCGAATAACAGTTTTCACTGAGTATTTGACGAAAATGCTCGCGAGCGAGCGAAAACAAAGGGTCTTCGCTCAGTTCGCTCGCGCTCGGACTACAACCGTTTTTTTCGTTTCTCATTTGTTTCGGTCAGACCGCGAGCGAACGCTTGAGTAAAATTAAGAAAAGGTCTTTGGGCGACTGATGCATGTTCATGTGCGATGCAAACGTACTTTGTGTATGATATTAATCAAAGTACGCAAAATATTCTTGCGTCGCAAGTTTGTATCTTACATTTACTAAATATTTTAATTTTTTAATGATATCAAGCTTAAACTTGCTTTTAGCCCTGCATTTCATATTAAATGAACATCGAATTTCAATAAGCGCAGACAATTTAAATGTATAATTAGTTATTTAACTTAACAATATGCAGTATAAGTTTAGTACTAGTTAAATAACAACTTAATACCAAAAAAAAATCATTTTTTCCAACAAGACAAATTAATGCAAGAGTACCTAAAGACCTTTTGCATTGACTTTTCGGTCATTTGCTCACTTGCTGAGGCTCAGCTCGCGAACAAAAATTTTCCGCTCGCGAACAGATGTTCAGCAATAACGATCGACGCAAAAACCCAAAAACAACCCTCATGCGAAGACCGATTCAGACAAGAAAAAATCGCTCTTGCTCAGAGCGAGAGCGGAATATTTTCTTTTTTTCGCTCCTGCTCTGACTTTGAGCGTGACGAAAAAACGCTCAACTGTTATTTGCAAGCTCTGCAAATGAGAAACGAAAAAACGGTTGTAGTCCGAGCGCGAGCGAACTGAGCGGGTCTTCGCTGTTTTCGCTCGCTCGCGAGCATTTTCGTCAAATACTCAGTGAAAACTGTTATTCGAAGACCACGCAAAATGCTCAACTGTTATTTGCGAGCTCTGGTTGAAAGAGAAACTCGCAACAACAAAACGTAAACAAATGTAAGGAGAATAAAATAAAGAGAAGAGCAGTGAAAGATAAAAAGCAGGATGAAAGTAAAAAATAAAATTACCGACGCTGCACAAATCACAAGCACCTCTCAAAAGCAATAACAAATCACAGCGGATAAATCACAGTGATAAATGGCAACAATAACCAAAATCAACAGTGAGAAATAAAAATATTAATGTTTAATCAAAAACAAAAGACAAAAGCCGCGGAGAAAAAAAACACATCTACAACTTTCGAACTAAGAACTCTCTCTATGTTCATTAAGTAACATGATTTTTATTTAGTGAAATTAAAATACGATTTTTTTTTTATGTAAAACATTGTTTTACTACATTTTGCCTACGGTCGCATGCGACAAATTTAATCTTTCAGTAATCTTTTGAGTTGTTATTCAATGATTTGGATCGACCAACGGACTTTATTTTATCTACATCGGCTTCAAGAGGCTCTCCAGGACGTGGTGCATCCTCAAGATTAACGTTGTCAGAACCAAATTCAAAACCAATTTTGGCATTGGTGTTCGTGCACATAAAAACAATTTTCGCCTCCTTTGCACTGAATTTTTACCCTTTCGCACCAAACCAAAACTATCCAGAAAATTTAACAAGATTCTGTACAAACAAGCCCTACTATATCAGCTATTTAAATATATAACGGTTAAGTGGCTAAGTGCGAAGTTGACTGCGAAATAATGCAATAAGATCAACAGTTGCCGGCAAACGAAATTATTTTGTAAACGAGCAATAAATATGTTGTTAAGGTCCTTTTTTCTTATAATTTCTCAAACACAACTGTGTCCGTCCGAATATAGTCGCGTCCATCCGAAAATATATATTATGATATTACTTTTATCGATCACAATCGTTGCCAATAATCATTAATTGTTGATTGTATTTCAAAGTTTTAATTTAAATTTTTTATTTAGTGCATACTAAGCATTTGAATTTGCTGAATATGAAACATATTAATCAACCTATTGTGTATGCTAAAGATTTAATATCTAAACATTAATTTATGAGTGAATTTTTAATGCCTTATTTTTTCATATTGCAGATCTCTCTCGTATTTATAAATGAAGAAAAACTCTCCGACAGTATAAGCGCTGCACCCTCACTAGAGAGCAACAGGAGCAGTAATCAAAGTTCAGAGTTTCTTCCTGGTGATAATGATACGAATCTAAGCAGTGGAGGTTCTATTTTAAACTCTCCGTCCTCAAGTCGTATGTTTGATACCAGTAATAAAAGAGGTGAAAGCCAATCACACCTAATAGCACATAACAAAAAACTTGTAAGTTTAATGTGTTAGATAAAAAAAAATCTGAAGACATAAAATTATTTTTTTTTAGAATAAAAATCTACATAAAAAATCAACTATCTCAAATTTTCCTGCAATGGCATCTAAACGAAAACAATCTTCAAAATGTCTACTAAATGTTAATAATACCTTATCAGGCAAGGACAACAAAAAACAGCATATTTTTAATCAACCGTCCGGTAAAAAAATTGATGTGGTGTCAAATAAGTGGCCCAGTAACATGTATGAAAAAGCCTCAGAGGGTCTACGTATATTTGATCGATGTAATATTTCCAATATTTCTGGCGGAGATAATATTTTCGAACAGAACTCACACCATACTTGCAAACGATCGTCTTCTGAATTAAATCAGAGTGGGGAAGAAGGAGACGAAGATTGGGAATCCGGTGAGTACGATACAGAGTACGAAATACAGTCGTAATTTTTTTTCTATCTGTAAACTTTTCTTTCTGCAATACCTTGATTTAAAATTTAATTTTACGGTTTATAAGATCTTTTCACGTTCCTAATCCTACTAATTAATCGTGTACTCCGCCTTAACTTACACTTCTGCGACGTGTTATCTCTCTGGTATTGCCTCTATCCCTCATTGCGAACAAATCCTGAACTGCATCCGATTTGAATATCGCCCATTTGGCAGGTGACGTAGTTAGTTCGGCAGTAGTTTGGTGCTATCATCGTTCTTGACATATGGGTGTTACGGATATTATAACATCTGGAAATAGTGGCGTTGCGTTGGTAACCGTGTTTTTAGCATGAAAAGTTAAAATGCTGGACTGGAATCAGCCTCTATTTTTATCACTACTTTAGATGTTATTTTAGAGTCTTGCATGACGTACTCTATTTGACCTAATGATAGTGTGGACAATATTGATATGGGTCGTTCAAACCATCGGCCTCTATATTATGTACCGGTGTTCTGAGTCTTGTCTTTTTTAAATGGTGAACAACCTGCAGATAGGCCCATATAGGCGTTTACATTAGTTTCGTAACTTTAAACAAATTTAAAATTTTATATTTTTAAACTGCTGAAAATTAGTTTCAGACATGGGTTTGAGAAACCACACGGTCCTAGAATTTTGTTATGTTACAGTTGAATCTCAGTTGGCCTACGTTTCTATATATCATTGCTAAAATCGGTAGACTAAAGTCTTATGATTGTTTTATATGTCGTGTCCTAAGATTCGAATTAGTGCTTCAACATACAGTTGCCATTGGTCGCAAAGTAAAACTTTTCTGTTGCACCTCCTATTATCTAAAGTTCGTAATAGAGTTTAGATAGAAATGTTCGTTCTGAAACTTCAGTCCGAGTCCGCTAAGCTTGTTCACTAAAGTTTGAAACTTATAACAAATGTTAGCAATACGGCTAAAAGTTTTGATTTGTTGTACTTAATGAAATCAACATTTTGAAAAATATTTTTCTGAAAGTAACAGTTTGAAACATGAGCAAAGTCGACCTGTGAGAGTCTGCTTGTAGGAAATCCGGTACATACTGAACAGCCAAACTAGCGTTTAAGAGAACTAGTCTTGCAAAAATTATTTATCTTCTAAACAAACAAAAATAAAACTGGTAAAGTCTAATTAACTTTAGAATACTGTCATTACTATTCCAACAATATTGAACATTTGTGTCGATAACTCTCATATAATGATTGATGATTTTATGAAAAGTACTTGAAAAATAAGTTTTTAAATCTTCATATTCAAAACATGTTTTCTAAAGAAGTTATATTAAACTACATATATAAAATATTTATATACTAGTGACATAGAATTCCTGGTGTATATAAGAGAGTAGACAATATTTTATATTAACTCAGAAAACTGCTGAAAATCAGGATTATTGTTCTATGAGCTAATAGTGCATTATTTCGTATTTATTGTGAAGTTAATCAAAATGAATGATAACATCAATATTATTAAATATATGATACATATTTGTATTAGACAATACTTAAGAAAGAACTATATGTTATTTAAAATTTAGCAAGCACTAATACTAAGGGCTGTTTCGGTACGTTTTCTTTTTAATATGCGGGAAACAAATTCCATAAACTCACAGTTTTATTACACCTACCCGCGAATTCCTTCGGAAATATGTTAAATCTTCCTGAAAACCCGAAAGGCTTCGAATATTACATAAGTGTACATCAATACGGAGTGTCCCCCAAACAATCAATTCATCGTCCACCGCACTTTCAATGATATAAATTTATTTAAAATAATCGAAGGAACAGGAGGGAAAGTGTAATCATATTTAGAAGCATAGGTTATGTAGCAGCAACAATTCGGACATATTATCACTATTGTAAGTTGCTATGCGATTGAATCATCGATTTAATATTAGATAACGTCGTTATGTATTAACAAATATATTTGCAGGATCTTAATTTTCATAGCTGTGGAGTTAGCTACGCCACGCACTACACGTAAGGAATCAGATACAAAAATGTTTTGCTGTCAAAATTGATATGACTTGTTGTTGCTAAGGGTTGCTGACTCTACTGTGAGCAGCACATTCATCAGAATATGTGGTGAGTCTATTTCACCTTTAATCTGTATAGTGAGATCTCTGTTTTCAATAGACGCAGTTTTACCTTCTTGAATTGCATCTGATTAAACTAGTTCTTCTAAATTCAAATGTGTTAAATATACTTATTATTATTATTATTATTAAAAATATATATTTGTACAAATGATTTTATTTTTATTTATGTATTATTCATTTCGTTTTATTCTTCCTCACAAATTTCAGTCGAGTGCTTCATCACTAAACAAAGATATACAAAAAAGAACCGTACAATTTTCCCGTAATGTTTATTTTTATTATAACGTTAAGTTGAATTTGCGAACGAAATAAATAAATGATTCTTTCATTTTTGGCTGATAACTTCATCCTATTTGAACTTTGAATCAGAAATTTTGTTCAAACTGTTAAAATAAATAAAAAAATAAATGAGTTTTAATTCAAATTAACATTCGAAGCAGCTCCAATTTTTTTTCTCACAAAGAAATGTGGAGTTTCTTCTGTTTAACGTGGCAGAATTATAACACTGCTGTAGAATACTGTGAACATTCACTCAAGGACTCAACAAATTATTGAAAAAAAAACTCCGTTCTGTTCGCCCATTAGCAGTTTACAAATGACTAAAAAAAATCAATTGGTTAAGGAAAATATCAGCGCGTCTCAAATACTATGTAATTTGACTCTGTGAATATTCATGAGATGTGTGCTGCAAATCTTGAAGATATCAGTAAATATTTCGTATTAAATTAAATTAAATTTACATGGTTCTGATCCTGATCCTAAAAACCCCATGTTCCCAGAAAGTTTCACGGATTGTCCTTATTTATATTGGCTGCGTTCTGATTGCTTACAACGCATTTTTTTCGCCAAAGATACGTGCGAAGTGCTGATAAACATTGTATGCTTATTTTACATTTATATTGCAAGCAACATACTCACATATACGCACGTAAGCATAAGAACGCGCTCTGCTACCTGCGCAGTTGTCGCAGCGACTGTCTCCTATGTTGTAGAAATTAAATGCTCACACATTTTTGTGTAGGTGGATGGTTTTTATCAAACTTTAGAGATTAGAGGCGAAAGGGGCGTTGCATCCAAAACATATCTAAAATTAAAATTGTATAAAACTCACATGAAACTAAAAACAAAAAACAAACAAATTTACTTGTTGGACACTGAACACATTAAAAATTGGAAATGAAGGCTGCATTAAAATATATGCATCCATAAACTATATCTATTCAGGGCGATGAGCTAAATGTATTTAGTCCGTCAGTACTACGTAGGTACGTGTAATGAACATGTATATTTTATAATTTTCAGTTTTGTTATACTTCGTCTTAAATCTATAAAAAACATATTTCAAATACTAGAGACTTGCGCTTTGGGAAGAAAATCCATTAAAAAACAAAGCACAAGTTTCTAGTATTTGAAATATGTGCTTTGTAAATTTGAGGCAAAAGGGGCGTGACATCAAAAATTTAAGAAATATTGAAATTGTATAAGGCTCACTTGAAACTAAAAACAAAATTCAAAGACTCTAGCTAGAAAGACGATAGAACAGAATTTTATAACTGTTTTCGTTAAAACTAACTCGAAATGCGCGCCCTAAAACCATTATACCCTGATTTCCCATTTTCAATGGTAAGCAGAGCGTAGATTTTTGCGTGATTGCTCATGTGTCTGTGTATATGTTGCTTGAAAATTTTTTGTAAAATAAGCATAGTATCATTAATCATAAAACACATAGACGAGACAACTAGAAGTTTTTTTACCTGCAAAAACAAGTCATGAATATATACTTCGCAAAACCATTATATGTACACTGATTTCCATTTTTCGATAACGTTTTAAATCGACTGCATACAAATGGGTTAAAGTTATCTTTTTTACACGTTTATTTTTCCATTATTCATCAATGAATGCCAACAGGGACAGCTTTTGTAACTTTAGCTGAGTTTAGCTCAGTTTCATTGATGTCGATCTTAACAAACATACATTTATTATGATGTTAATATAACAGGAGGACAAAACGCCTGAAAGTAGAACAAATTCATATTTATTATACTTTTTAAACTTTTTAATTGCAGATATTTATCTGGGGTGATATCTTCATCAACCATGACAAGAGGTGATAACCCACCACTCCACAATTTTGGCTGCCATTATGTTATTTATTTATTTTTTAAATACAGCAAGCTTATAGTCTTTGTTGTAAAAAAAATCAAGCTTAAACAAACAGTTGATTGCACACTCATTGTTTTAGTCTAAATTCAAAATATAAGAGTAAAATTTTCAGCTCAAAGAAAACCCCTGCCATTGTATATTTTTATACTTCGTTCCTACAAATAAAGGCATTGGTATTGTAAAGATATATGATAAAAAAGAAGTTTGTATTCGGTTTCTTCATGTCGAATATCACTTAAAATTGGTTTTATTAGGTGGTGCCACAAATATAACTTAACATAAGCAATACATGTATCCTGAGATTTACACATACTGATATCTGTACTAAACTTAAACTGAGAATTGCGTAGTTTTTATTATTATTATTGCATTGTCTTTTATTTTAATTTCAATATTTTAAGCTTATAAAATTAGGAATTTTGTTGATCAATTGACTTTTTAAAAATTTAAATAATATTAAAAAGTATTAATATTTAAGAGCTTTTTTTTACATTTATTAAAGTGCTATAATTTAGAATTTACATTTTCAACCAGAAGAAAAATGGAGGAATAATAACAGAGTGATATGTTTTTGTAGACTTAAAAACACAAACAAAATTTAAATGACCCTTATCGTTTGTAACAGTGGAATAAAAAAATCATTGATCTCACTGATCAATTTCGTGTAATAATGGAAATTTTCAAATTGAAAGTTCAATAGGCCAACATATTTATATGCATATCATAGTCATCAGTTCTCAAAAAAATTTTCCTAAAAATTTCGATCGGTGACCATAGCTTCTGTAAGATATTTTATCATGCATTTATTTGAGAAGAGCCTTTAAAACTCAAAGCATTCTTACAATATTTAATTTATTTATTTCAATCAAAACTCACTGCATATTTTTAGATTTGGAAAATTACACTACACCCTAATAAAGTTATGATTATCAATTCTTCAAACTTAAGCAAGGTGAATATTTCAGTTTTTTAGTTATTGACGTTATTGACTCACTCAATTATAATGTTCCCTTTTTCTAAATAGGAACGCTTACTCATCTAGCCGAAAAATATTTTTGAATGATTTTCAAATATAAAATGTTACATCTTACACTAGCAACTAATTATTAACACAATCGAAGTACTCTATCTTCACCACATCATCTCATCTGAACCTCTTTGCCTTACTCTTATTTTCTGTTTCAGATTATCTCTGGGAAGTCGCTGACCGGTAATGGCTGCGTAACTGTGTATAGTTTACCGAACGGTCTATAAAGCCTTCCCAACCGAGTAAGAGATAATCTGAGTTATTCCTTTAGTCCCATATTATACCGGTTCTTGTTGAGGATATCTAGTAGTAAAACAGAAGGACTGACAGTAAGGTAAAAATTAAACAATCACCCTTTCAGGAACAACAAAAAGATGAGATCCCAACAGTTTTAATATAAATCCACACGTTACGATTATGAGCCCACGATATACAATAGGCACGGAAAATGGCCTCTTTTATAAAGAAATTAAAATAACTGGAATAATTTTTGCTTTAAATGGTCTTCTCTTACGATATTAAATATATTTATTTGTTGTATAGTAAAATTCGAGAATTTAATTACTAATTTGAAAAAATTAGGCATTATAAGTTGACGTCTTAATGTTTTCGAGATTGTGATTATAAGCGTTAATATTTAATTTGCGAATTCTTTTAAGCCATTTGTATGATCCCGACATTCCTCCTAATATGATCTACATTTTAAATCTTCAATTGTCATATTAGTTCATTTAATCTTTATACTTTAAATGTTTTATACCCTAATCTCATTAATCAGAATGGCGGACTGATTTTGACTACCGCTAAAGCTAAATATTTTCGTGTAATTTGTAACTTTCGGATTTTTATACCCTGAACCCATTGAAAATGGGAAATCAGGGTATAATGTTTTTGTTGAAATGTATGTAACAGGCAGAAGGAGGCGTGGCAGACCCCATAAAGTATATATATTCTTGATCAGGATGACAAGCCGAGTTGATATAGCCATGTCCGTCTGTCCGTCTGTCCGTCCGTCCGTCTGTCCGTCTGTCCGTATGTATGAACGCGTCGTTCTCAGAACCTACAAAAGCTAGAGACTTGAAATTTTTTATGTAGGTTCCTGTATAGCACGAAAAGATCGAGTTTGTTTCAGAAATTCGATAACTGTTATCGTTTTATTGTTATCGATTAAAAACGAAAATCTAAATTAAGCTATAAAATTCTATCTAAATCATCTTTCTAGCTAGAGTCTTCAAATTTTGCATTTAGTTTTATGTAAGCCTTACGCAATTTCGGTTTTTGTTAAGTTTTGGGTGCCACGCCCCCTTCGCCTCAAATTTGTAACTCCCGTATATCAAATACTAGAGACTTGTGCTTTGGCACATACATACATATGGATGACATGATCACGCCCAACAAGTTTGATCAAAATCGTTCGTCTAGAAAAAAAGTTATTAAACATTTAATTTCCCATAACATTGCCATGCAAACAGCAGCCAAAGAACAGCTGACCCAACGACTTGCGCTTGTATATGCGTGCGCCTGTGTATGTGTATGTTTTGCTTGTCATGAACGTACATATGCATGTGTATATAAAAGAAATGAAGAATGCTTGGAATAGCGGATCTTCGCAGGGTTCAGGGTATACCCTAGTCGAGCGGTCTCGACTAGAGTTTTCTTACTTGTTATACCCTGAACCCATTGAAAATGGGAAATCAGGGTATAATGTTTTTGTTGAAATGTATGTAGCAGGCAGAAGGAGGCGTGGCAGACCCCATAAAAGATATATATATTCTTGATCAGGGTGACAAGCCGAGTTGATATAGCCCTGTCCGTCTGTCCGTATATATGAACGCGTCGATCTCAGAACCTATAAAGCTAGAGACTTGAAATTTTTATGTAGGTCCGTGAATAGCACGAAAAGATCGAGTTTGTTAAAAAAAAAAAAGTCGATAACTATTTTAATTTTAATGTTATCGATTAAAAACGTTATCGAATGTTAGTTATTAAATTATATCTCTCACATCTTTGAAGTCAAACTCCCCAAATTTTTTTTGTTAGTTTTATAATTGTTTTATGTAATTTTGTTAAATTTTGGATACCGCCTCCAAATTTCCTCGAATATTTAAATTGAGGTTAGTTGCACTCAAAGCCAACAAATGAATGGGTTTGCATTTTTAAAAATTGGAAAAAATGTAATAAAATATGTTGAACATGAGCTGATAATTTCATTTATTAAAGATAACATTTGGCCAATCGGCCAAACACGTGACCAGCAGCGCAAAGCAAACAGTCTTCCTATACATGTGCATACACACACATACACATTGAACTGCATGCATCTAGCTATTTCTAAGAACCACAAGTTTTAGTGTACATATTTTCAGTATATGGCGATATGATTTGCGAATTAATAGCTGTTCAATTGAATCGAAACATGGATGGCGCTATGCTATCGAAACATAGATGGCGCTATTGGCTAAACAATTGAAAATGAATTGAATCTAATTTTGCGTGCGTTTATACTAAATGCTAACTTTTCAGTATTCTTAAAAGAGCAGATAGCATGGGGTTCAGGTTATCTCCTAGTCGAGTTGCCCGACTAGAGTTTTCTTACTTGTTTGTTTACTTATTTCTCTTTGTATACCATAACCTGATTTCCCATTTTCAATGGTTTACTTTATGATATCTGACACGCCTGCTTCTGTACATTTTAACAAAATAATTATATGCCGATTTCTCATTTTCAATGGTACAAGAAGTAAGATTGTTGAAGTCAGGCGGTACAGACTGTAGAATACTCATTCACGGCACAGCAGCCAGCTCCTAAAGATTGCAGAATACACATAGCAGCAAATCTGTCGGAAATACAGTTTTTCCGATTTGCCAAAAAAAATCCTAAAATTATTGGGTCCTTGGCAAACTCATTTTTGCAGCAATTGTCAAATTTTGCTTAAATCACCTCTAATTATTCTACCAATCTAAGGATATTTTTGGCCACTTCACAGCGTCCTGTTCCAATAGAAGAGCAACTCAACTACCCAATTGCGAGGTATCTAGCACTAAAACTAGCACCCGTCAACTTTTGCGGTTTCTACGCTTCCTTTGGGCCTAAATATATCCGCCATATTTTATTGATCTTGGGTTATCATTCTTTAAGTTTCTAGCACCAAAATTTGAAAAGTCACTTATAATTTAATCCGATGGGCGTGGTCATATAATCTTTTGGTCCATCTTTTTAGGATGAAGATACAGCGTTACCTGATTTGCAACGTCCCCAATGGGATAGATATATCCGCCATAGCTTTTTTATCCTGTCAACGATTATATATATTTTATATCTCAACTATCTAGCACTTCTACAAGTGCTTATGAGATAGAGGAATATTCATTATCTGATTTGAAAATTCTGAGTATAAGTGTCTCAAGTCTCTTGCTTGAGAAGTTTGAAAATAGTTTGCGTTTATATGGACAGACAGCAACATGAAAATTGTTTTTATCATTAAAACGTAACCACTTCGAATTTAATAATTGATGCTGTTGGTATTGTTTTTCTGTTTTGTTGTGTTCCCTAACTAAAATAATAATTTTAGGTATGTTTTATGATTTGTTAGTCATCTCTAAACTTATCAAATATTTAGAGTACTACAAAGGTGTAAAATTACCTATTATATTTATTTTAAGTGGCAGATTTGGTTAATTGCTTTCAATGTTTAACTGTGTTGAGCATTTGTTAAAAATATGGTTGTAATTAGGTTTTAAAATATTGTTGACGAAATTTATCATTTTTGGGAAAAAAAAATTGTGAACCATTTAAAAGTTAAATGAGATGAGATTAAACATAATTATTAATATGATATGAGGTATAATCAAGACAACGAGGTTATCTTGATCAATATTGCCCAAATTTTTGAAATACCTAAGGATAGCGCCATCGTTTTTGTGATGTACATCGTTTTTTTTATTGATTAATAAAAATCAGCAAAATCTAGAGATCGAGCCTGCCAAGTTAATAATCGTTAAAAACGAATATAATAAATATTTTTACTATCAGATAGCGTGTGTAACACGAGCATTTAGAAACTAAAAATTTGTCTTATGAAATAAATATATTAGTTTCCTCATTTATTACGATATTTTTTAACAATTGTTTTTTTATTATATTACAGGTGAATCAACATACCTTTAAATAAATTGTATTTTGGACCTATTATACTTGGAGATCTACATAAATTTTACTTATAACATTTTATAAATGTATATGAATTTGTAAATATATAGATTTAAAATAGGTATTATATTATAAAGTAAATTTCTCTTTGAATGTGTACTTTACGACATTAAGATACAAATAAAATTTGTCGTAGTTTATCACAATTTAAAATTGTACACTTAATTACACTTCAATCTAGGTTATAGATCTCAATCAATTGACAAATCGAAAATTTTTCACCAACCTTTTTGATGGTATAGTGTGGAGTAACTACACAAGATTAATTATGAATTTATACCTTTGTTGCACTTTTACTTTTTTGGAAAAAACTTAATAAACATAGATTTAGAAATCCTTTTTCCTTTTTTCCAGTTAGGTGGAACCAATTAAATACTTGTAAATATCTTGGCATTGAGAATGTGAATGTTTTTGCATATTTTACCACATATTGTCACTACATTTCAAATTGTTGACAATTTGAAAAAATTGGTCAATCAGTTATAACAAACATGTATAATCTGTTATGATATTATTTAATTAACTCATTGTTTTTGACGTTGTTAGCACTATTTTTATTCAGAAAATACATACTTGCTATTTGCAACGAACTTAGATGGTTATAATGAGCACATATTCTACTGAATTTTTTTACACCCTGGATTCAGGAAAAATGGAAAATCAGGATATGTTTTTGTTGCTATTTTCATTATTTTTATACCCTGAACCCATTGAAAATGGGAATTCAGGGTATAATGTTTTTGTTGAAAGGCGTATGTATGTAACAGGCAGAAGGAGGCGTGGCAGACCCCATAAAGTATATATATTCTTGATCAGGGAGACAAGCCGAGTCGATTTAGCCCTGTCCGTCTGTCTGTCGATCTCAGAACATATAAGAGCCAGAGACCTCAAATTTTTTGGAGGTTCGTGTATAGCACGAAAAGATCGAATTTGTTTTAAATAATCGATAACTGTCATAGTCTTAATGTTATCGATTAAGATCCGATATTGTTATTAAGTTATAAAACTCTATCTAATTCATCTTAATAGCTAGAGTCTTCAAATTTTGCATTTAGTGTTATTAGAGCTTCACACAATTTCGGTTTTTGTTAAATTTTTGATGCCACGCTCCCTTAGCCTCTAATTTGCAAAACACGTATTTCAAGTACTAGAGACTGTGATTTGGCACATACATACATATGAATGACATGATCACGCCCAAGTTAGATCAAAATCGTTCGTCTACAAAAAAAGTTATTAAACATTTAATATCTCATATTATCGGTGCCTTGCAGCCTGAGCGTAGTTGCTGGGTCAGAATGCACAGTTAGCAGATTGTGTGCTTGTGCGTGTGTTAGCGATTCCTAGGAACCGCGATTCTTCACAGGGCTCACGTGATCTGCTAGTCGAGCAGTATCGACCAGAGCAATCTCGTTTTTTTTTTTTACTTTTTTCTGCCTTTTACTTAAATATATACTTGATAAAAGTGGATCTGAAGAAAAGAAGTCCCCATAAAAGACAGTCATATTGTTGTTCCGTGCTTCTAAAACACTTCCTTCCAGACATCCAATCGCAACTAAGGATGAGTTCACTATTTGCCAGCTGTTAATTAATAATGGTTATATTGGATAGCTGGGATATGTGTTTATGTTTATATATAATTAAAATGTTTTTTTTTTACAAAATACATTACATTTTTAATTACTGAGATGAAATAGTGATTTATTATACTTTTTCACGAAGTGAAATAAGTATATTGGTTTCTTGCAATGTCTGTCATGCTGTCCGTTCGTCTGTCCGTATGAACGCAAACCATTTCTACGCTATTGAAGCAAGAGACTTGAAATTTGGAATATATACTCGTGTATACACTCGTCAAATAAAGTGTCAAGATTTTCCCGATACGTCCACTAGGGCTGTGGCAAATCGGAAAATGCATTTTCCTGTATATCAGAAGCACTACTTCTAGACAGGCTAGAGAGTTGAGATTTTGAATGAATACATGTCGACATCCCAAGATCAAAAAGCTATGGCGGATATATCTACGCCCACTGGAATTCCCAAATTTGACACGTGGATTACTGTTATGATCCTACAAAGATCGCCTAAATAATTTATGGCCACGCCCTCTAGGGGCGTGGCAAATCGGTCCTGAAAATATAGTGATTTTACTAATTCTGTTATATTTTGAGCACTATTGATGCTAGAAACTTAAGACTTGGTATATATACTCGGATTAACATCCCACAATCGAAAAATTTTGGCGTATATATCTACACTTACAGGGGGCGTGGCAAGTAATATCAGCCTATATCTCCCATTGTTTCAGCAGAGGTTTCCTCAAAAAATATAACTTTTTGTTTTATTGTTTTTCACTAACCAGTTAATTGAAAACTGAAGAATGTATGCTTTTGTAAGACTAAGAAGAGCATCAACTCATAATGTTTTTACATGGAGAATGAAAGTCGTGTTTCAACACGTGGACCAGTGGACATAACAACACAAAACAAAGCGGGAAAACATATGTTCAAAATATTTATCAAGTTTCTAGTCGTGTTCAACGGGGAATGAGTGAAATTCAGGAACCGTGTTTGAAATACGTGATTTACAATTTTGAGGCGATGGGGGCGTGGCATCCAAAATTTAACAAACACCGCTCAAATAACTTTAAAAACAAAATTTGAAGACACTATCTAAAGATGAATTATATAGAATTTTATACCTGAATTTAGGTTTTCGTTTTTAATTGATAACAATCAAATTAAAATATTTATCGATTTTCTGAAACAAACCCGATATGCGCGCCCTATACAGGGACCTCCAAAAATATTTGAAGTCTAGCTCTTATATGTTCTGAGATCGATGCGTTCATACATACGGACAGGGCTAAACTGACTCGGCTTGTCTCTCTGATCAAGAATATATATATACTTTATGGGGTCTGCCACGCCTCCTTCTCCCTGTTACATACATTTTCACAAAAACATATTCTTTTTCGTATTTTCAATGGGTCCAGCGTATAAAATACAACGCATTTTCAAGTGGTTCAGGGTATAAAAACGAGAAAGTGAACCTTATATTTTTTTAGTAGTGCGCGCCAAAAAGTAATACTCCAGGAAACACGAGTGTAATTGTTAAATTTGTGCTAAAAAAAAAAAAGATACCAACCACTTACACAACAACATACAATCAAAATAAACTATTACTAAACATTGATTCCAAATACCTCTGCAAAGATGTTCTATATTCACAACTTTGTTTATCTCTGATTAATAACCCACAACACAATTGTAAAGTTTAATTACATTTACGATTGCATATCGACAACTGACGCTTGCATTCAAACAGCTGACTTTAGTTGCTCTCCAACTTTAAACAAAAAATTTGAAAAATATTCGATACCGGTTCTTTCTTATCTAATGTTTTTTTATTAAAATATAAATTAAATTTTTAATTTTGTGAACATAAAAAATTCGACTTTATGCCTCAAAAAAACGGACTTATGAACCATAGTGCAGTCTAAGAAAACACAAATACAATAGATTTCCGCTTGGATACTACATGCAAAATAAAAATGCTGTTTGTTCGAAAAACGACGTGGAAAAAATTGAAAATTTACTCAACTATTGTTTTTTTTTTTAACATTTTATTAAAGATATTCAAAAAAAGACATTTTTTTCTTGGTCACTAGAATAGACAGAAATTTGGCTCCAGGTTAGTTTTATTGCTGCAGTTAGTGTTTCTTTGTCTTCGTATAGTTTTCCTTCTTTATATTTTCCTAGAAAGCCATTCCCAGACATTTTCAATAATATTGAGATCTGAAGAATACGCCGGCCAACTCATCATCTGAACATTGTCACTCGAAAAAAACGACTTCACAGCTCGAGCATTATGAATAGGTGCATTATCCTGTTGGAAAATCCATGGCAATAGTCCAAAGAGATATTTAATCTGAGCAAATGCGGACTACAGCAAATCTTTCGCCCTTTAAAGCGTGTTTCATATGCCACCGGATCTCTTACATTTTTGTCGATAGTTCTGGAGCTGCGTTTTATCTGTTTGGCAATATTTCGGTTTGATAATACCTGTGAGTGGAAGAAGTCCAAAATAGTTGCACTTTTTAACACAAAACTTAAAAATTTGATGTGTTATTGCATCGAAGTTTCTAGAGTCTTCGAATCCACAGGTATCTTTTTGCAAATCAACCGACTATATACAGATGTTTTTCGAACAAGATTCGGACTTCGATAAAAAAAATTATTTGGGGCAAGTAATACTTGCCTAATAGTAAATACAATCACTTATTAAAAAAAAAAGTGGTACGTCTAACCTATGACCAGCAGTGTATGTGCTTCCTTTGTCATTTTAACACCTGGTATACATTATTTTATATGTTATAAAATACTCACGTGAACCGAAACATATTTTTTATTAATATCGACGAGTTAATTTTTTTAATATTCCCGAATTATTTTTCTATTCAAAAAAAATGATTTTATATGAATCTAAGATAGCGAAACCAAGAAGCAGCTAAAAGACAATATAACAGTAAATTAAAATTCTTTCAGAGACCTACATCAATTTAATTTCTTCTGTTCGGTGTACAAAACTTTCATTGTAATAAAAGGTATAAGAATATTATTATTATACTTAAGTTATTTAATGTGTATGTCCAAGTCCATGAGTTCTATACAGTGTAAAAGAGTCATACACATGTTCCAGTTCTGATAATCGGTATTCTTCCAAGCAAACAATGCCTTGCAATGATGGTGATAGCTTCAGTACACATGGTAAACAATGGACCACATGCCTTTTCTCCTGCTCTCTTATGAATAAAACGTTAAATACTTCGACCTAAAAAATACATTAAATCATTTACAATTTAATAATTAATTTAAGCAATTTTAATTGATGGAAAGCTATTAAAAAAAAAACAAAAAATATTAAAAACATCGGATAGGAAATAATCAATTTTTAGTATCTCCACTTTTTGTTATACACACGACGACTCAGAAAAAATATATTTATATATTTCAAACTAATTTTATAGAATTTTTATAGAAGCGATCAAAATCTTATTTTAATTTTAAATATATGCATGAAAAATAGAATAGAATGGCATAAAAGTCAGTTATAACTGTTTGTTGGAACTTTTTATAGTTGCCTATTTTTTTTATTGTAAAAATTTGATAGTATAAAAGAGTATTGTGTCATTATAAATGCAAATTAAAAAACTTACTTCACATTGTCCACAATAGTGGGAAGCCTCGTTTTTTCCACGTCCATTAAATCGTATTTCAACTCCTTTTGATTTCACATATTCTTGTATATGAAAAACATTTTTTAAGGATTGACACAAGCACATTCTAGAAATAAATTGTACATGTTAATTTAGATATTTCATGCCTAACAGATTGTTCGAGTTTAATAAGAAAACATATTAAATCCAGATAACATAAGTAAGAGTGCTCTAATTGAGGTCGCTCGACTAGGGGATACTCTGAATTCTTCGAAGAATCGCAATTCCGATCATTCTTCGTGCCATTAGTATGTATAGGTATGTACATTAATAGCAAAAAATACACATTGACGCATGCACACGCCCAAGCAAAGGCTCCTACTGCGGTTGATCTGACAGACGCCTATGTTTAATATCTTTTTATACCCCCAGAACCCACTAAAAATGGGAAATCAGGGTATAATGATTTTGTTAAAATGTAACAGGCAGAAGGAGGCATGGCAGACCCCATGCTGAACATATTCTTAATCAGGAAGACAAGACGAGTCGTTTTAGCTGTCCGTCTGTCTGTGGAGGGAAACGGCTATGACGACTCTTAATTAATTACAAGTAAGCAATGGAAGTAAAGATTGACTCGTCCCAAAAGCAGTTACATTAAAAAAAAACTATATTTTCATATTAAGTATATATCAAGATACCAACCCCTCAGTAGGAAAGTATAAATTAAATAACCAATCTTAAAAATCTACTGTAACTGGTTACTTACTTTATTAACTCAAAGAGTTTGAAATCTGAAACTTTTATATTTCTTGCTAAGTTCCAGCTTAAGTGCACCATTGGCACAATACTTTTAAAACTTTGAAGCTTGTTCCACTCATACCGCTCTATGGCAAGAGAATACTGTCGTGCAGTTAGTGGTCCAACATTCCATGCTATATTATTACACCAGCCAACAGACTGTACCCAATGAACGCATCTGAAATGATAAATCAAAATTAGTATTAGGTACAGAGTAAATAGTGTACATTTGGAATAAGGCTACGCTAAACAATTGGATGAAATTATCGAGTTTCTTCGATAATAAATGAGATGAGTTATTTTAAGTTTAAAATAATTAATATCATATTATATATTATGTAGACAATAAAAAAGAAAAAGTTTTTTATTAAACCAAAAATCATTTTACAATGGCTGTACTCATTTTGAACAGATGGACATATACATATTTTCATATATTTGTAAATATATTTATATTTATATTATATAAGTGTATCACGGTACTTACCCAGCATTCACCCAAACTAAGTCGCCAGGCTTTTGAATGAACCGATATACTGGTATATTTTCTTTATATAAATCTTCTAAAACAGGCCACCACGAGCCGTGTAAATAGCTGATATTGTTTTTTTCACAAAGATTGTGAATACCACCCCAATAAGAATCTGGCACTGCGAACCATTCGCAATCTCCTGGACCAATGTTTATATTAATTGAGCAAAAATTATTGTTTTCTTGATGGCCAGGGGTTCTACTTCCAGGCACCTTCATATATAATTGAACTGTATTCATTCCTAAAATGACGTGGCCTACATGAGACAACATATTGGCAGCTGAAATTACTCTAGCAAAAGCAGGCAACTTTTGTAACTCGCTTAGTTGTGGTTTCCATTTTCGTTCATCAGAAAGATCAACATTGGTTCCGAACCTATAAAATAAAACGATTAACTATGGTTAATTAATAACATTAACTTTTAATACCTTAGCATTTTACTTCCGTTTTTTGATTTTTTACGTTTTAAATTAACATTTGAATTAGATACTGAGTCCTTAGAATCGGAATCCGACATCACTTGGGATCCAGCTGAGCCTTTGTCACCTTCATCCTTAATTTTGATATTGCATACATTAGTTTATCGATGCTTTTAAAAATGAGATGCCAAATTCATTACCTTCAAACTGTCTTGAAAGCTTGATGCCTGATATTGAGCATATTTTGCAATAGTTGTATGAGATCGATGGGAAATACATGCCCAAACTCTCTTTGCTTGAGACATATCCCAGTTTTCATCAGGAGACTGATTTACTTGGGTTCTGACTTCTACACTGTGATCCGGATTGGCTTCAACAAGGGTTTTAGTTGAAAAGAGTCCCAAGTCTAACTTAAGAGCACCAGCTAAGCCACGTACAACTGCAATAGGATGCTTGAGACAAAACTCTTGCAACTGCGGACTAAAGGCATTTTTTTTATTTTCCAAGTGAACCGATGGAGTTGGTGGTAAAAGCTGTTCTCTTGAAAGTTTCTGTGGTGGACAATCTGGTGGTGCTGGTGGAGGTGCATTTTTCAATAAAACTGTAAAATTAATGGGTGGTTCATGAACCGGCAAAAGCTGTACCGCAGACCGTAATTGCTTAGAATCCATTTGTATACTGAACGGTGGTGATGTGTCGGTATCAGGATCATATTCAATTTGTGTCTTCTGCTTAGTTATATTATGACTATCATAGCTTTGCGTAATGTTCTCATGTTTAACGGAGACTTTGCTATCATCGTTATAAGCTACGGTTGGGCTTTGGTTAATGTCTTCAACTAATTCCGTGGAATTATTTGGACTGCAAGCATTTAACGATTGACCTAAAAATAAATTTAATTAATCATATACACAAATTTTAATGTTTAAATCGAAAATAAGTTATTTTCAACCAGATATCAGAAATAAATATTAGCATATAATTAATTGGTATTGGTTTATATAAATATTCATGTATAGGTATACGTAATCGTATACATTATACGTACCTAAGGAAACATGATCATTTGAAGTAAAATTTCGTTCAAATTCAGTGAATTCTTCTTTTATGATTTTAGTTGATAATGCTTCAGAAGAATATTTAATGGTTCTTTCAAATGTAACATTGCTTCCATGTTTTATTTCTGTTCCTGATGAAGACATTCTGTTATTAAGGGTTAGGCAGTTTGAAGTGGTTAGCTGTGGTCCAAGTTGTTCTTGCTGTGCACTTAATACTTTTTGATTTTGCTGTAATGTATTAATTTCTAATTGCTCTGATAGATTAAATTCGGAAATTTCGCTATCCTCTTTTGTTCGTTTTGCAGGTGTCGGATTGTTTTGACTTATATGATTGTATGGGTAGGGTGGCGGCGGTCCCTATATATAAATAGATTAATAGAAAAGAAAAAAAAATATTACAAGTAAGAACGTTGAAGTCGTGCGCTGCCGACTGCGAAATACTTATTCACGTCCCAGCACCCAGTTCCAAACCATTCTAAGATATGAATTTTCCAATTTACCAACTGTAGGTCAGTTGAAAATATAATCAATATGCAGAAAACTTAATAAAAATTGATTAATACATAAGACATTAAACAAAACATTTGTTTCGCCAATTTACAATTGGAAGCAGCGACAGGCAGTGTGAATATACTCTAAGAAATCACAAATGCAATAGAAATCTGCATGAAAACTAGGGTGCTAATTAAGTTTTCCTCCTGCTTCGAAGTGCAGTGACGGTTTTAGTAACAGCGACGCACGTTGTGCATAGGCACTCTAGGTTCGCATCTTTGCGGCGTCGAGTTTCTTATTTATTTATTTTTATACCCTGAACCCATTGAAAATGGGAATTCAGGGTATAATGGTTTTGTTGAAATGTATGTAACAGGGAGGAGGCGTGGCAAACCCCATAAAGTATATATATTCTTGATCAGGGAGACAAGCCGAGACGATTTAGCCCTGTCCGTCTGTCTGTCCGTATGTATGAACGCGTCGATCCCAGAACTTACAATAGCTAGACTTCAAATTTTTTTCGTAGGTCCCTGTATAGGGCGCGAATATCGAGATTGTTTCAGAAATTCGATAACTGTTATCGTTTTATTGTTATCGATTAAAAACGAAAATCTAAATTCAACTATTAAATTCTAATTCATCTTTCTAGCTAGAGTCTTCAAATTTTGCATTTAGTGTTACTTGGACCTTACGCAATTTCGGTTTTTCTTAAATTTTGGGTGCCACGCCCCCTTCGCCTCAAATTTGTAACTCCCGTATATCAAATACTAGAGACTTGTGCTTTGGCACATACATACATATGGATGACATGTTCACGCCCAACAAGTTTGATTAAAATCGTTGGTCTAGAAAAAAAGTTATTAAACATTTAATTTCCCATACTATTGGCATGCAAAGCAGCCAAACAACAGCTGACGCACCGACTTGCGCTTGTGTGTGCGTGTGTGTGTACGTTTTGCTTGTAATGAACGTACATATGCATGTGTATATAAAAGAAATGAAGAATGCTTGGAATAGCGGTTCTTCGCAGGGTTCAGGGTATACCCTAGTCAAGCGGTCTCGACTAGAGTTTTCTTACTTGTTTGTAATGAATTAGCAACACTGATAAGACACAAGACAAGCACCGCCAAGCAGTGACATGAAATTTTGTGGTAGAGATGCCCTTTTGCGACTATAAAGAAGTGCATTCGAGTCCCGGTGCGGTCATGCCGGCTTTTCTTTTATTTATTGTCTTTTGTTTTACTAAAATATTCTTTTGTTTTACTAAAATATTATTAATCTATAAAGGAAGTCAAAAGTCAATCATTAAGTTGTGAGTTTATAACTCAAAAACTTCAGCAAACATTTTCGCGAGCAGATTCTCGGCAAAAGATATCGACGCAAAAAACCCCAAAAACACCCCTCATGCGAAGACCAATTCAAACAAGAAAAAATTTCGCTCTGAGCAAGAGCGGAATATTTTTTCTTTTTCGCTCCTGCTCTGACCTTGAGTGTAAAGAAAAAGCGCTCAACTGTTATTTGCGAGTTCTGGTTGTGGGTAATTGATCAGAAATAAACAAAGTTGTGAATATGGAATATCTTTGCAGAGGTATTTAAAATCAATGTTTAGTGAGTTTCTTTTGATTGTGAATATATTGCTGTGTAAGTCCAATTGTTGGTATTAAAAAAAAAAAGAATCGGAGTATTACTTGTTCGGCGGGCGCTAATACGCGCAAATAAAAATTGTGTGTTCTGGGTATAAGTGTACTGAAACTGATCTATTAAGTTTGAATTGCTCCTTTTTTCTCCTTTTCGAATAAACTTGCAGACAGACCTAAATCGACTCGACTTGTCTCCCTGACCAAGATCATATGTGTATACTTCATGGGATATGACACGCCTCCTACTCCCTATTACATACATTTTAACAAAACCATTATACTCTGATTTCAAATTTTTAATGGGTTCAGCGTATAAAAATATATGTGCAAAATTTGAAGGCGCTTGCTTGACTTTCTTTATGCCAAAAAATCGAAATTTCTGACCATAGCTATGACAATATATTTTTTAGTCGATCGCTATAAGATCGTAACAGTAAGTCGTATCCAAAAACCTTTTAAAAAGTCGTTTTAACGCCAGTTATTTCCTGGATATCTGTAGTAAAATAGTAAGCAGCGGAAGCTTCTCTCTGCGTAGGATCATCAAGATATCAACTATTCAAGTAAAATGCGCTATCCTGAGGACGCGACTTTAGCAGCCCTTTTTTTGTAACCTTTTTTTCAAAAAAATTTTAAAAATACTTCCTGGAAAGATACGGAGTCCAATCTTGTTTTATTTTAAGGGGAATAAAACAGAGTTTCATTAAAATCAAATTTTGAAACTCAAATGATATAGAAGATATTAAACATCTACGGTGAATATGAAGGGTGTGCTATCCTGGTGACGAGCAGTGTACAAAGTGGTTATTAACATCACACTATAAAGGGTTTTCAATTAATCAATCTCCGTACATTTTTGACAGTACCTTTCAACTTCGAAATATATAGGTCTATATTCCTTGCCAGCTAGTAGGTCTCACTAAAAATATTAATTTAAATTAATCACAAAATTACCTGTACAGATGAGTTTTTTCCATATTGTCTGTGCTGCATTTGAACGTTTTGCTGCTGCTGACGAGAGTTTATTTCTAATGATATTGGAAGATTCCAAGCCTCTTCAATTGAACAAAGCTGGCGTCGTTTAGATGTAATACTTGGCAGTGGTGCTTGGCTAAGCTGGGTTTCGAGGAATTTCACTCGTTGCAATATGCCCTTTGTTAGTCCATTTGTACTGCTTGTAAATAATATAGGTTTACTTCCTTCTTGGGCAATTTTTATATTCTATTTAAAAAAAAATATCAACAGTCTTCAAGTTTCGTGGTGTATATGCTATATTCGAAAACCTCCGAATTTTCGAGCAAGTTATACGCTCGTAAATCTAAAACCAATTATGTATGATTCATTCACAACATTGCAGCTTGCAGCTTGTGATTCAATAATATATATTGATATATTGAAACGGGATATATTCTTACATGAAGAATAAATGAAAATAGGCTACAGATGGTAGTCTGATTACGAGTTTTAGTAGAATTAACTTTTAGCCTAGACAGATCATTGATAAGAAAACGATATTTTCAAGGGAGTATTATTGAAAAAATTAAGTATAAATTCTTCAATTCGAAGAGGAGAAAATGTATTAGTGTAGCAAATTTTAGGATAGTATAGATTTGTATATTGCCTCCCGAATGAGCTATCTAAAAGATAAACGAAACATTTAGCTAGATAATGTAAATCAGCCAGATTTCGTCAGTGCAAGTGTAACATGGATAAAGTTTAGCAACAAAGATTATTCTTATATTTGGTGTGGTATAATATTCAGAAAATTAAATTAAACTATATAAGAGTGTTATGGTTTCAGAAATTGCTTACGTTTCATTAAAGGTATTTAAAGTCTTATTTATACCTGGTTTGATATTTGTTTAACCGCATTTAGATAGCATGCGTATGCATCTCGCAATTGCCCGCAGCTTTCATATAAAATTCCCAAATTTGTCCACGCCGATCTATGTTCTTTATCTAACTGAACTGCGCATATGTATGCTTGAAGTGCATCCGTTGGTTGGTTTTGCTGCTGATATAAAACACTATACATATTAAAAAGTATTGAATGCTCATTATGTAACTTCAAAAATAATATTACCCAATCGAGCACCAGGTATCTGCATTCCCTTCACTTTTTTCAACAGAATTTCTATAAGCTAAAAACGCATCATGAACCTTATTTACTCCAGCATAACATCTTCCCAATAAATATAATGATTGTCCACACTTTGGCTCTGCTTCAATTGCCTTTTGTAAAAAACGTAAAGCTTTCGATTCACGTTCTTTTTTTTCGCCTAGGCATTCGACACAATGATACATCCATCCTGAAAATAAAAAAAATATTATAATACAAAATAATTTATTTTCTTTTATGGGTTAAAATGCGTTATATTTTATACCCTGGACCCATTGAAAATAGGAAAAAGGATATGGCAGGCAGAGGGATGCGAGGCAGGGTTCAGGGGATCTCCTTGTCGAGCAGCCTCAACTAGAGCACTCTAACTTGTTTTTATTTCGAATGAAACATCACTCATAGAAAATATTTAAAGATTGGTTTCAAGTCTCAAGCTTATATATGTTCTGAGATCAACGCGTTCATACATATGGACGGGGGCAAATCGACTCAGCTCGCCTCCCTGGTTCTTTATGGTGCCTGACACGCCTCCGTCCGCCTGTTACATACATTTTAACCGAACCAAAAAGAATTCACGAAACAATGACATGATTGTAGTAAAATGCATTTGTAAAACTCCGTCATGGTGTGTTGATCTAATAGAATATACTCTTTTTGTAAATGTTTTCGTAAGTTTTTATATTTTTATACGCCGAGCTTAGCTTAAATAAATGTTATTACCTAATTGTCTATATATATCCGCTTTTAAGTCCAACGATATATTTTTATCATTTAAGATAAATTCATATGATTCTATTGCAGCCTTGTGTTTATTTTGTACTTCATACAGATGAGCTATTTGAAATTTTACTGAAAAGGTAATTTATACACAACGGTAAGTATTTAATAGTTAAAAGCTAATTTAAAACAATAAAGTAATTTAACTGACGCAAACATATGTAAACACATTTGTATAAATCATTAGATTTATAAAAGGAATTATCTATACATACCTTGAAGATCCGAATACGTTGAGGGTGATGAATCCGCCAATGCCAACTGTAAGTGTTTAAGTGCACTACGAAAATCACCATTAACTTTAAGCATCAGTCCTAGGCGCAGATGAGTTTCATTAGCACAGACGAAATATGGGTTTAAGTATAAAAGGTCTTGGAATAATTTAATTGACCTTAAAAAAATTCAAGATATTAAAATACAAGTTAATGGTAAGTCGTAATATTAATGTAGTATGTAATAGTTATTGACAACTCTTGCCATATGCCACAATGCAAAACTTTGATTGTAAAACAACGAAGAAAACTCTAGTCGGTTATCCCGACTAGGAGATACACTGAACCCCGTTGGACCTGTGTTTTTTAAAGTATTGCAGAGCTTGTATCTAGTATAAACGCACACAAAATTAAATTAAATAGATAGACCAGCTGACAATACGCAATTCTTGTGTGTGTGCAAACTATGCTTAGCGATGCTGGTCAAATGTGTTTACCAATTGGCCAAGATGGATTTTAATGAAATCTTAAGCATATGAACATATTTTATTAAATTTTTAAATTTAAAAAAATGCAAACACATTCTTACGTTGGCCTTTTTCGCAAGTTCCTTCAATTTAAATATTTGGGAAAAATAGGAGCACCGGCTTCAAAACATAACAAAATTCAAAATTGCATAAAATAGATATAAAACTAACAAACAAAATTTGGAAAAAAAAAACCTAGCTCTAAAGGCGTTGGAGATATTATTTAATAACTGAATTTCGATAACGTTTTAATCGATAACATTAAAACGGAGATAATTATCGATTTTATGAAACAAACTCGATCTGCGCGTGCTATACACTACATAAAAAATTTTCAATTGGATTTTGACCCGGGCTCATGGGTTGGGGTGTCGATAGATTTACCGCAGTTATATAGCAGGCAAGTGCGACACAGCAGTGATTTGTGCTTCGGATCGTTGTCCTGATACAGCTCTTATTTCAGTTTTCTGATTTCGGATCAACAAAGCCCAAGTTGTGCGCACTTTCTGTCAATTCGTGTTTTAAAATGTCGAAATTAAACTCCTTGGTCATAATATCGTTGAATATCCGCAGCTCTCTTACACCTTTGAAAGAAATACAGCCACACCATGACACTCGCCAATGTTTTTGTCAACATTAAGTCTTGCGAAGGTCAAACGTTTCTGAATATTTATAGCAGACTATAACGACTTCTTCATTGTCACATGTGATACATATGTATTTGTGGAAATTGAGTACTTTTCTCAGTCTCTGGACTGAGGGTTTATTATTAATGTCAGTAACCAACTCTCTGAGTACTGTTTGTTTTCCAGTTGTGTTAGGCATTGTAAAAACTTTAAATTATATGTAAAGTAGCTGTTATTCCAAGAAATTATCAAATCAAATGAATTCACGGAAGACGAGAAAAAAGACACGAGTCGGTTTTTATTTTGATGTCCCGTTAGCTTTTTTACCCGTCTTATTTGGTGTTTTTTTTTTTGGTTCTGAATTTTTTTTTTGTTTTTGTTGCTATTTTCATTATTTTTATACCCTGAACCCATTGAAAATGGGAACTCAGGGTATAATGTTTTTGTTGAAATGTATGTAACAGGGAGAAGGAGGCGTGGCAGACCCCATAAAGTATATATATTCTTGATCAGGGAGACAAGCCGAGTCGATTTAGCCCTGTCCGTCTGTCTGTCCGTATGTATGAACGCGTCGTTCTCAGAACCTATGAGCTAGTGCCTTGAAATTTTTTATGTAGGTCCGTGAATACCACGAAAAGATCGAGTTTGTTAAAAAAAAGTCGATAAGTATTTTAATTTTAATGTTATCGATTCAAAACATTATCGAATGTTAGTTATAAAATTATATCTCCCACGTCTTTATAGCTAGAGTCCCCAAATTTTTTTGTAAGTTTTATATTTATTTTATCTAATTTTGGTTTTTGTTAAATTTTGGATACCGACTCCAAATTTCCCCAAATATTTAAATTGAGGTTAGTTGCACTTAAAGCCAGTAAATGAATGGGTTTACATTTTTAAAAATTGGAAAAAATGTAATAAAATATGATGAACACAAGCTGAAAATTTCATTCAAATCCATTAATTCGCGCAGAAGTTATTAAACAAAACATTTGGCCAATCGGCCAAACACGTGACCAGCAACGCAAAACAAATTGTTTTCCCCTACATGTGCACACATACACACATACACACACACACACACATTGAGCTGCGTGCAGCTAGCAAATTCTAAAACCCACAAGTTTTAGTGTAAATATTTCCAATAGATGGCGCTATGATTTGCTAATTATCAGATGTTCAATAAATCGAAACAGGGATGGCACTATTCTATCGAACCATAGATGGCGCTATTGGCTAAACAATTGAAAATGAATTGAATTTAGTTTTCTGTGCGTTTATACGAAATGCTAATTATCCAGTATTTTAAAAAACGCAGATAGCGCGGGGTTTAGGGTATCTCCTAGTCGGGACCCCCGACTAGAGTTTTCTTACTTGTTATTATATACATATTTTACTTAAGAATACAATAAGAAAAATATACTGTGAATAAATATAAAAAGAGTATTTCCTAATAAAATATGATGCTAAAGTTGAACTTGTACTACTTTTTTCATTTTGAAAACAATTAATGGACAAACTGTACATATATACAGTTTGTCAAGAAACACTTTACACACTTCAAAAAAATTACATTTTTCGACCTTACACAGATGCAAAAATAAAAGCTTGACGTTAAAATTTCTGAAATTGTCTTAATGCCAACTTGCTAAATTATCAATTTTAAGTTAAATTGTCAAAAACAGATTGTAAAAATAATGTGTAACAAAATAAACAACAAAAACTAAGATGACTCATTTTTTATGCTGTTGAGAAACTGTTACTCTTAGAAACAACGGGGCTTTTCCGCAATATTTGCTTTGTGCGTCTCTTAAGACGTTTCTTTTTGGCGTATCTTTCAATTTGGATATGAAATTTAGCAGGGCACTCGTCTAAAATTGAAGTACTGTAATTTGTAAAATGCCGGGCAAGAGCTTAATCTTTGATGTGGTCCAATTGATTTATTATAATCACAGGTTGGCGAAATCCGTTTCAGAATTATTTTAGGTAATCTGTATTAAGGAAAACAATTACCTATGTAAAACGAACGTAGACTTGATGAAATGGGTACAGGTGGGCATGAAAGGAAGATATAGGGTCGAAAAGGTCGCCTAATTAGGTGCAAGATTGACCAAAATCCTCAATTACAGGACGGGCACTTGCCTATGACCTTAAGGAGGAATGTGACTTGGATGTGTCACTTGAAAAAGGACGCCCCCAGCCATCCTCCGGCATGGGTACTGTTCAAGAGCTGCACGAACGAAACAGTTGATTTCATTGGAAAGTGTAGAATAGCGTTTAAATGTTGTTTAAATGTTTAATTGTTGCAGTACAGTAATTCTTTTTATTTTGTGGGTAAATATGGAGTCTTCCCAATATTATGCCGACGGGCTATTCATGTTCACAGGTAAATTTAACCGCTTATCTCTCAGAAATTTTAGCTGAAACCTTTAATTTTTGCACCTGAAGTCAAAAAACCAATTATTTTTTGCCGTAAAGTGTAGTGTTTCCTGACAAACTGTATATACATGTATCTTTTTGTAATATACATACATATAGAAAACATACTTTAAATATATATTTGTCCTGGGCACTTATTTTTAATATGTACTTTGATTTTATTTGTACTAGTTTTTGACAGTAGACATTAGTTGTGACAGTTAATTTCTGGCAGTGTATCCATTAAAATTATTTAAAAAAAAACGCAGTGAATTCACATTTATGAATTAGTGATGGCAGTTGTGTTAAAAAATCGATACAACGCATTAGACGTATTCGATACATACGCGATAATTCAGTAATGAATAAAATGGAACATGACAATTGGAACATTATTATAATTTGAAATAGTATTTCAATAACTGGGAAAATATCGGACTTTCATATATTTCACTAGCTTGCAGAACTGAGTGCTCGGTAATGCAGAGCGTTTGCTTCTGTCATTATGCATGTAGGATTCAGCGTGCGTGTCGATAGTTGACTACTTCAAGTAGCGCATATGATCTGCGTGAAATTTATACAGTGTGCCACTGAAATCTTCACTCTTGTAACATTTTCACGAAATTTTGTATAAACAAAAAAGGTGTGACGCATGTTTATACAATAATCTATTAACACAAAACTATTTAAAAAGTAATCTTTAATTTTAGTTTAATATTATATCTAGACAAGAGTAATCCAGTCGACACTGCTCGACTAGGAGATACAATACATAAACACAAATAAGCACTGCTAACTGCGTCTATGTAATGACTGTGCTAAGGCTGCAATATGCCTATATTAAAGGAAATGAAATGTCAAAAAACTTTTTTGTATGTATGTATTTTCAGAAGCTCAAGTTTCTAGTATTTGATATGTGGGGAAAAGGGCTGTCATGCAAAATTTAACAAAAAACTAAATTTTATAAAATATACATAAGACTAGTAACAAACTTCGGAGATTTGCACCAAAGATTAAATTAATCAAAAAAATTATTTTCGTTTTTACTCGATAACATTAAAATAGAACTAGTTACCGATTTTTTGAAACAACGCGTTTTGAATTAACGCGTTTTTACATACAGAAAGACGATCAGAAGGAGATGGCCATATGGGCTTGTCGAGCTGACCAAGAATATACATATACATTTAATGGGTCTTAAACGTCTAGTTTTGCCTCTTACATACATTTTAACATAACCATTTTACCCTGGTTTTCCATATTCAATTAGTTTAGTTTATAAAAAATAATGCAGTTAACAGTTGCCGACTGCAAAATACTCATTAACGCAATAGCACCCAGTTCAAAGTGATTTTTCGAATTGCTACGCCGCTAACTGTCCCCAAATTTTGTATTTAGTTTCATGTGTATTTTATACAATTAAGATTTTTATTGTAAATCAACTACTTCATATTGAGGGTCAGTAGAAAATTTAATTACAATCCATTGAGCCACAAAACGTTTAGCCAACGTGGCAGGCAGGCAGCACACATATTGCGCACACATATATTGTGGGTATTTCTTTCATTTTTTATTTTTATACCCTGAATCCATTGAAAATGGGAAATCAGGGTACAATGGTTTGGTTTTTGACTGATAATTGACACAACAATAGACTTGATAAAAGGTCACAAAGTCATTAAATTGTGAGTTTATAGCTGTAAAGATGTTGTTTTTCGCTATTTGCCACACCCTAGTAGGTGCTGGCACATAATTTTTTGCCAGTCTGTGGAATAGGTATACAGGAATTTTACTGTAAAATTTGGTTATTTACACTCCAAAAATGCGATTTGTAGGGTAATTTTTTGGTATGGCACGCTCAAAATAAAAATAAACACGTAAGAAAACTCTAGTCGGGGGTCCCGACTAGAAGATACCCTAAACCCCGCGCTATCTGCGTTTTTTAAAATACTGCATAATTAGCATTTCATATAAACGCACAGAAAACTAAATTCAATTCATTTTCAATTGTTTAGCCAATAGCGCCATCTATGGTTCGATAGAATAGTGCCATCCCTGTTTCGATTTATTGAACAGCTGATAATTAGCAAATCGATGGCGCTATGATTTGATATTGGAAATATGTACACTAAAACTTGCGGGTGTTAGAATTTTCTAGATGCACGCAGCTCAATGTGTATGTATGTATGTGTGCACATGTATAGGAAAACAATTTGTTTTGCGTTGCTGGTCACGTGTTTGGCCGATTGACCATAACTTCTGCGCGAATTAATGGATTTGAATGAAATTTTCAGCTTATGTTCATCATATTTTATTAGATTTTTTCCAATTTTTAAAAATGTAAACCCATTCATTTACTGGCTTTGAGTGCAACTAACCTCAATTTAAATATTTGGGGAAATTTGGAGCTGGCATTCAAAATTTAACAAAAATCTAAATTAGATAAAATAAATATAAAACTTACAAAAAAAATTGGGGACTCTAGCTATAAAGACGTGGGAGATATAATTTTATTACTAACATTCGATAATGTTTTTAATCGATAACATTAAAACTAAAATAGTTATCGACTTTTTTTAACAAACTCGATCTTTTCGTGCTATTCACGGACCTACATACAAAATTTCAAGTCTCTAGCTCTTATAGGTTCTGAGAACGACGCGTCCATACATACGGACAGACAGACGGACACACGGACAGGGATAGATCGACTCGGCTTGTCTCCCTGATCAAGAATATGTATATATACTTTATGGGGTCTGCCACGTCTCCTTCTGCCTGTTACATACATTCACATTTCAACAAAAACATTATACCCTGAATTCCCATTTTCAATGGGTTCAGGGTATAAACATTTTTTTAGGGAATCGATCGAGGTTGCCAGTAACTCAATATTTATATCAAGCTTATAGCAATGCGAGTATACGTTTCCAATCTCAACTCTCTCGCCCATCTACAAGTACTGTTTCTGAGATACAAGAAAATGCATTTTGCGATGTGCCATGCCCTATAACTATACAACTATACAACTAACATGAGTTAATATCTCCCTCAATTTTATTGCCAGAAGCTTCAAAATTGGATGCTAAGTTACTGGAGGCCCCAAAAGGGGCGTGACTTACAAAAAAAATACCTGTAATTTTCGCATTTTTTTAATGTAAGCATCAAAGCTTTACAACTATATTCCTGAACAACCACTCTATGAACATGTCTACGGCCATTGGGGGCGTGGCAAATCGAAACTGAAAAATCTACAGCTTCTGAGCCAATAAATCGCCACATAATGACATTGTGACCTTTGACCTTGTCTTTTGATTTGTCAAATTTTATAAATGTATTGAAAAGAATATTTTATCAACACAAAATAACTAAATAAAAGAAAAATAAAAATACCGCACCATTTGCAGAGATGCCACCTCTTCAGTTTTAAGAGATGCCATCTCTCTTTTTGCTAAGGTAAGGTTCTAAACTTCGATCCAAATTGAAATTGCCATGGCCACCTCCGATCAAAACATTCAATCGGCAGCTTATTGGGGCGGCGACCCATATAATGTATTTCTGAAAATGTATGTAACAGGCAGAAGGACGCATTTTCTTGATCAGGGATACAAGCCGAGTCGACATTTACAAACATTGTATTTCAAGTATTACAGAGTTGTGCTTTGCAAAATACACATATATTAAATACATGCGAATAAGTCCAGTAATGGGTCTGCAAGGGGCCCTACAGTAAGTATATTTTTAAATCTTTTTGATATTTGGATGTTAACCCAGTGGGTGTGGATACAGAATTTTTTATCGGTCTAAATAGGATCGTAACAGTAACTCACGAGTCAAGTTTGATGGTTCAGAAGATACCGTGTAAAAGACACAGTTTTACCCGATATGTCTCCAATAGGCAGGTTATCGATGTCAACATGAGTATACATTTCAAATTTAAACTCTCTGTCATTTCTACAAGTACCGGAAAATGCATTTTCCGAGTTGCCACGCTCCTAGTTGGCGTGTCGGGGAAATTTCGATGCGGGTAGATCCGAGTATATATAAAAAATTTGAAGTCTCTAGCATCAATAGCGTATAAATGCTTTTCGTAATACGCTCATACGATACTTTGGCGTGACTTACACAAAAAAAATCCCTGTCAATTTTGCATTTCTTGAATGTAAGCATCCAAATTGTACAATTATATTCCTGAAGACCCACTCTACGAACAGGCCATAAATGATATGTCTACGTCCTCTGGGACGTTGCAAATCAAATCAGCTTTTAAGCCACTAACTCGCCACATAATGACTGACCATCGACCTACTCTATTGATTTGCCAAATTTCATATATGTATTCAAAATAATAATTTAGGAACACAAAATAAAACAAGTAAGGAAACTCTAGTCGGGCGACCCGACTAGGAGATACCCTGAACGTCGTGCTATCTACGTTTTTAAAAATACTGCATAATTAGCATTTAGTATAAACGCACACAAATTAGATTCAATTTATTTTCAATTGTTTAGCCAATAGCGCCATCTATGTTTCGATAGCATAGCGCCATCCATGTTTCGATTCAATTGAACAGCTGATAATTCGCAAATCATAGCGCCATCTACTGGAAATATGTACACTAAAACTTGTGGTTCTTAGAATTACCTAGAAGCAAGCAGTTCAATGTGTATGTGTATAGGAAGACTGTTTGCTTTGCGCTGCTGGTCACGTGTTTGGCCGATTGGCCACATGTTATGTTTAATAACTTCTGCGCTAAATAATGAATTTAAATGAAATTTTCAGCTCATGATCAACATATTTTATTACATTTTTTTTTTTCAATTTTTAAAAATGCAAACCCATTAATTTGTTGACTTTGAGTGCAACTAACCTAAATTTAAATATTTGGGGAGATTTGGTATCCAAAATTTAACAAAAATCAAAACTACATAAAATAAATATAAAACTAAAAAAAAATTGGGGACACTAACTTCAAAGACGTGAGAGATATAATTTAATAACTAACATTCGATAACGTTTTTAATCGATAACATTAAAATTAAATAGTTATCGATTTTTTTAACAAACTCGAACTTTTCGTGCTATTCACGGACCTACATAAAAAATTTCAAGTCTCTAGTCTCATACATGCGGACAGATGGACGGACATGGCTGTATCAACTCGGCTTGTCACCCTTATCAAGAATATATATACTTTATGGGGTCTGCCACGCCTCCTTCTGCCTGTTACATACATTTCAACAAAAACATTATACCCAAATTTCCCATTTTCAATGGGTTCAGGGTATAAAAATAAACGAAAAATAAATGAAATGTCGATATGACCACACCGGGATTCGAACCCACACCTCTACACTCGGCAAAGGTTATCTCTCTCATTTTTGCATTTCGAGTGTATCTTTGATAAGGTTATAAATGTAGATCCCCATTAAAACTTTGATGACATCCTCCAATGCAAATTTTTCATCGGAAGCTAATTTGAACGACGGCCCTAAGGATTTAGGATTCATTTAAAAATCTAATGTGCATGATGCTCCAGTGTTAAGGTCTGAAAATAATGGATACCTCAGACCTCAGAATATGAACGATTTTATTCGAAACAAACTTTTTTTATATCCAAGAGTAATTGATGAGTTTTATATTGTTGAAAGATCCATGAGAGAGCTATAATAAAAAAAATATATTCGTTTATAAAACATCGGTTGTGATGTCGTTATAGTATTGAAATCTATCAGGGACATCTGAATTAAAATGGGTTTCATCAGTATAAATAACCGAACGCCAATCATCGAGTCGAGTGTCGAAACTAACAGTTTACGTTCTGTATTTTTTCGCTTATTGCAGCCGTTTTTCCTTGTGAGCATCCACAGGAGGATGTTTCTTGACTTTTAGATGCTGACGATGCTTTACATTGCTGATTTTACGGTGAGACGTTGAATGGCTTGCGTTTACACCGGCTAATTCCTTAATCTTAGCTGCTGATTTGGTCGAATTGGAAATTTTGCAGCTACATTTGATCTCTTTGGCAATGTTTGTTTTTGTTTTTGATAATTCTTGTGAGTGGATGTAGTCTACCTTCCGCGATATTTAAAATTTTATATATTGTTTGAAAATAGTTGATTTCTTCATTTTCACTTTTTATTTAACCAATATAATATGCTGCACTTTTTAATACAAAATTAAGAAAATAGAGATCCGTCTAATTCAATGACCAACTGAAAATCCAAATTTTTCCATTTACAATTCTAGAGTCTTCGAATTATCATTTCGCAAATCAAACAACTATGAGAAGATATTTTTCGAAAATAAACAAGTAAGAAAACTCTAGTCGGGGGTCCGGACTAGGAGATACCCTAAACCCCGCGCTATCTGCGTTTTTTAAAATACTGCATAATTAGCATTTCGTATAAACGCACAGAAAACTAAATTCAATTCATTTTCAATTGTTTAGCCAATAGCGCCATCTATGGTTCGATAGAATAGCGCCATCCATGTTTCGATTTATTGAACAGCTGATAATTAGCAAATCATAGCGCCATCTATTGGAAATATGTACACTAAAACTTGAGGGTTTTAGAATTCGCTAGATGCACGCAGCTCAATGTGTGTGTGTGTATGTGTGCACATGTATAGGAAAACAATTTGTTTTGCGTTGCTGGTCACGTGTTTGGCCGATTGGCCAAATGTTTTGTTTAATAACTTCTGCGCAAATTAATGAATTTGAATGAAAGTTTCAGCTTATGTTCATCATATTTTATTACATTTTTTCCAATTTTTAAAAATGTCAACCCATTCATTTACTGGCTTTGAGTGCAACTAACCTCAATTTAAATATTTGGTGAAATTTGGAGCCGGTATCCAAAATCTAACAAAAATCAAACAAAAATTTGGGGACTCTAGCTATAAAGACGTGGGAGATATAATTTTATAACTAACGTTCGATAACGTTTTTAATCGATAACATTAAAATAAAAATAGTTATCGACTTTTTTTAACAAACTCGATCTTTTCGTGCTATTCACGGACCTACATAAATTTCAGCTCTCTAGCTCTTATAGGTTCTGAGATCGACGCGTTCATACATACGGACAGACGGACATGGCTATATCAACTCGGCTTGTCACCCTGATCAAGAATATATATACTTTATGGGGTCTGCCACGCCTCCTTCTGCCTGTTACATACATTCACATTTCAACAAAAACATTATACCCTGAATTCCCATTTTCAATGGGTTCAGGGTATAACAAGTAAGAAAACTCTAGTCGAGACCGCTCGACTAGGGTATACCCTGAACCCTGCGAAGATCCGCTATTCCAAGCATTCTTCATTTCTTTTATATTCACATGCATATGTACGTTCATTACAAGCAAAACATACACACACACATACACAGGCGCAAGCACACACAAGCGCAAGTCGGTGCGTCAGCTGTTGTTTGGCTGCTTTGCATGGCAATGCTATGGGAAATTAAATGTTTAATAACTTTCTAGACGAACGATTTTGATCAAACTTGTTGGGCGTGATCATGTCATCCATATGTATGTGTGTGCCAAAGCACAAGTCTCTAGTATTTGATATACGGGAGTTACAAATTTGAGGCGAAGGGGGCGTGGCACCCAAAATTTAACAAAAACCGAAATTGCATAAGGCTTACATAACACTAAATGCAAAATTTGAAGACTCTAGCTAGAAAGATGAATTAGATAGAATTTTGTAGCTGAATTTAGATTTTCGTTTTTAATCGATAACAATAAAACGATAACAGTTATCGAATTTCTGTAACAAACTCGATATGCGCGCCCTATACAGGGACCTACAAAAAAAAATTGAAGTCTCTAGCTATTGTTAGTTCTGAGATCGACGCGTTCATACATACGGACAGACGGACAGACAGACGGACAGACAGACAGACGGACAGTGCTAAATCGACTCGGCTTGTCATCCTGATCAAGAATATATATACTTTATGGGGTCTGCCACGCCTCCTTCTGCCTGTTACATACATATGCCTTTCAACAAAAACATTATACCCTGAATTCCCATTTTCAATGGGTTCAGGGTATAAAAATAAATAGACAATAAATAAAATAAATTGTTGTAAACATGTACATATATATGTAAATATATGGATTAAGCTCACTGGAACTTAAACCATCCGGTTAATTAGTAGAGTATTTTAAACAATTTGCTTATTGTTATGAACACAGATTGCAAATAAATAAAAAATATATAAAATTTTTCGAATAAGATTCAAACTAAATAAAATAATATTTTGGACAACTTATACATAAGGTGTGAAAATAAAGTATCTGAGCCAAAGACTAATCATATTGTATTTTTCACAAAAACTAATATTTTCGTGTGATTCTTTTTTTATATACCCTGAACTAATAGAAAATGGGAAATCAGAATATTTTTTTGTGAAAATGTAAGTAACAGACAGGGGCGTGACCGACCCCAGAAAGTATATATATTCTTGATCAGGGAGACAAGCCGAGTCGATTTAGCCCTGTCTACCTATCTGTCTGTCCGTATGTGTGAACGCGTCGATCTAAGAGCCTATAAGAGCTAGAGACTTGAAATTTGTTATGTAGGTCTATGTATAGGGCGCGCATAACGCATTTGTTTAAAAAAATCAACAAATCAAATCTGTCGTTCACTGCGAAAAAATAAACAAAAATTCATAAAGGTGTATGCTGTGCGCCGTACCCAGCAAAACAAACGGCGGTCACAATGGACTTACTGTGCGGCAAAACGCGGAGTATTTCAGAGGCGGTTGCTGCCAATAGGCCCATTTTTCGAGCGAAAATTTTCAATAATTAATCATTTTAATTAGATACGTCTAGTTAAACAACCCGCATCAGGTGCACACACTCTAACACCTGTTAGTAGTGCAGGAAACTGCAGCGGACAATCAGCTGCTCACCAAAATCTGGCGCGCCGCGGAGTCTTAGCAAAGACAGCAACCTAACCTCTAGAGTGCAGTTGGAGATACTGAAAGTACATAGTTTTTGGCTCGCTGCATATCTGAGCTGAGTTTTCAAGTTAAAATATCTAAGCTTAGCTGAAGCTTCTAGACAACAATTAGAATCAGTTGTTACCTACTACAGACTTCCTGCCTTAGTAGTCGGAGCAAAATGGAAGCAAGGAGGCACGTTAATTCTGAGCAAAGGAAGACTCCTTCAAAAAAATTTAGGCCCAACAGGCAAATTGTAGTGGACGCTAAGGATCAAAAGCCTATACAGGCAGTATCTACAGGGTCGAACCAGGCTGGGCAGTAGGCCAAAGTTGAGAGTTGGAGTCTGAGCTCCATTCATGAACGTGACTCTACAACTGCAAACCAGGATTCGAGCAGCGCTTATGCAGCTCTAGTTACTAACGAAAAAGTTATGGCAGCTGCCAGGAAGCTGAGTTCCAAATCTGCCCCCAGTCCGGACGGAATTCCCAATCGGGCGCTAAAGCTGGCCAGTGCCTTGCAACCAAGGGCGTTTACGGAGCTACACAATACATGTATGGGAAACGTTTCCTGCAACCTTTAACATGCAGAACTTGGTATTGCTACCTAAGGCTGGCAAGCCACCAGAGGAGCCATTATCCTACAGGCCAGTTTCTCTCTTGGATACCGTGGGGAAGGTGTTCGAAAAATTGGTCTGTTCCAGACTGGAAGCTGTAACCGCGAGCGCCGGCGGTCTGTCCCCAAACCAATTTGGGTTTCAGAAAGCCAGGTCAACGACGGATGCATAGAGCAAACTTGTTGGCCTTGCAACATCCGCCATACAAGGTACCAGATGGAAGCACGGTCCGAAGCAGTATTGCATCATAGCGACTCTGGATGTGAAGAATGCGTTCAACACCTCTGGCACAATATAATATCCCTAACTATCTAAAAGAGATTATATAGAGCTACTTCAGAGAAAGGACGTCCAAACTCACAGTGTCAGCTGAAGTTCCTCAAGGATCAGTCGTGGGGCCTCTCCTATGTATAATATATAATACTATAGGGCAGGAGTTGGACTCGACCTAGCGGCGCACAAAACGGAGATTGTCCTGGTCAGCAGCCTCAAGAAAGTGGAAACGGTCCATATAAAGATTGGCAACATCAGCATTGCGTCAAAGAGAGCGATAAAGTAGCGCAAAGCGTTTGCGAAACAATGTTATACGGCAGTCCCGCCAGCATCGAATGTTGTTTTCAAGCCTAAATTTGTTAATACTTATTTAAAACAAGTAAGAACGTTTCAGTCGGACGTAACCGACAGCGAAATACTTTTTCACGTCCCAGCACCCCATAGGGGCACCTATCACATTATATTTTAATATTAATCTGAAATCCCCACTGTCGCTCTTAAATTAGCTGCTGATTAAAAATTTCCATTGGAGGTGGCCAGACAGTTTCAATTTGGATAGAAGCTTATAATCCTTAACTTAGCAAAAACACGCACCACCAAAAATGAGAGAGGTGGCATCTGTCAAAATGGAAGAAGTGGCATCTGTGAAAATGAGATAGATGCCAGTTGGTGCGGACATGTCGATATTTTTGTTATTTTGTTTTTTATTTAGTTGTGTGTTAATAAAATATTCTTTTCAATACATATATAAAATTTGGCAAGTCAAAAGACAAGGTCAAAAGTCACAATGTCATTATGTGGCGATTTATTAGCTCAGAAGCTGTAGATTTTTCAGTTTTGATTTGCCACGCCCCCAATGGCCGTAGACATATAATTTGTGGCATGTTCATAGAGAATATAACTGTAAAATTTGGATGCTTACATTCGAAAAATGCGAAAATTACAGGGTATTTTTCTGTAACAATAATTTTTGGGAAATCGGTGGAGGAGGCCCCCAGTAACTTAGCATCCAATTTTGAAGCTTCTAGCACTAAGACTGTGGGAGATATAAGCTGATATTAGTTGCCACGCCCCCACGGCGTAGATATATCCGCCATAGCTTTTCGATTGTGGGATGTTGATCCGAGTATATATACCAAGTCTCAAGTCTCTAGCATCAATAGTGCTCAAAATATAACAGAATTAGTAAAATCACTATATATTCAGATCCGATTTGCCGCGCCCCTAGTAGGCGTGGTCATCAAATTTGTTGGGCAATCTTTATAGGATTGTAACAGTAACGCACGTGCCAAATTTGGGCGTTCTTGCTTTAAAACTGTAGAAGATACAGTTTGACCCGATGTGCCACGATTTGATTTTGTGATGTCGACGTGAGTGTTCAGTTAAAATCTCAACTCTCTAGCCCCTATTGAAGTAGTGTTTCTGAGATACAGGAAAATGCATTTTCCGATTTGCCACGCCCCTAGTGGGCGTATCGGGAAAATCTTGACACTTTATCTGACGACAGTATACACGAGTATATATTTCAAATCTCTTGCTTCAATAGCGTGGAAATGGTTTGCGTTCATACGGACATACGGACAGCATGACAGACATTGCACAAAACCAATACACTTATTTAACTTAGTGAAAAAGTATAAAAAATGACTACCAAAAAAACGCATTGAATTGCGTGCATCTACAAAATTCTAAGAGTCGCAAGTCTGAGTGTATGTCTACTGTAAGGCGCTATAGTTTGCGAATTGAATTGAAACATAAATGGCGTTATTGGTTTAAAAAAAACTCAGATAAGACGGGGTTCAGGAGATCTCGTCAGTTTTTTTACTTGTCCTAAACTAAACTCTATGTGAGAGTGCTATACTGGGACATACATGCTCAATTTAAAGTCTCTAGCTCGTATAGGTTCTGAGATCGATGCGTTCATACATACATGGCGGATTGGGCTAAATAGACTCAACTTGTCTCCCTGATTAAGAATATATAACTTTATGGGGTTTGCCACGCCTGTTGACTGACTGTTACATGCATTTTAACAAAACCATTTTCGCATTTTTAATGGGATCAGGGATAAACAAAGATTCTCATCGATAATAAGGAAATGGGATAAGTTATCAAAAAAGAATTATTAACTCGTATTGTGGTTTACATGTTCTGTGCGCTCATATGGACAGACAGACGAGCATGGCTTACTGGAATCACTGGCTCACTACTGGCTCATCTAGCTGATTTAATTGAACTTAAACATAAAGTAAATATCGACATCACTAAAATCTGAATCCAATTTTTAATATTGGTATTATAGTATAAAGGCCTTACCATTTAAAACAACGAAATTCAAAGTAAACTATTCCGAGTCCATACATAAAGCTTTGATTATTCCAATATTTTTCGCATAATCGCATATATTTTTGATATGCAGATAGAGCTAGAATGAAACAGCATTTATATTTATTTAGTAAAATTAATTTATTAAATTGAATATATATAAGGATAATTTCTTACTGTGAATATAATTGACTAATCAGCTATTGAACTAATAACTTTCTTAGTAGTTTGTAAAAATTAAACAACTAAGAGTGCTTTAGTCGAGACTGCTCGACTAGGAGATACCCTGAACACTTCCAAAAATCGCTAAATTTCTCCGTTTCTTTTATATGTATGTATGTACATTACAATCAACATATACACACACAGACGTACGCACCAGCACACGCTCTGCTAACAACGTAGACTGCGCTTGGGCTGCAAGACGCCTATGTTATGTAAAATTAAATGTTTAATAAATTTTGTTGTTGACGGACGCTTTTCATCACTTTCAGAGCGTGGTTGTGCCATTCATGTGTGTATTTGTCGAAGCACACGTCTCTAGTATTTGAAATACGTGTTTTGCAAATTTGAGGCGAAAATTTAACAAAAATCGAAAGAGTATAAGGCTCACACAAAACTAAAAGCAAAATTTGAAGACTCTAGCTACAAAGATGAATGATCGTTTTTTACCGATAACATTAAAATGAAAATAGTTATCGATTTTTTTAAACAAACTCGATTTGCGCGCCCTATACAGAGAGCTACGAAAAAATATGAAGCCTCTAGCTCTAGTAGGTTCTGAGATCGACGCGTTCATACATACGGACAGGGTATAATCGACTTGACTTATCTCCCTGATCAAAAATATATCTACTTTATGGGATCTGCCACGCCTCCTTCTGCCTTTTACATACATTTCAACAAAACGAATGTACCCTGATTTCCCATTTTCAAGCTAGTGGTTGTTTTTAATATACGTCGATGTTTGAACATATGTACGATCTATATACATTTTATATATCTTACACATTATAATTTGCTCAGCATAACTTTTGTTGGACGAAAGTTGTTCGTCGAACACCATATGCTTTACTTGGAGCTTGTCCCCATCTGATGGAGCAGATGGTCGGCCAGATCGAGTGTTATTATCGATGCGTCCGTCGTATTTAAAACTGTCAATTATGGTTTGGATGACAGAATTTTGTGTGGACACTATTTTGGATATCTCTGCATTTGACTTTTGCTCCATTGTGGGAAGTTGCAAGATCCGCCCACGTTTTTATAGAGCTAACTCTTTACAGGACATTAATACTAAGAAATTGGCGCCAGTGCAAACAGTAAAGGGACATAGACTTTTGTAACCACGAATTCTTGAAATTGGTTTTTTTAGTAATACTTGACTGAAATAACCTTTGACTATTATTTAAATTATTAAAATATATATATATATATATATATATATATATATATATATATATATATATATATATATATATATATATATATATATATATTAATGTATATTGTATAGTTAATATATTACGAAGTTACAGCGTGTTTTGTGAAAATGTATCAGGGGTACGATGACTTTAGTTGCAGTGTACATATATTAAAAATGGGTTTCAAGTTTACCAATCGGTACGATTTTTTCAAAACTACTGTACTTTTCTTAAATGAACTTAGTATATTTAGCATTGGACTAAAAACAAATTACCTTCATAATATTCGGTCAACAGTAAATGCAAATGACCGAGTTTACAGTAGGTGTTTATATCAACTTCTCCAATTCCTATATTTTCTTTAGTTGTAATGTCACCTGCCAACCCACATTTCGAATTATTAATAGTGGATTCTAATATGCCAGAGTTTTCCTTTATATTTTCCTCATATTTCATAGATATATCATTTTTTATATTCACATGTCCACCACTATGCTTGACTATACTTATTGAACAGGAGCTGGCCACTTCATCTTGCAAGATTGTGATAGTCTGTTGAATAAGATCTTTAATGCCACAATTCTTAGGATCCGTGAAATCAAGAAAACCATAATATCGGCTAAAAGTGGACAAAATGTAACATTTTTTTTTTTATAATTTTACATATTTACCTTACCTATCTAATTCTTGAATTGTATAGAGATCATCACTGGAAGTTTGAAACATTTTGCATCGTACAACAACGATAATCAAGTTAACGAAATTAAAATCGTCACCCAAAATGATATGCTTACGTTCATGAACTACAAGTTCAATTCAACCAGTTCGTTGTTTACCAACTGTAAATAGGGGTATTCCTATTTATTTTATTTTTTATAAACAAGATGAGGTTTTAATCCTTTTTCATAAATCATAATAATTTAACATTTTTAAATCGACTTAGCAAAATAAATTGATCTGTTTTTTATTATGAAAAAATAAGTGGGCGCGGCGTACCCAGAAAAACAAATGACGGTCACAACTGACACTGTGCGGCAAAACGAGGAGTATTTCATAGGCGGTTGAAGCCAATAGCCTTGAAGCGGGGAGTAAGTATTGGTAGCAGTAGTGGTATTATTAGCGTCAGCTCTGAATTTTCTCATTTTTCGCGCGAAAATTCTTAATAAAGTTTGGGCACTCACAGCTGTTGGTCGTGCTGCTCACGAAATTCTGGTGTGTCGCTGAGTCAACAGACAACAACATAACCTCTAAAGTGCAGGGGGAGCTATTGAAAGTAGTGCCTAATTTTGGGCTCGTTGCGCATCTGAGCTGGGTTTTTAAGCTAAAGTTTCTAATCTGTACTGAGGTTTCCAGACAACAATAAGATCAGTTGTTGCTTCTCCTTCTGGAGGAGGAGCTGCAAGCCTTTGCACGCCGCTCTGCATGGCAGCGATCACTGCAGCAACAACATACAGCATCATAGCAGACGGCTTCCACAGATCAGTTCCCTTCGATTGAGTGCAAGGCGCCAACCACTCCGAAGAGCACAATCCAGCAATCCACAATGCCATAATGAGAGAGGAGCTGGCCTGACTAATCAAGCCGAAGACTGCCGGGCAGCTTAAGGCCGCCATAGCGGCAGCCCATCCAGGCGACAACAAGCTCAAACGTTCGAGAGACGTTAATTTTGAGCAAAGAAGGACTCCCTTAAAAAAAACTAGGTCCAATAGGCAAAGTGAAGTGAAGTGAAGTGAAGTAAACAGCAGCACAAACGATACGGGACTGACGATACAGGAAGGATAGCTCGCTCTCTGTGACCGTCATCAAGTCGCTCAGCTCAGCCTTCGGTCGACAGCAAAGAACCACTGTCGTCCTCCCAGTATATAAGGCCAGAGCTTTGGTTGAACTTGCCAAGATTCTGATTGGATGGGTCGTTTTTCATATCCGCGCTGTGGACCAGCCAAAACGCCGCTTCGAATGCCTTGACTACAGACATATTGCTCCATCAGCCAATTTATGTGTTTTGATTGGTCCCCGTGTTTTGTAGTTTGGTAGTCTCGTTTTAGAGCTGTCGCCGAGTGCGGTTCGGTAAGCATAAGATGATTAGAAGAACACAGAATTAGTGATGTTCGGGATCTGAGTGCGATAGAAACTCGCTGCGCTAAAGCAATGCCATACGAGAATAATATGAGTAAGGCTACAACATCAGATGTGGGATCTGGCTCGATGCCTAATACGGCAAATGATCCATAGCGAGTGTTAATGGAAATGCAAAACAAAAATGTAACTAACTTGTAAAAGCACTGAAATCAGCGCCATCTGAAACAACAAATACTGTTATGTCGGGAGAAAATAGGTACCCTAGCCGCGACTCATCTTGATGAGTCGCTTTTGACTCTTTTTTTAATCATAAAAGAGTCCTCCATGAGTCAAAATTTAATCATTCCTGACTCATATTCGAATAAAACTTTCAATAATTTGCAACGAAAATAATTTTTTAATATAATTTTTATTTACTATACATATGTTATCTTAAAAAATATCCACAACAAAAAGTAAATAGATATTCAAAATCAAACATAGAAATTCAAAACAAAAAACAACAAAAACAGTAATAGAAATTCATAATGTAGATAATAACAAAAATATTTAGAATATTATTTACATGTATTACTCTAAACGCCTACGCTTCGCCAGCCTGTTATTGGCATGGACAAAATGCTTTTGTAGCACCGTATTAAAATCTTTGTCCGTGCATTTATATTTTTCATTAGTAATATCTAAAAGGGAAAATATTAATTAATAAAAAATATTTTAAATATTTTCCAACAATTTTCGTCCCCTTCCAGCTGTATTCGGAAGCTACCTTGTCCGAAAAAACTTTTCTGATCGCAGCTCTAATAAATTGTGTGGGCCCATCTCCTCCAACTTTCGATATTAGATTAATAGTTTATAAGCCTCTCTTTTAGCCACGCAACGCAATTGTTTGACTGACATAATCACCTTTTTATTTGTTATAATTACACTTTGCACTTGCACTTCACTTGCACACGATCACGATCGAATGACAAAATTTGCACATTTCGGCATGTGCTGAAGAAAAAGTGCCGTTTAACTCAAACCAATCATACTTTGAGCATATGGAAGGGTCATTTATGAGTCTTCTTTCGATCGCCCAGGAGATTAGTCGTTTTTTAATCGTCAAGGGGACTCAAAAAAGACTCATCAAGACGATTTCTGTTAAAACAGTCTTCCAAATGCTTGCAGGGACGTTGCAAATACTTAGCAATGAAGAGTCATTGTCAGTCATTGTATTGAAATGCTATTCCATGTTTTGGGCTATGAATATTTGAAGAACGAAATTGTGTTTGGTCGAGAAATATTCTCGCCGGGTTTTCATGTCAATATGTCACGCGGAAAATTTGAAATTGTCAGATCAAAAATTGTAAATTATTGTTCAAATAACGATATGTTTTCTAAAGTGAATAGTGATCTTGTCGGTTGAAGATAAAGATAAATTAAACAATTTATTGGAAAAATACTCAAAGTATTTCACAAAGGGAATTCCTTCTTCTACTGTCAGTACAGATGAAATGAAAATTAAATCATTTACAGTCTTTATCATTTTATGTACAGTATATGGATGCTAAACGCATGGCTCATGCTGACTTCCAGATATCTCCCATCCGCGGATGCGATTGATACTTCTACCCCCAACAAGTCTCCACCTATACAAAAAATCGTGGATGACCGAAGATCGAAAAATGTATAAAATCTTATTTATACATTCTTTTAAAAGGACCAAACTAAGAAGAATTGCTGTATCATGTGATATCGTAGTCCGATTTTAATGAAATTTGGGGTGTGTGTCTAATATGTTATATAACATATTTTGTGGGAGTTTTGTGGACATTGCCCAACGAACAAAGATTTTTTTGTACTAAAACTATTTTTTTGACCGATCGTTCGTATGGAAGCTATATATGGAAGCGTATGGAAGCTATAATGGTTCAATTTGTCCAAATTTCTCACAGTATTTTTATAATATGTTTTTAAATTTTTGGTGAAAATTTCATTACGATATCACCACTAGAAGTATTTTTGGCCGCGGCTCAGTGCAAGCGCAACCACAGGAGAGCAGAGGAGTAAAATCATTCAGAATGAAAGTGTCGGGGAAGAAATGGTTGAGAATTTATTGAGCTTTGACAGCGATTTAAAGAATCAATTGTCGACCTTTCTTTTGTTTAAATTGTGTAAAAAGAGAGCAAAATGAGGTATATTGTAGGAAAAAAACTGTGAAACAGGAGAAGATCTGAAAAAAGTACAGGAAGGTTATATTAGGTTGAAAAAAAAGGTTTTTGTCTTTTAAAAAAGCTTTTAGGAGTAAGACAAATTACTTAAAAACTAAAAAGGGGAAATAAACTATCAATGTCTTCGCGAAAATTAACAGTTTACCTTACGTTTCCGATCAATCAAAAGTATTATGTAAAATGCTAAATCGCTAAGAAATATCCCTTTAAGGCACATTATTTCTACACCTCACGGCATAGTTTCTTGGGATATAATAAGAAAATTATACGAAATAGAGGCAAAAAAATTAACTCGTATGTGCCCTAAATTGCCTTCGGAGCATGCCAGTCAGAAATGTTTTGAATAGATGAAAGTGAAATTTGCCACACACGTTTTTAGTCACAGTGTGGCTGCTGCGATACGTACAGTTATCGATTCCGGTGGGTTTGCTGATTGCAAGGACAGTGTAGTTGCAACAACAATATTTATAGAAAAAATAAATAGATTTTTCGATTGCTTTCGATTGCTTACATGTGCTATTTGATAACAATCCTTATAGGTGTACTCTTTGGAAAAATAATGTCCATGAGTACCGTCAAGAAATGCTTGATTATTCCCATGATCGGCATTATCCACAACAAGGATATTGCATTGATGGGATGATTATTACAATCTTATCGGTAATTATTTGGCTGAAAATGTTTGGAGTGACAACGAAGATGGTTTCTTGTTTGCCACATCCAAACTAAACCAAGACCCTTTGGAAAACTTATTTTATTTAATTAGATGTCGGCGACCAACAAACACCAACCCAACTCTTTTCAAATTTAATGCAATAAATCTTTGCTTCTGCTTTTGTATCTGGCAATTGTCTTCCAGATGAAGATCTCATGTTAGCCAATATAATACAAGATATCGGGTCTTAACTATCTGTTTTTCATGAGAAATGTGCCATGAATTTGTCTACCGATACTGAGTTAATAGATGATGATTTAGAAATGGAATTGTCATAAGATGCAACCATTATAAAGATAAAAATGCTTTCAATAAAAATGCATTACTTTGCAATGTTTTTTTTTTTTTGTACAAGCTGTTAAAGAAAACAGATTGCGAACTTTGTAGTAATCTTTTAAAATCGTCAGATGAAATGCAAAGTTGGTCTGAATATTTCTTAACAAAAATTTCCATTATAAGTTGAAAGCCTCTTCTGATATTTTTTACGATGAATCAACTGCATTTTACACGTTCAAGAAAATTTTCGATAGGAAACCATATTTACAAAAATTAAGGAAAAAATTGTTCTGTACATTTGAATGGTTTTCCCCTACTCACCCTTGTTTAAAACATTCTTGATAAAGCGGCTAATAGTTCAAATTTAAGAAAAATTAACATTTTTCGTGAATAAGTCACACAAATAAATGTTGAGAAAGGAACGCGCCACAAACACGTCTCTTTGCAATACAAAAGATTTTCACAATTGCAACTGCAAGCAACTGTAACGGTCAGTTCGCATACAGACACAAATGCTCATACGTGTAAGCGACTGTAACGGTAAGTACTGAAAGTGTGTGTGCATGCTCGTCGCGAAAGCATATTCTTCATATGCGCCTCACACTTCCATACCCTTTCCATAAATAATAATAGAAGTGTTAACATTTTGCATGGGCATGACAAACACTTTCAAAAGATTGGTATACTCTACTGTCGCAAGAAGACGAAATGAAACCTCAGCAAGAAAATTTCAATTTTTGTGTGCTGCTGCTGGTGAGTACTTGTATATATTTGAGAGAGAAGAGAGCAGATAATAAGAATGTATGGTTGCATAGAAGGGCTTTGTATACAAATGGACCATTACCGAACGAGCGCTCGCAGAGCACAGATTGTCGCATAGTACCCGCTGCTCGCTGCAAAAAGTAAAACGAATTCGGCGAAATCGTCGACATCGGGGTTCTCACTTTACTTCGTGCGTTCTCTAAATTTCATTGTTCCGCATGACATAGTTCACGTCGCGAGGCTTGGAATTTATAGAAAAGAAAACATTATTTCTGTTTATAAGTAATGTGATTCGAGTAAGCGGAAATGAAACTATTTATGTACATATATCATATAACTAATTTGCTACGTAGTTATATAATTTTTTTTTATATAATAAGTAAATATATATGAAGATATATTTTATTTATTTTTTTTTTTTACTATAGAATTGGAAATTCCGATAAGCATAAAATATATATATGTATGACATTCTTCGATAATGTGTAGTGTGAAACACCTTAAATCCTTGAGTCTTAACATAATCAAAATAATACCACCGCGGAATGAATCGTTTTTTCTGTATTGATTCCATACGTTTCGATGTAGAATCATAGATTTATATACTTTCATTGTGAGCTACCGTTGTTTTGATTTTTTTAAAAGGAGAAAGTAAACTTGACGGAAGTAATGTAAGTGAATATTATTTTAGTATGAGAAATTGAACTATCGTATATACACATGCAAAATTTTATAATAACATATACTTATAGCGTTTTACACCTGAAGTGAAAATCCAATATATATATATATATATATATATATATATATATATATATATTGGATTTTCACTTCAGGTGTAAAACGCTATAAGTATATATATGAATGTATATATATATATATATATATGAATGTATATACATACATTTGTGTATGGTATTTAAATAAGTACTCTAACTATTTATAAGAAATTCCGCATAAAAACAAAAGTTACAATATAGTTCATATTAAATTAATGGGTTCATCGTTTATTAATTAAAAAGTATGTAATATTTCTTAGAAATGTGCATAAAATTGTAAATAAATCTGTCTAGATATTTACGATTGTAAAGCTATAATCAGAAATATTTTAATATATATAAAAATTTATATATATATATATATATATATATAAATATGTATTTATATTTTTTGTTTTCGCTGCGTTTTCGAGTTATTAAGCGATTTTATATTGTTGTTTTTTTTTTGTATACTTCAATACAATATGTACATATATGTATGTATGTATATATAATAATTTTAACAGTAGTTCCATATAAAGCATGATATTTTAAAGGTAAGGTAAGGGTTCAAAAATATACATACATACGTAGTGAAACAATTATTCTAATTCCTTATCAAGTTAACTTCTCAATTTGCTTGTTTGTCTAAGTTCCGACTCGGCTACGTTTGTTTTTTTTTTTTTTAAATGAACATTAAGTTACTAACCCAGAAGCAGGTCTTAAGGACATGCAACTGAACATCGAGTATAGAGGATTGAACTAAGCTTTGTTTAATATTTTTATACTCTGAACCCATTGAAAATGGGAAAAAAGGGTATAATGTTTTTGTGAAAATGTATGTAACAGGCAGAAGGAGGCGTGGCAGACCCCATAAAGTATACATATTCTTGATCAGGGAGAGAAGCGGAGTCGATCTAGCCCTGTCTGTCCTTCTGTCTGTATGTTTGAACGCGTCGATCTCAGAAGATATACATAAGAGCTAGAGACTTCAAATGTTTTTTTGGAGGTTCGTGTATAGCACGATTTAATCGAGCTTGTTTCAAATAATCGATAACTATTGTTTTAATGTTATCGATTAAAGCCCAATATCATCATTTAGTTATAAAATTATATTTAATTAATCTTTATAGCTAGAGTCTTCAAATTTTGCATTTCGGTAATTTCGGTTATTGTTAAATTTTTGATGCCACGCCCCCTTCTCCTCAAATCACGTATTTGAAGTACTAGAGACTTGTGCTTTGGCACACACACATATATGAATGACATGATCACGCCCAACAAATCAAAATCGTTCGTCTAGAAAAAAAGTTATTAAACATTTAATATCTCATATCGGCGCCTTGCAGTCTGCCCTCAGCTGCTGAGTACAAATTCACAGTAAGCAGATTGTGTTGTGCGTCTGTGTGCGTGTGTATGTATTGCCTGCTACATATGTACATATAAAAGTAACAGAGAATGTTAGCGTTTCTTAGGAATCGCGGCTCTTCGCAGGGTTCGGGGAATCTCCCTGTTTTGGTGTTAAAAATAGCGAAATTTTTATAAATTGAAAAGAAAACTATTTATTTTTTAATTTAAAAAAAAGGAGATGAACACTTGCTTGTAAATACCTTTGAGCACCTCTGCAAGTATACAATTTTTGATAAATCAATAGATGGGGTTATCAGTAATGTTTTCTAGCTCAAAACAAATGTACATACAGTGGCTCACATCCTATTTCGTGCAGATGTCATATATTAGCTAAACTATGCAATGTATCAACTTAATTTAAATTGAATTCGGTTCATCAGAATGTATTTAATCAGGCTTTTCAAAACAAAAACAAAAATGAAATATATTTATGTCACAGCCTATTTCACTGCAGTGCACTTAATCCTACATAATTTTTGTTTTAAATTAAATTTTTGTTTTTGGTATGACCTCATTTGGCTTTCAATACATATTTCAAACTATTTTCCATCGACTAAACCAATTTTTAAGTGGTCTCTTTTGGTATTTTGTGCGATTCTTCTACCTCTTTGAGGTCGTCTGATCCAAAATGGTCCACAAATTTTTGATCACGTTCAGTTCCGGTGACTGGGCTGGTAAATTCCCCACGTGAGGACAGTTGCAGATCAGCCAGATTTTCATAATGGCCGAAGTGTGTTTGGGGTCGTTATCTTGGTAGAACCTAAAACGTCCTCCGAGGAACAAACTATCCGCACTTTGAAGAAGGTTATCCTTCAATAATTGAAGGTACCCATTCTTGTCCATAATGCCATCAAAAAATGCCAGGTTACCGACGCCTGAAGCTGACATACAGGCCCAAACCATAGCGCTCCCTCCGCCATGCTTGACTGTGGGCTTAAGGTGCGTGTTCCATAGCTCTGTATTTGGTTGGCGCCAAACATATTGCTTACTATCGCAACCAAATAAGTTAAATTTGGACTCGTCTGCAGAGCTTGTTTTTAGCATTTATGAATGGCTTCTTTCGAGCTACTCGGCCATTAAAATCGTGATCGCGCAATATGCGCTGCACTGTTTCCACCGAGTATGTCTTCCGAAAATCTTTCTTCACCTCAACAGACAACTTTGGAGCCGATAACTTCCGAGTCAGCTTCATTCTTCGGACAATAAGTCTTTCGGCACCCCGGTCGACAATCTTAGTTTGTAGGTTCTCATCCTTGTCTGCCACCCGGTTTTCCCTGACGAAGCGTTGTATGGTGTACTGTACAGTACAAGGGCTCAGAACAATCATTTCAGCAATATTCCGCTGAGATGTCCCATTTTTTAAATGAGAAATGATCAATTCGCGCTGAATAATATTTGTTCGTAAAGCCATTATTGTATATCCATTATAGCATTATTGTAAATCTAGTCGAGACTGCTCGACTAAGAGATCCCTTAAACCCTGCGAAGAACCGCTATTCCAAGCATTCTTCGTTTCTTTTATATACACATGCATATGTACGTTCATTACAAGCAAAACATACACACACACGCACAGGCGCACGCACACACAAGCGCAAGTCGTTGCGTCAGCTGTTCTTTGGCTGCTTTGCATGGCAATGCTATGGAAAATTAAATGTTTAATAACTTTTTTTCTAGACGAACGATTTTGATCAAACTTGTTGGACGTGATCATTTCGTCCATATGTATGTATGTGCCAAAGCACAAGTCTCTAGTTTTTGATATACGGGAGTTACAAATTTGAGGCGAAGGGGGCGAAATTGTATAAGGCTCACATAACACTAAATGCAAAATTTGGAGACTCTAGCTATAAAGATTAATTATATAGAATTATATAACTGAGCATCGATTTCGTTTTTAATCGATAACATTAAAATTAAGACAGTTATCGATTTTTTTTAACAAACTCGATCTTTTCGTGCTATACAGGAACCTACATAAAAATTTCAAGTCTCTAGCTCTTGTAGGTGTTGAGAACGACGTGATCATACATACGGACAGACGGACAGGGCTTGTCTCCCTGATCAAGAATATATATACTTTATAGGGTCTGCCACGCATCCTTCTCACTGTTACATACATTTCAACAAAAACATACCCTAAATTCCCATTTTCAATGGGTTCGAGGTATAAAAAAAAACAATTTTGCTTTCATTCGCATACTGTACGGTGCCCAACCTATTGATGTGCCTGGTTCTGTGAATTTCGCATATTGAAATTTTTATACTATTTCACGAAGTGATATAGTATATTGGGTTTGTGCAATCTCCATCATGCTGTCCGTCCGTCTGTCCGTATGAACGCAAACCATTTCCACGGTATTGAAGCTAGAGACTTGAAATTTGAAATATATACTCGTGTATACCCTCGTCTGATAAAGTGTCAAGATTTTCCCGATACGCCCACTAGGGGCGTGGCAAATCGGAAAATGCATTTTCCTGTATCTCAGAAACACTACTTCTAGACGAGCTAGAGAGTTGAGATTTTAACTGAACGCTCATGTCGACATCCCAAAATCAAAAAGCTATGGCGGATATATCTACGCCCATTGGGGCGTGGCAAATCGGGTCAAACTGTATCTTCTACAGTTTTAATGCTAGAACGCCCAAATTTGGCACGTGGGTTACTGTTACGCTCCCATAAGGATCGCCCAAAAAATTTTATGGCCACGCCTACTAGGTGCGTGGCAAATTGGATCTGAAGATATAGTGATTTTACTAGTTTCGTTATATTTTGAGCACTATTGATGCTAGAGACTTGAGACTTGGTATATGTACTCGGGTTAACATCCCACAATCGAAAAGCTATGGCGGATATATCTACGCCTTCAGGGGGCGTGGCAACTAATATCAGCTTATATCTCCCAAAGTTTTAGTGCTAGAAGCTTCAAAATTGGATGTTAAGTTACTGGGGGCCTCCTCTATCGATTCCCCAAAAATTATTGTTACGCCCCAAAAGGGGCGTGACATACAGAAAAATACCCTGTAATTTTCGCATTTTTCGAATGTAAGCATCCAAACTTTACAGTTATATTCCTGAACGCCCACTCTATGCACATGCCAAAAATTATTTGTTTACGGCCACTGGGGGCGTGGCAAATAAAAACTGACATCTGCAGCCAATAACGCGCCAAATAATGACTTTGTGACCTTTGACCTTGTCTTTTGATTTGTTAAATTATATATATGTGTTTGAAAAGAATATTTTATTAATACAAAATAACTAAATAATGAAAATATAGCAAAAATATCAACATGACCGCACCGGGGTTCGAGCCCACACATCTACGTTCGCCAACGAACTTAAATCACATGTTCAGAGTTGCCACCTCTCTCATTTTGAAAGATGCCATCTCTCTCGATTTAGGTGCGTGTTTTTGCTAAGGTAAGGGTTCGATCCTAATTGAAACTGTCTGGCCACCTCCAATGAAAAGTTTTAGTCTGCACCTAATTTGAGCGACGAAAGTGGGGATTTAAGGTTAAATTTTAAAAAATATGTGAGAGTTGCCCCTGTGGGCTGCTGGGACGTGAAATAGTATTTCGCTGTCGGTTGCGTCCGACAGCAACGTTCTTACTTGTTTAAGCATGGTATTGTTTTTTTCAAAATAAATCCTATTCAAGGACTTCTGACGGTTGAATTATGTTACTTGGGTCGATAACGAACTGTGAGATCCCAAATTTATTTAATTTTATTCGTTTTATGTTCTTTTTCTGGAGCTAACGGACTAATCCTACCATAAACAAAATTGGTGGATCCACTACCAAGTTAGTTTCAAATGTGCCACCTGGTTTTTAGGCTTCTTTTTATAGTGAATGGCGCTAAATATCATTGAAACTGTGTATCCAACAATATTTTCAATTTTTTGTATAAGTTTTTCCCCGATTTTTAGGTCTGACAGATGAAATTTCCTATTCAGTCGAGAAATGCTTCCCCCTCCCACTAAAATAAAAAAATATCACAATTCCAAATAATTTCAGTTACTCAAATATAAGATAATTAATCACTCTTCATGTAAATACATTTTTGTTTTAATTTGGTATAGTTATAAATTTTTTTAAATTTTATACATCCTATTTTTATGAACAGCTGATTTCGTGGCATCTCGATGCAATCTTCTAAAACTAAACTAATTTTGACAGAAAGTAACGGATTTTTTTTCTAGTTCTCTTCGTTACATTCTACTCTAAATAAAAAGTGCCCATCATTTAATTTTGCTTCAGAAAAAGTACCGTTTTAATCGATTTAGGCTTTGCGTAGTGCAGCACTACTATTTTTCTGACCGCAACTGTATATACGTACGCACAAGTAGCAGCGCACAAAAATTTAAATTTGTTATCTGATCGGATTCTCGGTGCCAAGTCTTCTCTTGCGAGAGTAGAGTATACCGAGCTGTTGGAAGGGTTTGCCTTGCTCATGCAAAATTTAATCATTTTCATTATTTTTGGAAAGGGTATGAAAGCGCTAAGGCGCATAAAGAATTTGTTTTCGGGTCTAGCGCGCACACACACAGTTCAGTATGTGCATTTGTGTGCCTGTATGCCAGACCTTAGCTGCCTGCCTGTGCAAATTGTTAACTCCCAACATTTTGGATAGCGCACACACATTTGCATATTGAGAGAAGAAAGCGAATGTTAAAATTATATGAGAGGGAGAAGATCAGAAAATAAGCATACATGGTTGCATAGAAGGGCTTTGAATACAAATGAACCATTACTGAACGAGAGCTCGCAGAGCACTGATTTTCTTGTCAAGTTGCTCGCAGTTAAACGTAGTTAAATATAGATACGTAGACCATTACGGCCAACCGCCCGCAGTGCACATTTTCGTCAGTGTAACCTAAAATGAGTCAGCGGGTGGAGGGTCAGCATTGCAACATTTTTTTTAGCGGGTAAACCGCTTGTTTGAATTGTTCTATCTATATGTTGTGCATACTATCAAGGCTTGTGAAGATTGTTGGGGATAATCATATAACATAGACTTAAACATCTTCCATTCTGTCCATATTAAAAGTCACCCGCGACGAATGGAGAGGGACTCCTTACATATCAAAAATGTTCCTATATGCAACATTATTAGTTTTTTCCCCAAATATATACATATATAACAAAAAAAAAAAAAATTAATGACACTTCTTTTTATAAAAAAAAAAATATAAATAAATCCCGACCCGCTTATATTGGGCAAGTTGAAATTTGGTTATTTAATTCGATAAATTTATTTTCAAGCAAGAGCGATAAATATACTATATATATATATATATATATATATATATATATATATATATATATATATATATATATATATATATATATATATTTTTTTTTTTTTTAATGTCTTCATATGAGCATTTGCGTCGTGTAGCTATGTCTTTTTTCGCTGAGTATTTGTAAATCTGAAATTTGGATCACCCTGTGCTAATATATACAAAATCAAGTACATGTGTATACACATATGTGGATAGGCAACCTTGACAATTTGTATGACAGTTTGGTAAACGGAGTTGAATACAGAAGGTGAAGTGAAGAAATCAAGAAAATAAATTTTATAAAACCATACACGTATTAGTGTAATATATTTTATATCAAACATAATAAATACTTACATAAATAAATAAAACTGCATTGTCTGCGACAAAACAACCGTAAAATTAACGAAGTCCCGTAGCTGACGCCATTTTGTATTTAAATATTTTGAACACTTAAAGTAATTGTAAATGGAACTTGGGAAAAAAAGGTAACACTTGTTTATATATGTATTTCAATCATACAACCATTCTTACATAGGCTGATAATTAAATATATTCCCTGCATTGCACTGCAGTGTGGTGAGTATATTTATTTGTTATTGTATATGAAAAGTGATGCATAATTTTGTCAGTTTGAATTATGTAAATTGAAGCTAATATACATAATTTACATTTTAATTTCTTATGTATACTCATAAATATTATGTTTGCATTTCATTAAGTTTCTTCAACCTTATTGTATATGGTTATATTTATGTACTTTACACTTATGTATATATGTATACATATGTATGCGCTTCAAACATTTAATTAGGAATTGCCTATGTATTTGTATATAATTACGTTTTAAAGTATTATCCTTTTGTTTATACAAATTAATTTTAAATTTCGCCTTATTTCAGGTATAAGGGTGGTCGGACACCTTCAGTTAGGTCAAGTGATAGGCGACGTCCTCAAAGTTTTTCTGCATCATCTACACTATCCCCGAGGGTTGTGCTATCTCGTTTAGAACCAAGAGATTTTGAACGACTTCGATTATCTTATAAAGTTGCTATTGACCAAAGGAGATCTCGAAGCTGCCGTGGCATGAACATGGGTCAAAAAATTAGTGGCGGTGTTAAAACAGTTAACCGTAATGATTCGCAGGCAACATTTAAACCAATTATACCAAGAGAACTGCAAGCTGATTTTTTAAAACCTGCTCGGATTGATATTTTGCTGGATATGCCACCAGCAAACCGAGAAATTCAACTGAAACATTCATGGAACTCCGAGGATAGATCGTTAAACATATTTGTAAAAGAAGATGATAAACTAACATTTCACAGACATCCCGTCGCACAAAGTACTGATTGCATTCGCGGAAAAGTGGGGCTTACGAAAGGACTACATGTATGGGAGATATACTGGCCAACAAGGCAAAGGGGTACTCATGCAGTTGTAGGAGTTGCTTCAGGTGATGCACCTTTGCACTCTGTTGGGTACCAGAGCTTAGTTGGATCTACTGAGCAGAGCTGGGGTTGGGACTTGGGCAGAAACAAATTGTATCACGATTCGAAGAATTCAGCCGGTGTCACATATCCGGCGATTTTAAAAAATGATGAAGCTTTTTTGGTCCCAGATAAATTCTTAGTCGCTTTAGATATGGACGAAGGAACATTAAGCTTTATTGTTGATCAGCAATACCTAGGAATAGCATTTAAAGGTCTCAAAGGGAAGAAGCTTTATCCGGTTGTTTCTGCTGTATGGGGACACTGCGAGATAACAATGCGTTATATCGGTGGATTAGATCGTAAGTATTACTATATTTTTATAACTAGAACCATTTGAAAAAAGTTTGTTAAAATCAGTGTTGCCGGCGCCTCTACATAAAAAAGGACCGTTGAGCGCAGAAAAAAGACAAAAAACCGATAGATTTGTTTAAAAATGACAAAAAAAAAAAAAAAAACGGACAAACAATTAAAAAAAAAAAGGCTCAATGATATATTTACTTATATATTTTCATTTAAATTATACAAAACATCATCAGGAGTTTCATTTTCAAAATCCGTTTCATAAATATTTGTTCCGATTATACTGATATATGTATCGGGAAGTTTATAATTTTGGCAACATGTCCCGCTTCGACGTAATCCGAACCTGAATAACATATAATAATAAAATTGTTTAAGTACTAACGATGGTTTCTTACCTAGCATCTTATTAATACAAACATCAGTTGACTCGTCAATTAATAAGCTGTATTTGCTTTGCCCTGTATCATTTTTTAATTCCTCATTTTTTTTTAATAATTATTATACTTATTCACGAAGTGTAAAAAGTATATTGGTTTTGTGCAATTCGCGTCATGCTGTCCGTCCGTCTGTCAGTCTGCCCGTCTGTCCGTATGAACGCAAACCATTTCCACGCTATATACTTGTTTATACCCTCGTCAGATAAAGTGTTAAGATTTTCCCGATACGCCCACTAGGGGCGTAGCAAATCGGAAAATGCACTTTCCTGTATCTCTAGAAGGGCTAGACAGTTGAGATTTTAACTGAACATTCACGTCGACATCCCAAAATCAAAAAGCTATGGCGGATATATCTACGCCCATTGGGGGCGTGGCAAGTCGGGTCAAACTGTATTTTCTACAGTTTTAAAGCTAGATGCCTAAATTTGGCACGATCATATAAAGATCGCCTAAAAAAATTTATGACCACGCCTTCTAGGGGCGTGGCAAATCGGATCAGAATATATAGGGATTTTACTAATTTTACATATTGATGCTAGAGACATGAGCCTTGGTATATATATTCGGGTGAACATCCCACAATCGAAAAGTTATGGCAAATATATCTACGCCTAAAGGGGCGTGGCAACTAATATCTCCCAGTTTTAGTGCTAGAAACTTCAAAATTGGATGCTAAGTTACTGGGGGCCTCCTCTACCGATTCCCCAAAAACGATTGTTACGCCCCAAAAGGGCCGTGACTTACAGAAAAATACTGTCTAATTTTCGCATTTTATGAATGTAAGGATCCAAACTTTACAGTTATATTCCTAAACGCCCACTCAATGAACATGCCAAAAATTATATGTCTACGCCCACTGGGGGCGTGGCAAATAAAAAAAAAAATCTGCAGCTTCTGAGCCAATAACGCGCCACGTAATGACTTTGTAACCTTTGACCTTGTCTTTTGATTTGCCAAATTTTATATACAGTTGCGGTCAGAAAAATAGTAGTGCTGCACTACGCAAAGCATAAATCGATGAAAACGGTACTTTTTCTGAAGCAAAATTAAAGTATGAGCGCTTATTATTTAGAGTAGAGTGTAACGAAAAGAATTAGAAAAAAATCCCGTTACTTTCTGTCAAAATTAGTTTAGTTTCTGAAGATTGCATCGAGGTGCCACGAAATCGGCTGTTCATAAAAATAGTAGTGCCGTATGTAAAAAATTTAAAATAAATAAATACCAAATTAAAAAAGAAATGTATTTATATAAAGTGTGATTAATTATCTTATATTTGAGTAACTGGAATTATTTGAATTTCTATGTTTTTGATATTTTAGGAAGGGGAGGTGGGAAGCATTTCTCGACTGATTAAGGAATTTCACCTGTCAGACCTAAAAATCAGGGAAAAACTTATACAAAAAATATTGTTGGATACACTGCTTCAATGGTATTTAGCTCCATTCATTATAACAAGAAGCCTGAAAAACCAGGTGGCACATTCAAAACTAACTTGGTAGTGGAAAAAGAAACTAAAAACGAATAAAATTAAAACAATTTGGGATCTCATAGTTCGTTATCGTCCTAAGAAATATAATTCATCCATCAGAAGTCCTTAAAAAGGACCCATTTAAAAAAAAGTGCTATACCGCCAAAAATTTCAATGTGCAAAGTTCACAGAATCTGGCACATTAATAGGTGGGGCACCGTACAGTGCAGGAATGAAAGCTAAATTGTTCTTTTTGGTTGACACCAAAGAGAAAGACACTAAACAGTTCGTATGGAGTCTAAAAAACCATGGAACATCATTCCAAGTTAACTTTGAGACTTCTTGTGGACGGCCACATACGGGGGTCCGAGCACTATGACATGGGACTGTTTTTCATAGGCTGGTATTTTGTGAAAACCATATTATAAATCAAATCTTTGACAAAAATGTGTACATATAGTGCTACTATATAATAGTTGGAAAATATTTTTTGAATGGACGTTTCAGCCCGATTAGGGCCCAAAATATGCGAGTCCTTTACTCAAGATTGGCTTGCGCCCGAAAAAATCGACGTCATGGCTTGGGCAAATTAGCCACCAGATCCATATCCGAAAACTATATGGCGATGTTAAGAGACTTATGGAAACTAAAAATAAACAAGTTGTTCAGGGGACGTGGCACGAAATTCCTCTGAAACGATGCCAGGAACTGATCGACTCCATAGCACGCAGGTGACAACCCGATTTAAAAAGTTAGGAATTTATAACAAACTCTTCGATCATAAAATATGTGTAAAACATTATATATTAAATTGAACTTATATTAAACAGCAGTTTTAATTTTTTTTAGTCGCCACCACTATTTTAATGAACAGCCAATTTTGGAAATTTTTTGGTTATGAAGCCCTAAAGTCCAAATGTCCCAAGTTTGTAGCAAACAAACCTCTTAATTAGTAAGAATAGAGGCTAAACTTAATATTAATACCAAATTAAAACAAGTAAGAAAACTCTAGTCGGGGGTCCCGACTAGGAGATACCCTAAACCCCGCCCTATCTGCGTTTTTTAAAATACTGCATAATTAGCATTTCGTATAAACGCACAGAAAGTTAAATTCAATTCATTTTCAATTGTTTAGCCAATAGCGCCATCTATGGTTCGATAGAATAGTGCCATCCATGTTTCGATTTATTGAACAACTGATAATTAGCAAATCATAGCGTCATCTATTGGAAATATGTACACTAAAACTTGCGGGTTTTAGAATTTGCTAGATGCACGCAGCTCAATGTGTATGTGTGTATGTGTGCACATGTATAGGAAAACAGTTTGTTCTGCGTTGCTGGTCACGTGTTTGGCCGATTGACCAAATGTTTTGTTTAATAACTTCTGCGCGAATTAATGGACTTGAATTAAATTTTCAGCTTATTTTCATCATATTTTATTACATTTTTTTCAATTTTTTAAAATGTAAACCCATTCATTTACTGGCTTTGAGTGCAACTAACCTCAATTTAAATATTTTGTGAAATTTGGAGCCTGTATCCAAAATTTAACAAAAATCAAAATTAGATAAAATAAATATAAAACAAAAAAAAAAAAATTTTTTTTTGGGGACTCTAGCTATAAAGACGTGGGAGATATAATTTTATAACTAACATTCGATAATGTTTTTAATCGATAACATTAAAACTAAAATAGTTATCGACTTTTTTTAACAAACTCGATCTTTTCGTGCTATTCACGGACCTACATAAAAAAATTCAAGTCTCTAGCTCTTATAGGTTCTGAGAACGACGCGTTCATACATACGGACAGACAGACCGACATGGCTATATCAACTCAACTTGTCACCCTGATCAAGAATATATATACTTTATGGGGTCCGCCACGCCTCCTTCTGCCTGTTACATACATTCACATTTCAACAAAAACATTATACCCTGAATTCCCATTTTCAATGGGTTCAGGGTATAAAAATTGTGTTTATCACTTAGTTTTGCTGTCCAACATTTGGTGCTCAGTAACACTACTATTTTTCTGACCGCAACTGTATGTATTGAAAATAACATTTTATTATACAAAACTAAATAACGCAAAAATAACAAAAATATCAACATGACCGCGCCGGGGTTCGAGCCCACACCTGTACGCTCGCCAACGAACTTCTATCTCAATTTCAGAGTTGCCACCTCTCTCATTATGAGAGATGCCATCTCTCTCGATTTAGGTGCGTGTTTTTGCTAAGGTAAAAGAGTTCTAAGCTTCTATCCAAATTGAAACTGTCAGGCCACCTCTAATGAAAATTTTTAATCTGCAGCTAATTTGAGCGGCGACAGTGGGGATTTAAGATTAATTAAAAAATATAATGTTATAGATGACCCTATGGGGTGCTGGCACGTGAAAAAGTAATTCACTGTCGGTTGCGTCCGACAGCAACGTTCTTACTTGTTTTTTATAATGCCTGTGCACTTGATTCTGTTCAATTTTATTTCTTTAACGTTAAATTGCAACCCACATAACTCACTTAAATGGCCAATGGTTGATCGCACAATGTTGTGCACAAAGCAGTGCAAATGCCGCTTCCTGTCTACAAGTTACATTGCTTGACAGAGGTTTAAAATGAATTTTATTGACCTGCGCGAAAGGCTCTGCATTTTGAACATGTTTTTTTGTATGCCCTTGAGCGCGAAGCTGGTCAATTTTCATATTTTTCGTGCACTTGCAGCTTTTGCAATATGCCTTGTGGGGGTCCTTGGGATCCCGATACGTCCAATTCTTTAACTCCGATTCCCTCATCCACGAATCGCGAAACTTTTGCTTATAAATTATTTCTGGCATGATCAAGATTTGAAAATTATAACACAAATAAGCGATATTCGATAAGTCTGATTTCGATTACACATTTATGAATAGGGTTGTATCGCATTGAAAAGTGATTGCTAAAGCCAAAAAATCAATTTTCAAGCGATGCCATGTAGTTCAAAATAACAAATTGTATAAGCACTCAGAAATATTTAAAAAGGATAAAAAAGACTAAAATTGAATAAAAAAGGCATTTCTTTAGGACAGGAGGGGACGTTTCAAAAATTTTCCGGTAATCACAGTTTCAAAAAGGACAGATCTGTCCGCAAAAAGGACAAAACGGCAACACTGGTTAAAATGTATGTAGAAGGCAGAAGGAGGCGTGGCGTATAAATTCTTGATCAGGACGACAACGAGCTGAGGTTGGTTTACTTTTATACGTCTGTCTATCCCAGAATCTATAAGAGTTAGAAACACTTGTACTGACCTAATGCGGATTGAGTTTTTAAAAGATCGATAACCATTTCTGTTTTAATTTTGTCGATTAAACCCGGTATGGGAATTCACGTATTAAATTATATGGCGTACATCTACTCTCAAAATTATGCATTTAATTTAATGTGTACTTTTTTATTGAAATTAAGTTGAAAATATAGTCTATGTGTGCAATAGTTTGCATTCGTAAAATATTCACAAATATTTAATGGAAAAGGCAATTTGATTGTGAAGCTGCGTGCTTGAATTATGTGGAATGGGTAGTATGTCTTTAGATCCGCAACTATGAGCAAAATTCTATGATGCTATTCGGGACCTCCTCTATTGATATCCAAAAAGTGTATATAATTACAAAATCGGAAAAATCTATACCTTGGAATGCTTTTGAGATGGTATGGGCGCTGAGTATTCGCAATCGGTCGCGCCCGCCTGCAACGTCCTTGTTTAATATTTATAGTTTTATAAAGCGCGTTCTTATATGGGAATAATGAAAAGTTTTATCCATATAATATTTAAATTTAATGTCGGTTTATAATATATTATAAAAGTGCATGTTTGAATTAATTGTGGTTTCATTTATTTCACAGCTGAACCTTTGCCATTAATGGACCTTTGTCGAAGGTCAATTCGACAGAAAATTGGTCGAGTTAACTTGGAAGAGCGTATACAGCAATTACAGCTTCCACAGTCTATGAAAACATATTTATTGTATAAAAACCGTAGATAATACTTTTAAATCGGGATCTAAAAATTATCATTTTGCATTTCTACTGCATGTGATGGGGAAGCTAAAATAAATAGTATTAGTTCGTAATAGTCTTTTAATCAATGTTATTTTTTGTCGAGGAATAATGTAAAAGTATTTAATTATAACTATACTTTATATTCGTTTTCCTATTTGTATTGTAAATTAAGTCGATATGATTAACTCAATATTTAATATAATCACAAATCATTTGCTAAAACATGGAAAACATTTTATTTTCTAAACAACTGGCATTAATAAACTAAACGTATAAATACAAAATAAAAAACGACGCAAACCTCGTGGTATATTCAAAAGCATACAACTGTACCATAATTATAATATAGTCTCCATTTTAAGTAAGTTTAAACATAGTTAAACATAGCATTTCATTTTGATTGAGCCCGTGTTCAGATTTCTAATTTAGTTAAATATAAAATAATGTACATACATACATGTCAAAAACAAAAAAGAGTTTTTTTAAGATATTCTATGTGTAAAAATAATTATATTACTCTAAATTAAAATTTTATTTTAAATCTTGGCATATTAGGTATTCATACGATGAGCAAATAAATGTACATATGTACTCAATAGGGCGTAATTTCATTGACGAACCTTAGAATAATCGAATAAAAGTCTTTTAACACAAAGGTGCAATAATAATTTCAAAGCAACAAACAATTTTTTTATTGCTAACAGTACTGATTTGAAGGATACTCAAACAATAAAGCCAGCACTAATGTATCAAAACACATAATTTTTATTTTTAACATGCAGTATAGCTGTTAACTCATTAAAAATTGTTTGCGAAATGTTCATAAACTGCTGACATCCATTTATTAACAAAAAGTGTCTCATGTAAATTAATTTCAACGGTTTTGAATTTAGCTGGGACATGAAATTTATGCAAATTATAATAAGAACATTTTTCATACATGGTTTTGTCAATCCAGTTGTTTTGACAGGTAGCATATATCCAATTCTGGATAAAACTCATGCAAGACGATTCATATATACTTTCAGTCAATGATATATTTTAATTTTTATTTTATTTGTGAATTCTGTACTTATATAAAAGTTTAGATGGTATATAATTAATTTAACTTTTACATTTTATAACATCTAATAAAGACTTAATTTCACTGAAAATTAATCAAATATTTTAAGCTTTCATTCCAGTTTTTTTTAAGTATTACAAAGAAAACATTTAAATCAGATGTGTAGACGGCATCTTTAAAAAAAATAGTTATATAAATGATTCTACAATAGTTAAACTAAAAACAAGTAAGAAAACTCTAGTCGAGCCTGCTCGACTAGCACAGTTATTCACAGACGCACGCACAAGTATACGCTCTCCTAAATACAAATACAACGCACACGCTCTGCTAACTGTGCAGTTGACCCAGCAACTGCGCTTTTGCTGCAAGGGACTAATGTTATAAGAAAATGAATGTTTAATATCCTTTTTCGCAGATGGACTTTATTTTAGCGCGTCTCTTGTATTTGAAATACGTATTTTGTAAATTTGAGGCGAATGGGGCGTGGTATCCAAAATTTAACAAAAATCAAAATTGTATAAAGCACACATTAAACTAAAACATGAAAATAAAATTTGAAGACTAGCTAGAAAGATATGAACTTTTTAATTGAATATCGATTTCGTTTTTAATCGATAACGTTAAAATAGGAAACTCGATCTGTGCGTGCTATACAGGGTGTCAATGATCGAACTGTGCCGTTTTTTACTAACGTCAAAGAAAGCGAGAAACTTAATTACTTTTGTCAGTAATAACTGTGAGTTCTAAAATTTTAATGAAACTTTCATGTCGATTATGTTATCAGCTGACCTTCAGTTTAAGGAAATTTGTATATGTATTACAAAAATCAAAATTATATAAATGCATATTAAATACAACATTTGGGTTAATTTAAGGGTGTGGAAAATCGGAAAATTCATAACTTGGAATGTTTTTAAAGTGGGTGCTGGAACGTGAGACCCTATTTTGCAGTCAGCAGAGCCCGACTGAAATGTTCTTACTTGTTTGTACAATGTGCGTCGTTGAAACCCGTACACATGGAAAAATTTCATTTAGTGATAAAAATAATGTTCCAGAATACAGAAAAATATACAATAAATAACATAGATTCAAAAAAATATTATTATATAATTTCAATAAAAAATAAGTAAGAAAACTATAGTCGAGACCGCTCGACTAGGGGATACCCTGAGCCCTGCGAAGAACCGTTATTCTGTGTATTCTCCATTTCTTTTATATTCATATGCATATGTATGTTCATTACAAGTAAAACATACACACACACGCACTGGCGCACGCACACACAAGCGCAAGTCGCTGCGTCAGCTGTTCTTTGGCTACTATTTGTGTGCCAATGTTACGGGAAATTAAATGTTTAATAACTTTTTTTCTAGACGAACAACTTTGATCAAACTTCTTGGACGTGATCATGTCATCCATATGTATGTATGTGCACAAGTCTCTAGTATTTGAAATACGGGACTTACAATTTTGAGGCGAAGAGGGCGTGACAAAATTTAACAAAACCCGAATTTGCGTAAGGCCTAAATAACACTAAATGCAAAATTTGAAGACTCTAGCTATAAAGATGTATTCGATAGAATTTTATAACTGAATTGAAGTTTTCGTTTTTAATCGATAACATTAAAACGATAACAGTTATCGAAATTCTGAAATAAACTCGATATGTGCGCCCTATATAGGGACCTACAAAACAAATTTGAAGTCTCTAGCTACTGTAGGTTCTGAGATTGACGCGTTCATACATACGGACAGACGGCCAGGGCTAAATCGACTCGGCTTGTCTCCCTGATCAAGAATATATATATACTTATTGGGTCTGCCACGCCTCCTTCTGCCTGTTACATACATTTCAACAAAAACATTATACCCTGATTTCCCATTTTCAATGGGTTCAGGGTATAAAAACATATATTTCGAAGAAAACAACAAAAACAAGTAAGAAAACTCTAGTCGCCGCTCTAGTAGACCGCTCGCTGTGGGATACCCTGAACCCTGCGAAGAACCGCTATTCCGTGCATTCTCCGTTTCTTTTATATACGTATATATATATGTGCATTACAAGCAACACATACACACACAGCCGCACGAACACACGAACGCATTTGTATTCCAATGTTATGGGAAATTAAATGTTTAATAACTTTTTTGTAAACAAACGTTTTTGATCAAACTTGCATGGCGTGATCGTGCCATTGAAATGTGTGTATGTGCCAAATCACAAGTCGTTTTGCAAATTTGAGGCGAATGGGACGTGGCATCCAAAACTAAACAAAAACCGGAAAAAAATAGTCGAGCGTTCCGACTAGGAGATCCTCTGAACCCCGTGCGATCTGCGTTTTTGAAAATACAGCAGAGTTTTCATCTAGTATAAACGCACACAAAATTAAATTCAATTCAATTTAAAATTTTTAGTTAATAGCGTCATCTATTTTTCCATTCGATTGAGCAGCTGATAATTCGTAAACCATAGCTTCATCTAATAGACATACACTAAAATTTTAGGCTCTTAGAATTTACTAGATGCACTCAGTCCAACGAGTGTGTGTGTGCAAACGTATAGGGAACTGCCAATGCTTAGCGTTGCTGGTCACATGTATTTGACGATTGGCCAAACGTTTAGTTTAATAACTTCTTTATGACTCAAGGTTTTTAAAGAAATTTTTACACTACATATTTTATTGAATCTTTTGTTTTAGAAAAATGAAAACTCATTCCATATATCGGCTTTAGTTGCAACTATCTTCAAGTTAAATATTTGGGAAAATTTGGAGCCGGTATCAGAATTGCATGAAATAGACATAAAACTAACAAACAAAATTTGTTGGCTATAGCATCAAAGACGTGTTAGATATATTCACTAACCATAGATATAACATGCGGAACAATGAAATTCGCGAACGCTCAAAGTATACTTGCGCCCCAATGTCGGCAATTTCGCCGTTTCGTCGAATTCGCTTTACTTTTTGCTACGAGCAGCGGGTACTATGTGACAAGAAAATCAGTGCTCTGTGAACGCTCGTTCGGTAATGGTCCATTTGTATACCAAGCCCTTCTATGCAACCATATATGCTTATTTTCTGATATCATCTCGTATATTCTTATTATCTGCTCTCTTTTCTCTCAAATATATACATCTAAGAACTCACCAGTAGCACACAAAAATTGAAATTTTCTTGCTGAGTTTTCATTTCCTCTTCAAGCGACAGTAGATTATAGCAAACTTTAGAAAGTGTTTCTTATCCCCATGCAAAATGTTAGTACATATTTACATTTTTATACTGTATGTAACACCCCATAAAGTATATATATTCTTGATCAGGGAGACAAGATGAATCGATTTAGCCCTTTCCGTCCGTCCGTCTGTCCGTATGTATGAACGCGTCGATCTCAGAACCTATAAGAGCTGGTGACTTGAAATTTTTTGTTTTGGGACATATATGCTTTGGCACATACATATGTACATATGAATGACATTATCACTCCCTGCAAGTTTGATCAAAAACGCTCATCTACGAAAACAATTATTAAACATTCAATTTCTCATAACATTGGCATCTGCAGCCTAAGCGCAGTCTGCGTTGTTAGCAGAGCTTTTGCTTATGCGTGCTTCTGTGTGTATATGTTTATGATTATTAAAATAAAATAAAATTGAGTTTAATTAAATAAAATCAAAATTAAATTAAATTGGATTTAATAAAATCAACTAAAATAAAATTAAATTAAATTTAAAAAAAAAATGAATTTACTTAAATAAAATCTAAATAAATTAAGTTGAGTTTAATACAATTAAAGTCATGGACCCAAGTGAATTTCAGAGTCCGGGGGTGGGTGTCCGTTGGGTGTACCTGCGACGTAAAGAAGAGCTAGTATCCGTGGCCCAAGAGTTCGGGTTAGAGAGGGATGGCCGCGTGGAGGAGTTGCGTTGGCGTTTGGCTAGCTTCATCCAAGGCGGTGGGGATTCTGCGCAGGTGTGGGCGCGGCTGGCTGAGCTAGGGGCTCGAGACGCCAAAACGCTAGAGCCAAGTCTCGGAAGTGCTGCATGGGGCTTTGGGCTTTACTCATGCCGGAAGTCCGAACCCGATCTGAGGAAATCTCAACTGTATGGCACCATCATTCGATTTAAGGGCGCCAATGACCTCCGAGCACGAAGGCCGTCCGCATAGGTGTGTGGCCGAACAGGTCCTAAGGTACGACGGTCAATCGGACCCGTTGGGTTTCTTAGAAAGTGCTATCACCTTTGGCATTGAACTCGATCATCTCCCTCGAGTAGTAAGTGAGGTATTAGCGGATAAGGCCGCGAGGCGTGCAGTTTCTGCAAGAGTCTGGGTAAGCCATAATTTATAAAAAAAATGACCAAAATTGAATAAATATTCTTAGGTGTTGTTCTTAACTATTTTAGTTAAAAACGTAAAACGATGGAATCAACATTTTTGTCGCAAGTCGTGCTTGAAGCAGGTTATTCCAAAACTATAGCTGAGAGTCTTTGTCAGGATCTATGGGGTAGATATGGGCTGCAAAGTGCAAACAAATGTTGTTATAATTTTGAAGTACCTTCTAAATTCCCTAATTTAATTGGTACGAACAAATCGTACGATGAAGACGATGCAGTGTCGAACTTGACAATTGTATTTTATTATATAGAATAACAATAATAAACGGAACAAGTAAGAGTGATCTAGTCGAGACCGCTCGACAAAGAGATCCCCTGAACCCTGCGAAGAACTGCGTTTGCTAAGAGCCGCTAACATTCTCCGTTACTTTTATATGTACATGTATAGCAAGCAATACATACACACACACAGACGCACGCACAAGAACACACACAGACGCACGCCCAAGAAAACACACAGACGCACGCACAAGCACACAATCTGCTAACTGTGCATTATGACTCATCAGCTTCGCTGCTGCTGCTGCAAGAGGCCGATAATATGAGATATTAAATGTTTAATAACTTTTTTTCTAGACGAACGATTTTAATCAAATTTGTTGGGCGTGATCATGACATTCATATGTGTATATGCCAAAGCACAAGTCTCTAGTACTTGAAATACGTGATTTAGCAATTTGAGGCGATGGGGAAATTTGAGGGCGTGGCATCCAAAATTTAACCAAAACCGAAATTGCAGAAGGCTCAAATAACACTAAATGCAAAATTTGAAGACTAACTATAAAGATGAATTAAATAGAATTTTATAACTAAATGAAGATATCGGTTTTTAACCGATAACATTAAAACGATGATAGTTATCGAATATTTGAAACAAACTCGATCGAATCGTGATATACACGAACTTCCAAAAAATTTGAAGTCTCTAGCTCTTACATCTTCTGAGATCGACGCGTTCAAACATACGGACAGGCGGACGGACAGACAGACGGACAGGGCTAAATCGACTCGGCTTCTCTCCCTGATCAAGAATATATATACTTTATGGGGTCTGCCACGCCTCCTTCTGCCTGTTACATACATTTTCACAAAACCATTATACCCTGATTTCCCATTTTCAATGGGTTCAGGGTATAAAAACGTAAACAGCTTTTTATCTGGACTTTTTAATAATTTTTCAGCTTTTTCTAGCTTTTTGAAATGTTAATATAGCTTTTACAGGCCCAGAAGAGTTGGCAATACTGCTCCTGGGCCAGATTCCGATTCGAATTTTTAGACTTTTTCATGCCGCTGCAGTATTTCGAGCCTCGAGGATCAGATCAAAGGGCGTACGCAGCGCGAAGGTGAAGCTTTTAAGGACCATCTCGTAGAGATCAGGGTGCTGATGCGTCACACCAACTACAGCGTGGCACAGGAGCTGTACAGGGTGTACGAGAATACAGCCCCCGAATACCGGATGTATGTACGACGCCACGACTTCACCGCTCTCTCTCTCTCTCTCTCTCTCTCTCTCTCTCTCTCTCTCTCAGCTGACGCAGTTGGCTGCTGAGTATTAGAATGTGAGAGATCAGAGGAGAGAATTCGGAGAAGAGACGCGGGCTCGGGGGAAGCCAAGTTAGGCTCGAGCGAGTGGTGAGTGGACCAAACCAGCAGCGACCGAACAACCCATTCCGGCCTCAGACGACGGAGCATCGGGTGAGTGAGCCAAAGGTTAACAGCTCGATGTCGTTCGGCGTAAGCCCGGCCGAAATGACCCATCGTATGATGGCTCCGGAAAATCGGTCTGGTTCCGATTCGCGGCGCGTATGTTTCCGGTGCGTGCGGCCAGAATGTCCCAATGCGCGTTTGGTGTTCTGTCGTCAATGTGGAAAGGCTGGTAGCGAAACGCGAGACTGATGCAACCGGACGGACTCGAGAAACGGGAAAGGGCGTCCCCCGCAGGGAAGGCGACGCCAAGTGATCAAGGAGGAGTTACAAGAGTACTGTCTCGCTGGTATAATATAATATTTTTGTGCTGCAATGGATGTATTTACCCACTACATCATTGAAAGTAACGAAGTTACCTGCTTCCAATATCATTTTCAGCTTTTCATGCTCGCAATTTCGTGTCATTGCAGTTATTGATTATTTTGTGGATAACTTCTCTGTATTTTCTGGGTCTAAGCCATCATAAATATATGATTCTTCCAAATGCTTTCGCAAATTGTCTATTTGCATTGTATATTGTGATGGCGTTTTGCCCGTTTGTTTAGCCAATTTAGCTTTGAATACTTCAGAAGATTCTCGTTTTACGGTACTTTTCAGCTTGTTAATGACTCCGAATATAGTAGATTCATCGTGTAGTTTGTACAAAACTATGCCGGTTATTATACCCTGAAGTGGGAAATCTGGGTATAATAGTTTTGGTGTATGTAACACGTAGAAGGAGGCGTGACCGACCCCATAAAGTATATATATTCTTGATCAGGGAGAGAAGACGAGTCGATTTAGCCCTGTCCGTCTGATTGTCTGTCCGGCTGTCCATCCGTCTCTCTGTCCGGCTGTCCGTATGTATGAACGCATCGATCTCAGAACCTACAAGAGCTAGACTTCAATTTTTTTGTAGGTATTTCAAATTTTTTATGCAGGACGCGCATATTGAGTTTATTTCAGAAAATCGATAACTATTTTCATGTTATTTTTTTGCATTTAGTGTTATTTGAGCCTTACACGATTTCGGTTTTTGTAAAATTTTGGATGTCACGTCCCCTTTGCCTCAAACTTGTAAAACACGTGTGTGCTTTGGCACATACACATATGAATAACGTGATCACGCGTAACAAATTTGATCAAAATCGTTCGTCTAGAAAAAAAGTTATTAAACATTTGATATCTCATATTATCGGCGCCTTGCAGTCTGAGTGAAGCTGCCGAGTAAAAATTCTCAGTAAGCGATTGTGTGCTTGTGCGTGCGTCTGTGTGTGTGTATGTGTTGCTTGCTACATACATGTAAACGTAACGGAGAATGTTAGCGGCTCTTAGGAGTCGCGGTTCTTTGCAGGGTTCAGGGGATCTCCTAGTCGAGCAGTCTCGACTAGAGCACTTTTACTTGTTTTTTTATTTTTTGGGATTGTTTTTACAATACTCCGTCTGATACCGATACTATGTAATCTTGTTTTTTAAGATTTTATAAATTTCTGAATATAGAGTTTCGTGGTGAGAAGCGGCGGCCGCGGCGAATTGAATTGCCGAGGTCGGCGCGCGATCGGCCTAAGTGAGGTCAGTGAGTACCGGGTGTCGTAATGGTGAGGGCGTGTCGCCGCCTAAAGAAAAAAGTCTAGATCGAGAATCGAAAGCACGAGGTTTGTGTTTTAAGAGAGTGAGAAGTTGGCCGCTAGCCTAAAAATCTTTGCAACCGTTGTTAATGTTAGATTCAGAGCTATTTGCTCAACGAAGTAAGAAAAGAAATTCGATCTATTGTCTGTTTTATTTCATGATTAAAGTGTGCAATAAAACTAGCCGAGTCAACACCAGAAGGTGGAGCGTGAGCCGACGAAGGGTCAACGGTGCGCGGGTGTTCCCTGCGTCCGCCATATGAGGCAGGCTGAGTCTGTCCCAGCTGAAAAATCACTACTTTACAAGTGGCGCCCGAGCAGGGCGCCCCGCACATCTTGGTGTTAACTTAGTTCTACGATTTTCTTTTCTAAATATGCTATCGTTAGAGGATAAGGGGCAGAGGATTTCCTAGTTTCATTAAGCTTTTCAATGTTGTTATTAGTATTTGTTTGTAACTTTTCTTTTACTTCTATACCCTGAACCCATTGAAAATGGGAAATCAGAGTATAATGTTTTTGTTAAAATGAATGTAACAAGCAGAAAGAGGCGTGGCAGACCACATAAAGTCTATATATTCTTGATCAAAGAGACAAGTCGAGTCGATTTAGCCCTGTCCATCTGTCTGTCTGTCCGTATGTATGAAAGCGTCGATCTCAGAACCTACAATAGCTAGAGACCAGAGCTTGCAAATAACAGTTGAGCGTTTTTTCGTCACGCTCAAAGTCAGAGCAGGAGCGAAAAACAATGTATTCCGCTCTCGCTCTGAGCAAGAGCGATTTTTTCATGTCTGAATCAGTCTTCGCATGAGGGTTGTTTTTTGGGTTTTTTGCGTCGATCTTTATTGCTGAACATCTGTTCGCGAGCGAAAATTTTTCTAGTCGCGAGCTGAGCCTCAGTAAGTGATCAAATGACTGAAAAAGTCAATGCAAAAGGTCTTTTGGTACGCTTACATTAATTTGCCTTGTTGGAAAAAAATTATTTTTTTGGTATTAAGATGTTAGTTAACTAGTACTAAACTTATACTGCCTATTGTTAAGTTAAATAACCAATAATATATTTAAATTGTCTGCGCTTATTAAATTTTGCAGTTTATTTAATATGAAATGCAGGGCTAAAAATAAGTTGCTGGTTAGAACTACCTGTGCAAGCGCATTTAAATGTGGTAGTTTAAGCTTAATAGCATTAAAAAATTAAAATATTTAGTAAATGTAAGATACAAACTTGCGACGCAAGAATATTTTGCGTACTTTGATTAATACCATACACAAAGTACGTTTGCATCGCACATGAACATGCATAAGTCTCTCAAAGACCTTTTTCTTAATTTTACTCAAGCGTTCGCTTGCGGTCTGACCGAAACAAATGAGAAACGAAAAAAATGGTTGTAGTCCGAGCGCGAGCGAACTGAGCAAAGACCCTTTGTTTTCGCTCGCTCGCGAGCATGTTCGTCAAATACTCAGTGAAAACTGTTATTCGAAGACCACGCAAAATGCTCAACTGTTATTTGCGAGCTCTGCTAGAGACTTCTAATTTTTTGTAGGTCCCTGTATAGGCGCGCATAACAGGCTTGTTTCAGAAATTCGATAACTTTTATCGTTTTATTGTTATCGCTTAAAAAACAAAATTTAAATTCAGCTATAAAATTCTGTCTAATGCATCTTTCTAGCTAGAGTTTTTAAATTTTGCATTTAGTGTTATTTAGGTCTTACGCAATTTCAGAGTTTGTTAAATTTTGGGTGCTACGCCCCCTTCGCCTCAAATTTGTAACTCCCGTATATCAAATACTAAAGACTTTTGCTTTGGCACATACATACATATAAAATGATCACGCCCAACAAGTTTGATCGTTGGTCTAGAATAAATGTTATTAAACATTTAATTTCCCAAAGCATTGCCATGCAAAGCAGCCAAACAACAGCTGACGCACCGACTTGCGCCTGTGCGTGTGTGTGTATGTTTTGCTTGTAATGAACGTACATATGCATGTGTATATAAAAGAAACAAAGAGTGCTTGGAATAGCGGTTCTTCGCAGGGTTCAGGGTATACCCTAGTCGAGCGGTCTCGAGTAGAGTTTTCTTACTTGTTTTTTTTTGGTATTTCAAAAAGACTGAAAAAATATTTCATGGAAGTGACGATGTTTATGCATGTCCTGTTAGGTATGGCGTAGGCACACGCGAATTTTGAAAACTTATTAGTGTGAGGTTATAGTTTTTGATTATTGTATATACATATATCTATGTGGACTATGTCCATTGGTTTGCAAGGAGTTTCTAGTACTTGGAAGGGTATTTTTTGAGGCTATCTGTGGTCTACTGTTACTTGGTTTTTACGAATAGAAAGTCTTTTCGACACGGCAATGCTCACATGCTTCCTTAATATTTTGCGGGTTTTTTTAAATTTTATTAGAGTTTTAAGGGGTTCTCGTAGGTTGAGTAAAAATGTATTTAAGGAAATTTCGTCCTAGTTTAGATTTGTCAGTTGAGTATTGGTCAGCGTTTTGTAAAATATTAATTGAGTTCTTATTTTGCAAATATCATAGTAAAGTTGACCCAAAGATAAGCTTTCAGGAAAATTTTGCAAATTGTGAATGAGCATAGCTTCACTTGTCTTATTACTATAGTGCTGGATCAGGTTAGCCTTAATATCAACCCAGATAAGTCCAGTGTTGGATAGCTCTAAAGCGTCATTAGCTCTACCTACGATTTTGTTCCTGATGGCTCTCATCAAAAGAGTGATGTATGATGTCTGGTCCATTCCGTTAATCAACGTAAGCGCCTCTTCTACATTATCGATGAAGCTCTGTAGTTGGGTCGGCTGAATTTCCACTTACTTGTCCTGGGATTCGTCTAGCAGTTGCTCTTGTTGTGGTTGGTCGGGGTATATATCTTTTTGGCATTATTGGTAATGTAATTTATGTAATGTGCCGTTACTCTTAAATTATGATTTTTATTAGCATTTATTATTTTATTTATTATACCCATTGAGAATGGGAAATCAGGATATAAGAGTTTTGTTGAAATGTATGTAACAGGCAGAAGGAGGCGTGGCAGACCCCATAAAGTATATATATTCTTGATCAGGGATACAAGCTGAGTCGATTTAGCCTGTCCGTCTGTCTGTCAGTCCGTCTGTCCGTATGTTATAACGCGTCGATCTCAGAACCTATAAGAGCTAGAGACTTCAAATTTTTTTGTAGGTCCCTGTATAGGGCGCACATATCGAGTTTGTTTCAGAAATTCGATAACTGTTATCGTTTTATTGTTATCGATTAAAAACGAAAATCTAAATGCAGCTATAAAGGTTTATCTAATTCATCATTATAGCTAGAGTCTTCAAATTTTGCATTTAGTGTTATGTAAGCCTTACGCAGTTTCGGTATTTGTTAACTTTTGGTCGCCACGTCTCCTTCGGCTGAAATATGTAAGTCCCGTATATCAAATACTAGACACTTGTGCTTTGGCGCACAGATTTGCGCTGGTGTGTGCGTGCGCCTGTGTGTGTATTGCTTGTAATGTATGCATGCTCGGAATAGCGGCTCTTCGCAGGGTTCAGGGTATCCCCTAGTCGAGCGGTCTCGACTAGAGGTTTCTTACATGTTTTATTTGTGTCTCAGCCACCACTCGTACACATACATATATACATACACATGTGTGTTCATGTAAATGTGCATGTAAATATATATGTATGTGGATATATATTTGTATTTAGTTGTGCATATTATGCAAAGTTAACTTTTAATTCTTGCTTACGATACAATATAAAATGATATTTTGTGTTTTTTGTATTAAGTAAACGTCTGCTCGCTTCGAATGATAGGATAAGACTAAATTTATTGTCACTATTTCGGGTTTGTAAATATGTTTGTGAGTTCTTAAAGAATAGCTTCTATGTATAGAGTCAGTGGGAAGAATGTTAGGGTGGTACCGGGTGGAAACTGGTGGCAACTGGCGCCTCTGACGATCGTAGGCGTCAGAGACGCAAGTAAAGTGCAAAAAAAAGAGAGAAAGATTATTGGTACAGCATGGCATGTTAAAATTGGTGTGCATAGGCAAGACATAAGAATTAGCGGCCATAGGCGTGAGTATAAGAAAAAAAACCACGTGCATTGGCGAGACATAAGAATTAGCGGGCATAGACTAGAGCATAAGGAAACAACTGCGTGCATAGTTGAGACATAAGAATTAGCGGGCATAAGCGAGAGCATAAGAAAAAGGCAAAAAGCATGCATAGGCAGAACATAAAGGAAAAAACCGCATGAATAGGCGAAACAAAAGAGAAAACGAAAGACACGGGCTCGAGCATAGCAACGGCGGTTAAGCGCACACACACGAGAGCGAGGCGACAAGCAAACGGAATAAGCGAAGGCGATTGACGTGCGAGAGACACTGCCGATACCATTGGGTTTGTCGCAAAGAGGTGCTGTGTGTGTGTCGCGAAATTGAAATGCTGACCGTGGACCAAAGGCCAGAGAGCAAGTGACGAAATTTCGGTATGCAGTGGCACGAGATTTTCGTAGTGAACGTGGGCCGAGAGCCATGACAAATAAGGTGAAAATTAAATTTAATAAAAGTAAACAAAAACTAAACTAAATATAATAAAATTTCTAAATAAAATTTAATAAAATAATAATTTAATATAATTAAATTAAATTAAGAAAATTGAATTAATTTAATTTAATTTCCGCTGCCTGGTGGATCTGGAGGCTCAAGTCCCCAAAACGCTGGAGCCAAGTCTCGGAAGTGCTACATCGGCTTTGGGCATCATGCATGCCGATAGTTCGAACCCGACCTGAGGAAATTCCAACTGTATGGCACCATCATTCGATTTAAGGGCCCCGATGGTTGGTGAAGTGCCCGAAATACGGGTCTGCGATGCGCGAGGGGAGTTGAAGGTCGCGACTAACGACAGGGGACAACGCGCAGACTCTGGTGTGAGGCTAAGAATGCCGATGACCTCCGTGGAACACGAAGGCCGGCCGCATAGGTGTGTGGCTTGTGCTATGACGGTCAGTCGGGCGCGTTGGGATGCTTAGAGATCCTGGAAGGAAAGAGCTATCGTCTATGGCATTCAGCTCGATCATCTCCCTCGAGTAGTAAGTGAGGTATTAGTGAACAAGGCCGGGATATGGTTCCTGACTAGTGCGCTAAGGAATGTCTCCTGGGCTCAGTTCCGGGCTGAACTTTTAGAGTTCTTCATGCCGCCGGAGTCTTTCGAGCGCATCAAAGATTAAATCAGGCGGCGTACGCAGCGCTAGGGCAACGCCTTTAAGGACGATTACGTGGAGATCAGGTTGCTGATGCGTCACGCCAACTACAGCGCGGCTCAGGAGTTATACAGGGTGTATGAGAACATGTTTCCGGTGAGCACAGCCACTTCGCTCGAGAATGTCCCAATGAGCGTTTGGTGTTTTGTCGTCAATGTAGGACAGACGAGACTGATGCAACCGGACGGAGTTACAAGAGTGCCCGTTAGTAGTGAGAGGAGGCAGGATCGTCGCACGAGTCAAGATCGCTGGACAGGAGATGGACCCTACGATTGATACAGGAGGAAGGCAAGGTCGCGGATCAGGCCGTCTCCAAGGATGTATCAGTAGAAGGTGCCCTGAGGGAATGACGGGAGACGCCTGCATGACGGCCAAGGAGGAGGAAGCTAAGCCCCAGGGTGTCTTCGCCGGAGAATAAAGGCAGGAGGGTGAAAACGTCTAACAGAGAGACGGGCGTCAGGCGATTGAGGAGTGCTTGCCAGAGGCAGGAAGGATCGGATGAGAGGACGGGGACGAGGTAAAGACGAATGCAGGCGATGCGGAATGGCCAGCGGAACTGGCGGATGGGATACAGAAAGTCTAACGGAAGAAAGCATACGGATTAAGGATGACAAAACTTTGAAGCAGAGGTATTATCCCAAGAATCCTGCTATGCAGAAAGTGATTGATGAACAGGTGGAGGCGCTGCTTCGGACTGGAGCAATCGAGCCGTTGAGAGATCCGCACAGTGCGCCAATTGTCTTGGTGAAGAAAAAGACAGGGGAATGGCGTATGTGCATCGACTATCGGCAGCTGAACACTCATTCGATACCAGACGCTTATCCAGTCCCTCGAATCAATTACATCCTCGAGAGGTTGCGGCATGCACGTGTTATCTATCCTTTAGATCTCAAGAGTGGTTACTGGCAGATCCCGATGGCATCGGGCAGAAGAGTCCCACTGGAAGGATTGCTTGGTGGCAGCTGCAGCAATTTCAGTTCGATGTCCAGTATCGGCGCGGGAAGTTGAATGTGTGGGTGATGCCCTCTCGAGGCAGCCTCTAGAGGTGTGCAAACACGCAGTGGCTGGCGAAACCGCGTGCAAGTGCAACGTGAAGATGCGGGAGAGGATCGCTCGTAACAGCTTTCTGGAGGACGACGACCGACACGCGAAAGGCGCCACGAATTCGTATTACGTTGCCGAAGGCGGATGGAAGATAAACTGCTCGAAGAAAGGGGGGAGGGTGTAAGGCGGCGATAAATCCACCGCCTGAAGCTTAATAATAAGTTAGTTATAAGTTTGTTTTGAATAAATTTTAAGTAGTCTTAAGAGAATATTAGGTGTAGGCGCAAGAAGCGCAGAGGCGTCCCATGAAGCCCCCCATTTTTAAGTTTAAATTTAAATGGCAATGGCTCGCCGATGATTGGCAATGAAACTATGCGCGGCGAGGAGAATATAGAGTTTCGTGGTGAGAAGCGGCGGCCGCGGCGAATTGAATTGCCGAGGTCGGCGCGCGATCGGCCTAAGTGAGGTCAGTGAGTACCGGGTGTCGTAATGGTGAGGGCGTGTCGCCGCCTGAAAAAAAAAGTCTAGATCGAGAATCGAAAGCGCGAGGTTTGTGTTTTAAGAGAGTGAGAAGTTGGCCGCTAGCCTAAAAATCTTTGCGAAAGTGCCCGAGTGAGTAAGAAGAGAAGAAGAATAAAAAAAGGGGAAAAGACTAGAACCGTTGACAAGGACAGGAGAGCAGATGAAAGGAAAAGAAATCGTAAGTTAATGTTAGATTCTGAGCAAATAAACGAAGTAAGAAAAGAAATTCGATCTATTATGTGTTTTATTTCATGATTAAAGTGTGCAATAAAACTAACCTGACCTGGCAGACGAAACCGGGTGCATGTTTATCGCAAGGATGCGGGAGAGGATAGCTCGAGAGCCAGATAAGTTTTCCGACTATGTCGAGGAAAATGGGCAATTGTACGGGAACCTGCTCAGCACTACTACTGGCCAGGCATGTTTCAAGAGAACAGCGCCATGAAGCGGGCCAGATGTTGACGAGCCAACTGGCCAAACCTATCGCAGTCCTCTGCGTGGACTTAGTAGGCCCTCTGCCTCGCTCGAAGCATGGCAACACGATGATGCTTGTATTCAATGATGCGTTCGCCAAGTGGGTGGAACTTGTGCCCTTGAGGAGGGCAACAGTCGCGACATTACAGGCGGCATTTCGCGAACGCATCCTGAGTAGGTGTGGTGTACCGAGGACTTTTGTATGCGACAACGAAGAACAGTTCTCAAGCAAGAGCTTCCGAACTTTAATGGAGTCGCTGGGAATAAAAGTACAGTACACGGCCCCGTATTCCCCGCAGGAGAATCCCACAGAGAGGACAAATTGCACAGTGAAGACGATGATAGCGCTACTCATCGAGAATGACCCTCGTGGGACGAGGTGGTGCCCGAAATAGCGCTAGCAGTCAACTGTACGACGATAAACAGGACCAACAACGAAAATCTTCTTGCAAAAGGCGTCGAAGGATCAAGGGCGGTATTGTAACCTCAGCAGGCGCGAATGGAGATCCACTGTCGGGTTTCTAGTCCTGTTGCGTCAGCACCGAAATTATCGGATCAAATTTGTCTCCCCCAATATCGTAAAACAAAACGAGCGCAAAAAAAGGGTGGTCAGTATATCGCAGCTGAAACCATTCTTCCTGGGACATGAAAGAGGGGGAGACGGACGACATCCTGGACATTAGCAGCGAGGAAGATATGAGCCACTGAGATAAGGGGCAGAGGAGGCGTACGTGGAGGACGTCAGTGGAGAGGATTCGAGCTTCGGAGACGAGGGGCCTGAGGAGCCGTTTGTGGAGGATGACAGCAGCGACGCGACGGAGCCAAATCCCCGATCCGGGTACGAGCGGAGGGGCGACCCCCGGCAAGACCGGGCGTACTATCGCCACCGCTGCTGGCAGGACTGGCAGACTGGGGAAGGGCCACAGCAGGTCCAGGTGCGAGGACGTAACTCAGAAGCAGACCGGCCGAATCGGGCGCGTCGTCGCCGGTCGCGCAGGCACGACGAAGGGTGTAAGGCGGAAATAAAATCCGCCGCCTTACATTTAATAATAAGATAGTTATAAGTTTGATCTATTTTGTAGATGTTAGCGAATAGGTTATAAGTTAAAAGTAGAAAATTAGAATAGTAGGTTTATTAGGAATAGGAAGGACCGTGGACAGACCTTAGTTAATTATAAGTAGTCTTATATAGTCTTAAGTAGGATTAGGTGTAGGCAAAACTAAGCTAAATGAAATACAATTCCATTCAGTTGAAAAAAGCTACACATTTCAATGATTAAAAAAACACTACTTAACATAGGTACAATATAGGTATATAAAGCGTATAAATATATATATATATATATATATATATATATATATATATATATATATATATATATATATATATATATATATATATATATATATATATATATATATATATATTTTTTTTTTTTTTTTGTGGTTTTAACAAGGTTAAAACGGCATTTTAAAGCTTTTTTTATGCGTGTGCCACTCTGCATAGCAATCGATGTAAGTGCTGCCCTGTTGTTTTTAAATTCTGCTGTTGTAAGTGGCTAACACAATATATACGAATGGTTGAAGTGAGCTTATTCGAAGAGAGCGAAGTACATGTCATCATCCGCAGACTCGGATTCCTTCTTCTTCTCCTCCTTTTTGTTGCCACCGGCAGCAGCTGCTGGAGCTCCAGGTGCAGGTGTAGCAGCAGCGCGGCCACCGCCAACGGGCATCGACGAGAGTTTCCCTCGACCGTCCTTGATCAAATCGTCTATGCTCTTGCCCTCAATGCTCCAGATCAGCATTGGCGGGGCTATCTTATCCTCCACGGACAGCCAACAGATATGCTGCCTTGACTAGTTTAGTATTTACATTACAATTCTGCGCGCCGCGGCAGAGAGAGAGGTTCGTGATTAGAAGCGACGGACGCGGTGAAGCTGTGTAGCCAAGGTCGGCGCACGATCGGCCGAAGTCATTCCACCTGTCGCCCCCGGTGTTTCCGTGCGAACCCAGACTGAGTCTGCCCCAACTGGAAAATCACTACTTTATAAGATTCAAAAAAAGCTAAAAGAAAGTGGGTGCCTCTAATTAAATTTCTATGTAAGTCTCTGGGCCACTATGTTAAGTATTATAAAAACTGAACCGATTCATATATTTCAAAAAACCAAATTGCTGCTTAAACTTAATGAAAAAATACCAATCTAATTCAATTTACGTAAATCCCAAAAGAGGTTTGTAAATATAATAAAAACAAGTAAGAACGTTGCTGTCGGACACAACCGACAGCGAAATACTATTTCACGTCCCAGCAGCCCACAGGGGCCTCTATCACATTATATTTTTTTAAATTTTACCTTAAATCCCCTCTGTCGCTGCTCAAATTAGCTGCCGATTAAAAATTTTCATCGGAGGTGGCCAGACAGTTTCAATTAGGATCGAATCTTAGAACCCTCACCTTAGCAAAAAAACGCACCTAAATCTAGAGAGATGGCATCTCTCAAAATGAGAGAGGTGGAAATGAGATAGAAGTTCGTTGGCGAACGTAGATGTGTGGGTCATGTTGATATTTTTGTTATATTTTCTTTATTTAGTTATTTTGTATTAATAAAATATTCTTTTCAAACATATATATATGATTTAACAAGTCAAAAGGCAAGGTCAAAGGTCACAAAGTCATTATGTGGCGCGTTATTGGCTCAGAAGCTGCAGATGTTTCAGTTTTGATTTGCCACGCCCCCAGTGGCCGTAGAAAAATAATTTTTGGCATGTGCATAGAGTGGGCGTTCAGGAACTGTAAAGTTTGGATGCTTACATTCGAAAAATGCGAAAATAACAGGGTATTTTTCTGAATGTCACGCACCTTTTGGGGCGTAACAATAATTTTTGGGGAATCGATAGAGGAGGCCTCCAGTCACTTAAGCTTCTAGCACTAAAACTGTGGGAGATATAAGCTGATATTAGTTGCCACGCCCCCTGAGGGCGTAGATATATCCGCCATAGCTTTTCGATTGTGGGATGTATATATATACCATGTATATATATATACCAAGTCTCAAGTCTCTAGCATCAATAGTGCTCAAAATATAACGAAACTACTAAAATCACGATATCTTCAGATCCGATTTGCCACGCCCCTAGTAGGCGTGGCCATAAAATTTTTGTGCGATCCTTATAGGACAGTAACAGTAACCCACGTGCCAAATTTGGGCGTTCTAGCTTTAAAACTGTAGAAGATACAGCTTGACACGATTTGCCACGCCCCCAATGGGCGTAGATATATCCGCCATAGCTTTTTGATTTTGGGATGTCGACATGAGTGTTCAGTTAAAACTCTCTCAACTCTCTAGCCCTTCTAGAAGTATCGGGAAAATCTTGACACTTTATCAGACGAGGGTATACACGAGTATATATTTCAAATTTCAAGTCTTTAGCTTCAATAGCGTGGAAATGGTTTGCGTTCATACGGACAGACGGACGGACAGCATGACGGAGATTGCACAAACCCAATATACTATATCACTACGTGAAATAGTATAAAAATTAAACAAAATATTTTCAAAGGAAATAAGGCTGTGGGACAGTTTCGTAATTTATGACTTAAAACTTGGAAAAATCGAGAAAATTTAATAGAAATTATTTTATATCGAAATATTCGTACTGGCATTTAAATATTCCGATTTTTTTACCATTTGAATGCCAAATTTGTCGAATTTTTATACCCTGAACCCATTGAAAATGGAAATCAGGGTATATGTATGTTTTTGTTAAAATGTATGTAACAGGCAGAAGGAGGCGTGGCAGATCCCATAAAGTATATGTATTCTTGATCAGGGTGACAAGCCGAGTTGATATAGCCATGTCCGTCTGTCCGTCCGTCTGTCCGTGTGTTCATACATCGTCGATCTCAGAACCTATAAAAGCTAGAGACTTGCATTTTTTCAAGTAGGTTTCTGTATAGCGCGAAAAGATCGAGTTTATTAAAAAAATCGATAACTGTCTTAATATTAATGTTATCGATTAAAAACGAAATCGATACTCAGTTATATATTTCTATATAATTCATCTTTATAGCTAGAAACTTCAAATTTTGCTTTTAGTGTTATGTGAGCCTTATACAATTTCGGGTTTTGTTTAATTTTGGATGCCACGCCCTTTTCGCCTCAAATTTGCAAAACACGTATTTCAAGTACTAGAGACTTGTACTTTAGAACATACTTAAATATGAATAATATGATCACGCCCAACAAGTTTGAGTAAACAAATAGTAGCCAAAGAACAGCTGACGCACCGACTTGCGCTTGTGTGTGAGAGCGCCTACGTAGGCAACATAATGATCCACTTCAAAAGGCGTTAAAACATACTCCAACAGTTCAACATCAACTTGAGCAATCATTCTATGCGCTATAAAACATAGATGTATTTTCAATACATGCGAATTATTAAGGACCTTTCGTGAAAGTTTCTGCACAAGTGCACATTTTTTTTTTTTGAGTTGGCATATCATGATAATAATATTCGGTTATCGGCAACTTTTTATAGTAGTTACTTAAATGTTATCATAGAACACGTATCATATCAGTAGCGATGTTAAAATCAATAATGACTTGATCTTGTTATTAAGTTTTTTTGAGTTCGCACATCATTATAATAATACCGGCCGCCATCACGATCTTCCAAATTGAGCTTTATCTCATCGCTAAAAATTAAAATTGCCATTCAGTGTTCCAAGATTGGTGTCTTTGGCGAACTGGCGAGTGCTCAAGCACTCTTTAACCGAAATATAAAAAAGAAACAAACGAAAATTTTAATTTTTGTGGAAAATACAATGTGATTAGTCTTTGACCCAGCGACTTATTTCGCACACCTTATATACGAGCAGATGGACGGATAGACAGACAGACAGACAGGGCTAAATGGCCTGATACATATATTTTAACAAAATCCTTGTACCCTGATTTTCCATTTTCAATGGGTTGGGTTCAGGGTATAAAAATTATTTTATTATCAGACCTCTAAAATTCATCGATCATCTAAAATCGAACAGCTTACGTTTTTGGTTAAAAAGTTTGTTTTTGTTCGTTTGTTTTTATATTTTGTTAGTCTGCTTCAAGCATTTAGGACACTAATCTCTAGCATTGAGTCTATACATTTTTTACATGTTTCGGACTCAGTTTTGTGGTCATCCTTTCGCGAAATCGTATTTTGTATTGGATATACCGTAGATGCACAATAATATTCTTATCTGAACACTAAGCCGCAGTTTGCATCTCTTTTGGACAATTTGATCGGTTTATACGAAATTACCGACGACACTGGCCGACGACAAGCTTCTCAGCTGAAAGTAAATTGTCAATATCCACCCCAGTATTTGGTTTTCTCCGTACTTTTTGTTATATTTCGATTCATCCGTACAAATTACATCATTCCAGAACTCCTTGGGCTTACTTTGGTACGACGTTATGTCCTACTGTGAAGCATGATGTAGGGTCTGTAAATTAATTTGACTTTTTTGAAGAGAAAAGTTTATTCTAGCTATCCAATCTACACATACATATGCTTTATGTTTGTTAAAGGAAAACTGCAATTATTATCGGAAACAAATGTGCTTTTTAAAGATACAGCATGTTTACTAATTGTTTGTAAATACATATATATATATTTTTTACATTTTATATTATTATCAATTGCTTACATGTTAAAACAATTTATATAGACTTTTAGATATACATTGATTTCGATTGATATTTTTTATAATTCCAGATTTTTATGAACGATTTGCTTTAACTCTCTTCTGCAAACGTTGATTATTGATTGGAGGTCAAACCTCTTAGTGCCTACTTATAACTTCTTAAAAGAAGATATAGCAAAAGAGTTAAATTGATTAGCAGTTTTAATTAAATTAAATGATTTCAAGGGATGAGGACAAGAACATTCAGTTGTATTTTAGTCTAGCCATAAATTTTTGCAAAGATGATTACAGCAAGTCCTCAAAGATTAGCTACGAAACTTGCATGCTACCAGCACAAAAAGTATTTAAAAAATTTGCTTTAAGCAATGGTAATTTAATTCGGTTATCGGCAACTTTATATAGTAGTTAATTAAATATTATCTATATTATAATATAGAACACATATCATATCAGTAGTGATGTTAAAATCAATAATGACTTGTTCTTGTTATTAAGTCTGAATAACATAAAAAGTTTTATTATTATTATGTAATTAATTTATATCTTTTATACTTATTGATTTACTATTAATCCTCTTTGGTTTTGGCACAGGATTCCAATCTAAATTAGATGCTGTCGGCGAGGACTCTCTACATTGGAAGACAAATTTATCTATTTTATTTTTTTTAAAATCTTGTTTTAACTCTAAATGATTCTCAATTGAAGAACTTCCAGCCGAGATATCATTTTCAATTACTTCACTTTTATTATGGTTATTATTAAGTGATTTACTATTTGTAGAATATAAAGCAGTTGAATATAGGAATGTGCCCTGAGCAGCACTTTCTTTGAGTAATCGCTGGCTACGATTTATAGAATCAATTATCTCCTTCACTGATTTAACTTTGCTAGTCTTAACTGCTTCTTGTGAACATTCAGTGATCTTTTCGGATTTTTCATAAATTGTCAATGGATTGTTTAAATATTGCAAATTTTGAATGTTATTATTATTCTCATATATTCTTTTTTCCATAGAACTATGATTTTGTTGATTAATTCGTTTTGTCATTGGCATTGAGTTCTTGGGCCCTTTGTTTTTATTTATCTGTTCATTGCTTGTTAAAAGTTTTCTGATGTGTGATGCATTACCCTCAGAATTATCTTCTTCGTTAGTTTTAAGAACATATTCTTCATGAGATATATTATATTTTTTGCTATCATGTGTTAAGAGGATGCTATTAACTGTAGTTTCTTCTCTAGTTGGTGCAGTAAATTCATTAGAATTGTTTTTCTTTTCCAAACTATGCTGTTGAGTGGATATATTAATTCTTGAGGTTTCACATGCATCTAGTTTTCCCTCTATACTTGGCTCTGTAAATGCATTCGCAATCTCTTTCGGTTGTCCAATATTTTTTTGAGTAGATATATTATTTGTGGGAATTTCGCTAGCAGAAAGTTCCTTTTTTGATTTACAATTTTCTTTTCCTGCATCTAAAATATGTTCATGTGCAGGTCTATAAGAATCTAGCTTTTCAGGTCTTGATAACTGCACAATAAAATGTTCTTTATTTGATAAAGAATCTTCATTTGTGTACTCTTTTCTTACAGCTAAATTTTGTTCTTTTTTAAATATATTAGAATTGACGTTTTCGAATTTAAATAAACTATCGATTGACGAATGATTTATACTTGATACATTACTTTCTTTCAAAATCTCTTTCCTTTCATCCAAAATAGGTTCTTGACTAGAAATGTTGGACGTGGTATTTATGTTACCTTTAACTGCTAAATTTTTTGTTTTTGGTACAGTACTTTTTTCGCTCACATTGCAAATATCTAATGTTTGTAATTGATTATCTGAAGTTTCATTGCTGTGATTTACAAATCGTTCTATTTCGGTTGTAAGTGACTTAATATCTAATTTTTCCATGTTGTGAATTGAAGGTCTTGACTTTTCTTGGAGGAGGGGATTAGATTGCGGCTCCATGATCTGAAAATAGTTTAAAAATTACATGCTAGAAATATGTTATATAAATTTATAATATTTTACCTTAATTTTAGTTGGAACTGAAGGAGCTTTCCTTTTTTTGTGATACGTTTTTGCGCGATACCGAAGTGTGGGATCCTCAATAATATTTGTATCAGACTCAATTTCGCTTTCGAATGGATTTGAGCTTGATAGACTAGAATACGATGATCTTAAATGAAAGAAAATAAAAAGTTCAAAGGTTTATATGCCTTAAAACTATAATTGGCTTTCAAACACATTTTCTATAAAATTGAGGTGTTGCATGTATTTTAACCAAAAAAAGGATCAAAGAAAGTCAGTTAGAGTTGTTTGATTTTGATCGTAGAAAAGCTTGTGTAATATCACTATACATTTCTGTATTATATATAATATCACTCGCGAGGTCTCATATCTTTTGCGAGAGTAAAGTATCATATCTTTATGAGTATACAAAATTTGTTTTAGTTGTAAAACATAAAAAATGTTCGAACAAGAATTACTTTAAGTATTACCGTATCGATCGATATTTTTGAGGCTGTGGCATTGAACGTCTATCGAAATTGGCATTATCGTTTCCTTGACCCATTGTCATCTATTAAAATAAAAACGTATTATTTATGACTAGGACTTTTAATGGAATAACTAGAAATAAAATATAATAATATAAGACTCTAGTCGAGATCGCTCGACTAAGAGAACCATGAAACCGGCGAAAACCCGTTATTCCAAGCATTTTCCGTTTCTTTTATACATATACAGTGAATCAAAAAAGTATTGGCACACTGCAAAAATCTGCTTTCCCTGTGCTTTAACTTTTTTTCAATGAATCTTTTGAAAAATGAAAAACATAATTTGTTTAACGCATTTATTTATAACAAATTCAAACAAGAAAAAAAGTAAATTTTAGCTTGGATTCGCTGCTAGGAACTTAAAAGTAAAAAAAGGCACAAATTTTCATCAAATAAGTATTGGCACAAGCATCGTAAACTGCTCGCTCCATAGAGTTTGGATGACGCTAGTACTTTGTGGGTCCACCTTTAGCTTCAATAACGGCCTGCAAACGTCTCTTCATACTGCTAACCAGTTTTGCCGTTTCAGAAGTACTGATTTTGCTCCACTCAGCGGATAAGGCCTCTTTCAGGGAATCCTTTGATGTTATGTGGTGAGATCTAATTTTTCGCTGAAGCAGGTGCCACACATGCTCAATGGGGTTCAAATCCGGTGATTGGGGGGGTGTTTTCAGCTGCTTGCAATGGTAAATTAACCATTCCTGCACCAGATAAGATGAATGTTTTGGGTCGTTGTCTTGCTGGAACAGCCAATTGGTGCCATTGAGACCCAGCTTTTCGACACTTGCACCCAAATTTTCTTTTAGGACGTCTCGATAAACATGCTTATCCATAGTGACATCAATAAATGCAAGGTTACCAACTCCATAAGCAGCAAAACACCCCCAAACCATCACATTACCTCCACCGTGTTTAAAAGTTTTGAGCAAATTATTTTCTTGAAGCTCTTTATTAGGTTTTCGCCAGATCTTTTGGGCTCCATCTGACCCAAATAAATTAAATTTTGACTCGTCACTAAATATAACTGAGTTCCAAAATGAATCCGGCTTATCCAAGTGTTCTTTGGCAAAATCTAGCCTTCTCTTTCGGTTAACCTTCGAAATAAAAGGTTTGCGACGAGGAACACGACCATGATATCCAGCCCTATATAGGGTATTTCGTATAGTTTGTGGGTTGAATTGACTCTGGAACGATTCTTGAAGGCTTTCGCACAACTTCACAGCTGAGGTGTGGATTTTTTGCCACCGTAGACACTACATTCCGCTCCTGGCGATCGTCAAATTTTTTTGGCCGGCCTGATCTGGGTTCTGGCGCTACTTTTCCAGTGGTTGTGTAATGAACTATAATGTTTCTTACGCTGGACCATGATCTGTTGACTATGGAGCCAATTTCGCGATAAGATTTTTGTTCTAAATATAATTTTATAATTAATTTACGCAATTCTACGGAAATTTGTGTGCCTCTGCCCATTTTGCTTCGTTTTTTTTATGAAATTGAGTTACGAAGTGCCGCTAACCACATGTATATTGAAAAGCGAGCGAATAAGTGCAAAGCAAACATGAAAAATAACGGGGATTTACCGTTATGGCTCTAAAAACATAAGATAGAAAATAGGGTGTGCCAATACTTATTTGATGAAAATTGGTGCCTTTTTTTACTTTTAAGTTCCTAGCAGCGAATCCAAGCTAAAATTTACTCTTTTTTTTTGTTTGAATTTGTTATAAATAAATGCGTTAAACGAATTATGTTTTTCATTTTTCAAAAGATTCATTGAAAAAAAAGTTAAAGCACAGGAAAAGCAGATTTTTGCAGTGTGCCAATACTTTTTTGATTCACTGTATGTATATGTACATATGATCACACACGTTCTTCTCACTGGCCAGTCGACCCCATAAAGTATATACATATATTCTTGATCAGGGAGACAAGCCTAGTCGATTAAGCTCTGTCCGTCTGCTTGAACATGTCGATATCAGAGCCTATCAGAGCTATAGACTTGAATTTATTTTTATACCCTGAACCCATTGAAAATGGGAATTCAGGGTATAATGTTTTTGTTGAAATGTGAATGTATGTAACAGGCAGAAGGAGGCGTGGCAGACCCCATAAAGTATATATATTCTTGATCAGGGGGACAAGCCGAGTTGATATAGCCATGTCCGTCTGTCCGTCCGTCTGTCCGTCTGTCCGTATGTATGAACGCGTCGTTCTCAGAACCTATAAGAGCTAGAGACTTGAAATTTTTTATGTAGGTCCGTGAATAGCACGAAAAGATCGAGTTTGTTAAAAAAAGTCGATAACTATTTTAGTTTTAATGTTATCGATTAAAAACATTATCGAATGTTAGTTATAAAATTATATCTCCCACGTCTTTATAGCTAGAGTCCCCAATTTTTTTTTGTAAGTTTTATATTTATTTTATCTAATTTTGATTTTTGGATGCCGGCTCCAAATTTCCCCAAATATTTAAATTGAGGTTAGTTGCACTCAAAGCCAGTAAATGAATGGGTTTACATTTTTAAAAGTTGGAAAAAATGTAATTAAATATGTACATAAGCTGAAAATTTAATTCAAATCCATTAATTCGCGCAGAAGTTATGAAACAAAACATTTGTCCAATCGGCCAAACACGTGACCAGCAACGCAAAACAAATTGTTTTCCTATACATGTGCACACATACACACATACACATTGAGCTGCGTGCATCTAGCAAATTCTAAAACCCGCAAATTTTAGTGTACATATTTCCAATAGATGGCGCTATGATTTGCAATTTATCAGCTGTTCAATAAATCAAAACAGGGATGGCACTATTCTATCGAACCATAGATGGCGCTATTGGCTAAACAATTGAAAATGAATTGAATTTAACTTTCTGTGCGTTTATACGAAATGCTAATTATGCAGTATTTTAAAAAACGCAGATAGGGCGGGGTTTAGGGTATCTCCTAGTCGGGACCCCCGACTAGAGTTTTCTTACTTGTTATATACATACAATACATAGACAACTCCTATGAGCGTTTTACTCGCTAAAAAATGAGTTTCTGCGCTCCCGAGCATGAGCCGAGCGCACTCGCATTGATAAAAATACGATATGTCAACATCAGTGCGCTGTGAGCGCTCGGCCGAAATTTGTATATTTATCTCCGATCTCATCTCTTATATATTTTTATTCTGTGCTATTTTCTCTTAAAAATGTGTACACATAAAAACAAGCCTTTTTATTTTCGTGTTTTGGATGATTTTTTAGTTATTCACGTTATTTAGTTATTCAAGTGAAATATGTAAGTATATTGGTTTTGTCCAATGTCCGTCATGCTGTCCGTCCATCTGTCCGTATGAACGCAAACCTTTTCCACGCTATTGAAGCTAGAGACTTGAGATTTGGAGTATGTACTTGTGTATACCCTAGTCTGATATTGATTTTCCCGATACGCCCACTAGGCGCCTGGAAATCGGAATTTTCCTGTATCTCTGCAACATTACTTTTAGAAGGGCTAGAGAGTTGAGATTTGGTATGAACACTCACGTTGGTGTGGCAAACCGGGTCAAACTGTATAGTTTTAAAGCTATAACGCCCAAATTTGGCACTGTTACGTTCTTATAAAGATCGGCGAAAAATTATATGGTCACGCCCACTGGAGGCGTGGCAAATTGGATCTGAATACTTAGTGATTTTACTAATTCTGCTATATTTTGAGCACTATTGATACTAGAGACTTGAAACTTGGTATATATACTGCGGTTAACATCCAAAAAAACTAAAAGTTATGGCGGATATATCTACGCCCACAGGGGGCGTGGTAACGAATATGAGCTTATATCTCCCACAGTTTTTGTACTAGAAGCTTCAAAATTGGATGCTAAGTTACTGGGGGCTTCCTCTATCGATTCCACAAATACCCTGTAATTTTCACATTTTTGGAATGTAAGCATCCAAACTTTACAGTTATATTCCTGAACACCCACTCTATGAGCATACCAAAAATTATATGTCTACGGCCACTGGGGGTGTTGCAAGTCAAAACTTGCATCATAATAACCTTTGACCTTGTCTTTATATTTGCCAAATTTTATATATGTATGTATTGAAAATAATATTTTATTAACACAAAATAAATAAATAAAAAGAAAATATACAATATCGACATGACCGCGCAGGCGTTCGAGCCTACATCTCTACACTCGCCATCTCTCTCTCATTTTTGGCGGTATTTGTCTTTGATAAGGTTCTAAGCTTAGATCCAAATTGAAACTTCGATAGCCACCTCAGAAGAAAATTTGTAATCGGTAGCTAATTTGAGCGGTGACAGTGGGGATTTAAGATTAATTTAAAAATATAATGTGATAGATGCCCCTGTGGGGTGCAAGCACTTTAAAAAAGTATTTCGCAGTCGATTGCGTCCGACTGAAACGTTCTTACTTGTATTCATTTGATATTGTTGTGCATTTGTGCAAAGAGTAATCCGCAGTGCTTTGTGTTTTTTTTCTGAAGTGCTTGTGATTTAAAGATTTTTTGGTAATTTTATTATACTTGAATTTCTGCCTCTCTTCGCCTATTCTTTCTATCTTTGCTCTTCTCTTTGTTTTTATTTTCTTAACTTGTTAGTGTGGGTGCTTGCATTGCTTATTCGCTCGCTCTCAATTTCGTTGTGTGCTCAATATCAACTGTTTTGTTGTTGAGAGTTGCCCTTTTTAAATATCCTCAGATATACAAAAAGAGATGGTCTAGAAACATTACTGCATGAGTCGTCAGTAATAACAAGTATGAAAACTCTAGTCGAGACCGCTCGACTAGGGTATACCCTGAACCCTGCGAAGAACCGCTATTCCGTGTATTCTCCGTTACTTTTGTTTCGTTACATATGTATATGTGTGTACAATACAAGCAAGCAAGGCGCTCTCACACACAAACGCAAGTCGACGCGTCAGCTGTGCGTTGACTGCTATTTGCATGCCAAGTTTATGGGAAATTAAATGTTTAATAGCTTTTTTCTAGACAAACGATTTTGCCAAAGCACAAGTCTCTATTACTTGAAATACGTGTTTTACCAATTTCAGGCGAAGGGGGCGTGGCATCCAAAATTTACCAAAAACCGAAATTGCGTAAGGCTCAAATAACACTAATAACACTAAAAAAACACTAAATTTGAAGACTCTAACTGTAAAGATGAATTAGATAGAACTTTATAACTAAATGAAGATATCGTTTTTTAATAGCTAATATTAAAACGATGACAGTTATCGGTTAATTGAAACAAACTCGATCCATTCGTGCTATACACGAGTCTCCAAAAATTTGAAGTCACTAACTCTTATATGTTCAAACACACGAACAGACGGACAGGGCTAAATTGACTCGGCTTGTCTCCCTGATCAAGAATATGTGTACTTTATTGGGTCTGTCACGCCTCCTTCTGCCTGTTACATACATTTTCACATACACATGCCTGTTACATACATTTTCCCATTTTTAATGGGTTCAGGTCATGATTTGAAATTGAGTTCATCTGAGACATAGAAATCGAAAATAATTCATCAAAGAAAAAATAAGAGGACTAGAGATCCAAGAAGTGTTAGGTATATTAAAATTACCTAACACAAGAAGTACTTTACCAAGATTTAAGGATTAATTTAACCCCAATAATCTCGACATCATGAGATGAAAAAAAAAATGATTCACAGATGATATTAGATTTAACACCTAATAAGACACCTCCACCTCTACGTGTCAAACGATCATGTCTATAAATAGTAAAATCATTTGAGAGAATCTCACTATTATAAACATTCGGACTTAACCACGTTTCAGTCAGGGCAATTATATCGAAACTAAAAACTAAAAAAAAGTCTTCTTAGTTGCCTGAGCCTCAATCTGGCATGCGTCACCTCTGCTGCGTTGTCTGCTTTGCTACGCTTGTGCTAGCGAGATTTGTGTATCACTCCTTGCTTGCGTTTCAATGTGCTTTGCTATTATTATTGTGTTTCGCGTTGCCTTGGCTAACATTATTTACTGGTTTCGCCAGGGACGAATGAACTTTTCCTTGGCTACTATCTTTAATGACTGCTGGTTGCCTCCTCGTGAAGCAAATTGTTGCATTAAGTCGCTGTGTCCACATTTTTGCGGATACTGCCTTCATCATTGTTCTTTAGCAGTTCCGAGCTGTCTAATGGCTCAGGAAACATTTTGCCTTCAACTATTTGGGCTTCTCCTTTAAGGCTTGACTTCAGGTCCAGCTTCCATGTGCTGCTGATATCCTTCCAGTTGTGAGTCTCTTTGGAGCATTGCTCGACTAACTTTAACCACTCTTTGGGACTTTCATCAAAGTCAGAAAGATCCACTTTCGGTGCCTCTGGGACGTCTTCTTTTATGTTGCCGCGTCCCCTATTTTTCTGCTCGGTAGACGTTGCCTTCCAGTTCGTCCATCCTGTCGATGTTATGAGCAAATATACCATATTTTGCTTCTGAAATCGAGAGTATCGATTGGACTTCATTCCACAAGACATCCAACTTGTTTTAATAACCAAGCATTTCTTTCTGGTTGCTTAGCTCTAGGTTGGCATACACTTGTTTTATGTACAGACTTACTCTTAAAGCTCTTCTATCCACAAGGTCAAGCGACATCCGTCTCAAACTTCGCGAAAACATTTCTTCCTTTTGAATGCTCTCACAAGTCTCCGATTACTTCTTTTCTGAACTGAACAATCGACGAGTTTTTCTCTACAGCATTTTGTTTGTGTTGTTTGTGTATATTTTTGGTCGTTGATTTATTTCCTTTTGGCTTTTTTCGTGCTGTGCCTTTTACTCACAGATTTGATGGTAAGCCAATCTAATAAAATTGAATAAACAACTAAACACTTTTCACAAAACTTTGCTTTGTAGATCGGATCGAAGTACCAAAATGAGTACACTTAAAATGAGTTGGTGGTTAGTTTCGTACTGAGTCTTTATTCTTCTGAGGTAGGGATTTTATATACTGACGCTCCCTGCGAGGAGCTCATGTGACAGACACTCTATACTTATTCGAGCGTAAGCGAATCGCAGTTATAATCAACATGGAAGGGGAGAACCTGCTAGCAACGGTCGACACGAGGGGAACACGGAGTTTCGTGAGGAGCACTGTGGCACAACGTATTGGTACCCCACAGAATATGCGAACCGAGCGGATCAGCTTAGCGGATGGATCGCGATGGGAAGTGACGCAAACGCTCATAGCTTATGTGCAACTGGGACATCGACATCTAACTATACCTGTGATCATTGATAGGCATTTAAACTTGCTTATAGTACGGTCAAGCTTAGTTTCAAACTCATAGTGCAAGGCACATCCACCATCGACACTCGCGAAATCCAGACGATACGAGGTATACACGACGAACCAGCAGAAACCAGCAGATGCATTGTCCAGTCAGGTTTTGGACACGATGCTACAGATGAATACAACGCATTATAAAGGTGGTGCGAGAGGAACCAGAAAATTGGTAAATAAAATTGAAATCTGCCCGAAGATCCGACGATGAATATTACGTGCTTTGGAAACTCTGCGTGTCGAAGGAACAGCGCCTGAGAATCATGGGCGAATGTGACGATTAACCCTCTGTTGGACATCAGAAAATTAGGAAGACTATCAGCAGAGTGGAGTACACATCAGAGAGGCGGTTACTTCTGGCTGGCCAACCACAACAGCCATCAGGATTCGCCGTATGTGTGGTTCAATATTAATACCAGCGGCCAGGCTCAGGTGACAGTAACCCCGAAGAAAGGTACGCACAATTCGCGTTAACAAAGAACTGTCATCGTCCACCATAAGAACGGCTTTAACTGTTCAACAGCTGTGGCACACCTCCTCAATAACGAGATGGAAGATGACCCTCTCGTTTACGCGCACGCCGAGATAACGAAGCAACACACAACAGATCGAAGAAGAGATTGAAGGAGAGAGCAACGTCGGGAGAGCGACTTTGGGAAGTGACGCCTAAGCAGCATACACACAAACTCATGCGCTGTAACGAAGCTAACGAAGTACCCACGCTGGTATACATCGATGTCGGAAGAGCTACATCTGAGCATCAACAACAAGGAATCCAAGCGTGCCAGCAGGGAAATACTAGGTGAGCGGAAAACTGCTCTGAGGTGAAACAAATGTATGTTTAGAGCCCAACTTTGTTCTTAAATAAACAAAGTGGCAACAACTTGTTTACAAGTCAATGTGTCATACCAATGCCAGTCAACGTCAACCGACTCAAGTAGCTGATACTCTTCAACCGATTGATTTAGCTTATACTCATCAACTGTGGTAGACGTGTTTCCATTTGAGCGTCCATGATTCCATTGCTATTTTAGACTATACTTATGTGTCAGGGAATCAGGACCAGATTCGAACTGCAGCGTTGACATAGCCCATACTCGCTGTATTTTGCAGATTTAGGTCTTCCATTTCAACCAGTTGCCACCAGAATCTCTTCCGCAAGCAAATCGGAAACTCGTGTGTTTGGAGCTTCATGTAAGGTGGTGTAACCTATATTCACCGATTACCATAGGACCTCGAACGAATCCCAGCTTTCCAGCAACCTTCATGTAAATTTTCTGTACAGCGTCCCTGGCCGGACTGAAAAACTTCTTTACATTACATATCAATAAATTTATCGATTTTTTTTTAATAACTCGATTTCTGTATTTCATTTAAAATTAAAATGTTCTCGCTTTTGTCGTTTTATTGTATAAAATGAAACTAAAAGCAAAATTTTAAGACTAGAAGGATGAAATGGAAGAAATCAGGTCTCGCAAATAACGGTTTTCTTTACGCTCAAGGTCAGAGCAGGAGCGAAAAAGAAAAAATATTCCGCTCTCACTCTGAGCAAGAGCGATTTTTTCTTGTTTGAATCGGTTTTCGCATGAGGGTTGTTTTCGGGTTTTTTGCGTCGATCTGTTTTGCCAAGCATCTGCTCGCGAGTGAGCAATGAGCTCAGTAAGTGAGCAAATGTCAATGCAAATGGTATTTTGAACACTCTTTTTCCATTAATTTGCCTTGTTGGAAAAAAATGTTTATTTTTTTGTATTGAGAATATATATTTAATTTGTTTAATTAGTATTAAACTTATCCTATTTATTGTCAAGTTAAATAAGTAATCATGCACGTAAATTGTCTGCGCTTGTCGAGCTGTAGGACTAAAAATGCGCGTTCCATAGACACCTAAGTTGCCGGTGTAGTCAGAACTACCTGTGCGCATTTAAATATGGCAGTTTAAGCTTGCTATCATAAAAAACGATTGTAGTCGGAGCGCGAGCGAGCTGAGCGAAGACCCGTTTTTTCGTCGCTCGCGAGCATTTTCGTCAAATACTCAGTAAAGACTCTTATTTGAAGACGTCGCAAAATGCTCAACTGTTATTTGCGAGCTCTGGATAGAATTATATAACTGAATACCAATTTCGTTTTTGATCAACACCATTAAAATGAAAATAGTTATGGAATTCTTAGATCTACACAGGGACCTACATAAAAATTTATCGTAGGTTCTGAGATCGACGCGCTCAAACACACGGATAGACGGCCATACAGATGTACGGACAGGGCTAAATCGACTCGGCTTGGCTCCCTGATTAGGAATATATATACTTTATGGGGTCCGCCACGCCACGTCCATCTGCCTGTTACATATATTTGAGCAAATTCATTATACCCTGATTTTCCGTTTTCAAAGTAATGGTAAGATTATACAGTGCTTATCACAATGATAAGACACATCCAAATTTTGAGTTTTTTTGCTTGTAAAAAATTTGTTACTCAAAATTTAAGAAAACCAAGTATAAGGAATGAAAGAGCAAAGCATAGACAGCGATGAAGAACCATTGTTTGCTATTTTTAGCTATGCGTTGAAATGCACCGTTACTTTTTCCTCAAAGTGCAAGCATTTTGAGTGATTGCAAGCGTATCAAAATTATAAGACACATTGAGTAAAAAAGAAGTTAAAATGATTGGATCGTGTTATTTCTTGATAAATTGTATCAATAATATTTAAATTAACTAATTTTTATAAAATGGGGCTTTCATGCCTGCTGCAGTAGAAAGAAAAGAGCTCCATTCTAGCATTTGCTAAGGCTGGCTGGACTGAGCCAAATTTCCAAATTGGTCGTAGTCGCACTGCTATTGCCAATTTTTTGAAAACCCCGGATGGATACGATCAAAAACGAAGCACTGGTCGTAATCCAATCTTAGATGACCGCGATTATCGCCGAATTTTTAAAAAAGCAAGCAATTCGACCACATCATGTGGCCAGAAATCTACAGTAGAGCAAGTGGTTTGGAAATATTTGCAAAATCTAACTGAAGTAACTAAAGTGTAAAATATTTTACATATAACTATTATATACTATTTATAGCTACTTACACTGATGTAGCCGCTGACATTTTGCAAAGATCTCATTAGTGGTCTTCTTTTATTGGCATTATCCCCTCCAGAATTCAAGTATGGTGCAGTTAAATCAGAATTCTTCCGAAGAACAGGGGGACTCTCTGATGTTTTTTGTATACCCAAAGTGGATGATTTTTTTTTAAAGTTAAATGACCGAAATGTCCTAAAAAATATTTTTATTGTTTTCATTTCTATTATGTTATCAAATACTAAAGTTAGTTTTGGTCTTATTGTTAATAATAAAATTTCTATACCAATTTTTATAATAAACAAGTAAGAAAAATCTAGTCGAGACCGCTCGACTCGGGTATACCCTGAACCCTGCGAAGAACCGCTATTCCAAGCATTCTTTGTTTCTTTTATATACACATGCATATGTACGTTCATTACAAGCAATACATACACACACACAGACGCACGCACAAGAACACACACAGACGCACGCACAAGAACACACACAGACGCACGCACAAGCACACAATCTGCTAACTGTTCATTATGACTCGTCAGCTTCGCTGCTGAGGCGAAGGGACAATTTGAGGGCGTGGCATCCAAAAATTTAACAAAAACCGAAAGTGCGTAAGGCTTAAATAACACTAAATGCAAAATTTGAAGACTCTAACTATAAAGATGAATTAAATAGAATTTTATAACTAAATGAAGATATCGGTTTTTAATCGATAACATTAAAACGATGATAGTTATTTGATAGAATATTTGCAACAAACTCGATCGAATCGTGATATACACGAACTTCCAAAAAAATTTGAAGTCTCTAGCTCTTATATCTTTTGAGATTGACGCTTTCAAACATACGGACAGACGGACAGACAAGACAGACGGACAGGGCTAAATCGGCTTCTCTTCCTGATCAAGAATATATATACTTTATGGGGTCTGCCACGCCTCCTTCTGCCTGTTGCATACATTTTCACAAAACCATTATACCCTGATTTCCCATTTTCAATGGGTTCAGGGTATAAAAAGTCTTTCGAACATAAGAGACTTGTGCTTTGCCAAATATAATAAAGACAGACAAAACAAGTGCTCTCATTGAAACAGCTACATATGTATTTCAAACAACACATGCACCATATACATATACGCCAACATACATACGCACACATAACTCACACTGAGCGACTGCGCTTGTGTTGCAATATGTCCGAATTACTTGAAATTAAATGTTTGATTACTTATCTTCTGGATGGAGTTTCTTAATAAAAGTTTCAAAGTGAGATAATATAGTTCATTTGTGTATATTTGCCAAAGCAAAAGTCTCTAGTCCTTGAAATACGGTCGTCCTGAGCAAGAATATTTATGAGGTCTCCAACGTGTCCTTCTGCCTGTTACATACATTTGCACTAAAACATACCCCGATTTCCCATATTTAATAGGTTCAGTGTTTTAAAACAAACAGGTCTAAATCGACGTCGGGAAAATAACGTAAAACTAAATGAAAACTTGAGGGCATTAAAGTTTAAATTTCTTAAAGCATTTGAGATATTACTTAAAGATTTCAGGCCTGTTCTGAGCCACGTCGAAGTGGAACTGAGCGACGCTTAAATGGAGCCCATCGTCCTACTGCCATGTACCTAATTGGAGCTGGACAAATGAATCTCAAATACCACTCAACTGGCTACCGTACCGTTGACTCCCTTAGTCTACTCTTATATGATATGCTGATATCCATGTTTTTACCAAAGCACTAGTCTATCATTTGAAATGCGATTTCTGAAGTTTTAAGAGAAAGGTTATCAAATAGATAAAAGTTCTGAAGAATATATTAGCTCTCTAACCATTACAAAACTACTTACACAGACAATTTAAAATCGGTGGTTCTTACGTTATGCAAGCCGCGCTTTTAAAAATTTAAATGATCGTTTTTTATCAATTGTAGATTGACAGACGGATCTGGATAGATCGACTCAGCTTGTCGGCCTGATCAAGAATATAAATACTTTTTGGGATGCGATACATCTCATTTTGCATTTTAATTCCATTTCCACTATAATATATCTTGATTTTCCATTTTTAGTGGATTCAGGGTATAAAAATATGAAAAATAAATATATATTAATGTAGAATTTAATCAAAGGATGTTACTTACCATACGTCTCTTAAATTTCCAAAAGAAAAACTTCTTCGTTTTGAATTTTCGGTGAATTTCGATAAATTCCAAAACCGTAAACGGTTGTGATTGTCTTCTTCGTTAAATGGATTCAAATGTTCTGGATAGTTATATATTGATATTCTACTACAGGAGTGTACACAATTTGGTCTAAACCCATTGTTTGAGTGCATCATCCTTGATTATTTAAATAAAAATTTAAATGATAAATTGAATATACTAAATAAAAATTTTTAAGAAGTATTATTAATTGAATGACTAATCAGTTAAAATTAAGTCACCTATTCTATTTTCATGTTATCGATTAAAAAAGGAAATCTATATTCAATTATGAAACTATCATCTTTGTAGCTAGAGTCTTCAAATTCTGTTTTTTAGCTTCAAGTGAGTTTTATACAACTTTGATTTTTATTAAATTTTTGATGTCCCGCCCCATTTGCCTCAAATTTGCAAAACGCGTATTTAAAATAGTAGACTTGTGCTTTGGTAAATACACACATGAGTGGTATAATCACGCTCTGAAAATTTGATTAAGGTCTATCTTCAAAAAAAGTTATTAAACTAAACATTCAATTTCCTATAACATAGACATATTTCTGCCCAATCGTAGTCACTGCGTTCACTGCGCAGTTTGCAGAGTGTGTGTTTCTGCGTGCGTCCGTGTATGTATGTATGAATGTACATACATACATGTATATAAAAGAAACGGAAAATGTTCGGTATAACGGTTCTTCACAGAGTTCAGGGGATCTCTTAGTCGAGTGGTTTGGACTAGAGTACTCTTACTTCTTTTTAATAGAATCGTAATAACAACTAACGTTCCAAATTTATATGCTGAGAATTTCAAGTCGCTAGCTTCAGCAGTGTAGAAATAGTTTGCGATCATGCGGGCAGAGCGGATATATGTATGTACATATGTATTCATTACAAAAAACACATACCCATACGCATGCGCGTATAAGTACGCTCTCTGCAAACTGCGTAATTTAAGCGCGACAGAGGTTGTGCTTTATTCTGGGCTTTACAATGAGAACTAAATTGTTGAATACATTTTGTTATAATTGACTTTCTGGAAGCAATCAAATGCACAATTCCCTAGTAATTGAAAAACATTTTTTTGGATTTTCGGGGGAAAAGAATGTGGTAAAATTTAAAATTTATAGAGTCTGTATCAATTACTCAAAACTCTAGCTCTAATGGTATGGAAGTTATTCAACCATATGCTCAACAAACAAAGTTAACTGAGCTCTTGAGCTGAAATTCATTAACATATTATATTATTCCAATGAAAAACAAGTAAGGAAACTCTAGTCGGGGTGCCACACTAGCAGATACCCTGAACCCTGCGGGGAACTGTAATTCTCAAATTCTCAGTTTCTTTTATTCCTATGTATGCACATTACAAGCAACACACGCTCTGCTAACTGCAGTTGACGCAGCGACAGCACTTGAGTTGTAATATGGCAATGTTATGGAAAATGAAATGTTTAATAACTTTTTTTTGTAGATTGACTTTCATAATCAAACTTTCAGATCGCGATTCATGTGTGTATTTGCCAAAGCACAAGTAGTATTTGAAAAACTGGGGTTTGTTAATTTGAGGTGAGGGGCCTGCCATTCACAATTTTAAAAAAATCAAAATTGTATAGAACACACATAAACTAGAAGTAAAATTTGAAGACTCTAGCTACAAAGATGAGTTAGATAGAATTTTAAATCTGAATATCAGTTTCGCTTTTAATGGAATTAAAAATGAAATAGTTTAATAGGAAATAGTTAGTTACAATTAAAACGAAATTGTTATCGATTTTAAACTCGTTCTGTTTGTACTTTACACGAATCTCAAAAAAAAGTCAAACCCCTAGCTTTTATAGGTTCTGAGATTGGCGTGTTCACACATATGGATAGACGGACATGGCTATATCGACTCAAGAATATTTATGTATACTTTATGGGGTCTGCCAAGCCTCCTTCTCCCTGTTACATACATTTTAACAAAGCCATTATATTATTCCATTATATACATTCCAAAAAGGGCTAAATCCCTCATAAATGCTTAAGTCAGACTAATAAAATATTGAAACGTTAGCTGTACGATTTTGGGTGATTGATGGACTTTTGAGGTCTGATATCACAATAATTTTGTATACCCGTACCCCATTGAAAATGGGAATTCAGGGTATAATGGTTTTGTTAAAATGTATCTAACGGGGAGGAGGCGTGGGAGACCCTACAAAGTATACATATTCTTGATCAGAGAGACAAGACGAGTCGATTTAACCCTGTCCGTCTGTCCGATCTTATCAACTATAAGAGCTAGAGACTTCAAATTTTTTGTTTCGAGTTTCCTTAAAGAAATGGATAACAGTTCCCGTTTTAATGTTATCGATTAAAAATATTATCGAAATTTAGGTTTTAAATTATATCTCCCACGTCTTTATAGAGTCTCCAAATTTATTTAGTTAGTTTTATATCTATTTTATGCAATTTTTATTTTTGTTATATTTTGGATATCTGTTCAAAATTTTTCCAAATATTTTAATTGAAGGTAGTTGCAATAAAGTTAATATTTAAATGAGTTTGAATTTCTTAAAATTGGAAAAAAAAAATGTAGATCATTGGAAAATTGGAAAAAATAAATAAAAAAAAAAATGTAGATCATATGCTGAAAATTTCATTAAGATCCATTAAGTCACACTGAAGTTATTAAACAAAACGTTTAGCCAATCGGCAAATACATGTGACCGCAACGCTAATCACACAGTTTTCCTATACGTGTGCACACACACATTGAACTGCGTGCATCTAGAAAATTCTAAGAAACGCAAGTTTTGGTGTGTCTACTAGATGGAGCTATGGCTTTTGAATTATCAGCTGCCCTATCTATCGAATCGAAACATGGAAACTTTTATACTCAATGCAAACTCTACGGTATTTTAAACAAGTAAGAAAACTCTAGTCAAGACCGCTCGACTAGGGTATACCCTGAACCCTGCGAAGAACCGCTATTCCAAGCATTCTTAATTTCTTTTATATACACATGCATATGTACGTTAATTACAAGCAAAACATACACACACACATACACAGGCGCACGCATACACAAGCGCAAGTCGGTGCGTCAGCTGTTGTTTGGCTGCTTTGCATGGCAATGCTATGGGAAATTAAATGTTTAATAACTTTTTTTCTAGACGAACGATTTTGATCAAACTTATTGGGCGTAATCATGTCATCCATATGTATGTATGTGCCAAAGCACAAGTCTCTAGTATTTGATATACGGGAGTTACAAATTTTAGGCGAAGGGGGCGTGGCACCCAAAATTTAACAAAAACCGAAATTGCATAAGGCTTACATAACACTAAATGCAAAATTTAAAGACTCTAGCTAGAAAGATGAATTAAATAGAATTTTGTAGCTGAATTTAGATTTTCGTTTTTAATCGATAACAATAAAACGATAACAGTTATCGAATTTCTGAAACAAACTTGATCTTTTCGTGCTATACAGGAACCTACATATAAAATTTCAAGTCTCTAGCTCTTGTAGGTTCTGAGAACGACGCGTTCATACATACGGACAGACGGACAGACGGACATGGCTATATCAACTCGGCTTGTCATCCTGATCAAGAATATATATACTTTATGGGGTCTGCCACGCCTCCTTCTCCCTGTTACATACATTTCAACAAAAACATTATACCCTGAATTCCCATTTTCAATGGGTTCAGGGGGTTAAGGGGATCTCTAAGTCGGAGATCTTGTTTTTTTTTAGCGAGTAATGAAATTTTTCGATGTGTACGATTTTCAATGACGCACACTATATACTGTGGATAACATTAATATTCGGTTTTTTTATTTTTCAACTTTGAACGCCTGTAAAATGTATAAAGTTGATCAAAATTAAAAAATTCAAATGGTAAATTATAGTTTAATTAATATATATACATACACACACACACACACACACACACATATATATATATATATATATATATATATATATATATATATATATATATATATATATATATATATATATATATATACATATATGTACATATATCTAAGATGACCCATTCAATTTATTGTGCCTGACTTTTTTTATTACATTTGTACAGTGATCCGTATTTGTACAACTACATATGTATGTATGTACATACTTATGTATGTAAGAAGGTATGTACGACTGTTTATACTACCTTGTAGCCTAAGGTGCTCATATTGATATATACATATATACATACATGTACCTCCATATGTATGCACACATATGAATGTTTATTTAACACATTCACAATTTCTAACAAATTCTAATTCCCATCCATATACATACATACATACTTACATATGTATGTACATATGTATTTACTAATGTGCGAGTAAACACGCATATGTACATATGTAAATATGTATGTACATTATACGCACATATATATGTACATAGATATTTAAACTTTTGCATTCACGTGTATATGAAGATAAGTTCGTATATAATCATTTCAGTAAATGATTCAATTGAAGTGTAACAATTATAGGTACAATTAAATTACATATTTATTTTCGAATTGATCTACATATGTAGATAATCACCTCAGATTATTTTTATAATAATAGGTAACGATGATCTCAACACGTAGAATTAAAGCTCGTTCTTTTGCTGAAGCACCCAGTTAAAGTCGAACACTAAATAAACTTTTTTATGCAGAACCCGTAAGCAACAAAGCTTTTTTCTTATAAAGAATGAGCGAGGGTACATCGTAAAGTATTTCAAAAATTCTGCAAGTCTTGTTTTACCCTAAAAATATTAAAAATGAGAAATCAGATTAATTGTAATGGTAATGTTCAAATGTGTGAAACAAGCAGAAGGAAGCGGAATTACATACATAAATACATACATATGTATGTATTCCTTTGAGTCCCTATGGTGATAACAATGTGTTCAGGATATAAAAATAAAAAAATAAAATTATTAATAAACAGTGACCCATATAAATAAGAGGCAGTGTTATTAATTAATAATATTATTTCTTTTTTATCCTGAACCAATTGAAAATGGGAAATGATATCACTAAGCTTACATACATGCACATGTACATACATATATAAGTATGTACGTACATGTGATGATATTTGCTTCATCTTTGAAGCTAGTCTCCAAATTAACCATTGAAAATGGGAAATCAGGGTATAATGGGAATGTTAAAATGGCTATATCAATCCATGTGTATCCGTTTTAATGTTATCGATTAAAAACGTTATCATAATTCAGTCACGTCTTTAAAACTAGTCTCTACATTTTTTATTTGTTTCATTGCATGCATTCGTTAGACGTGTTTTTACTGGGGTCTGTAACTTTTTATTTGATTTTGAGTTTTTATAAACTATTTATATTTTCACATTGTTGTTTTAGTTGATAGAACTGCAGTACTTTATGTTATTTTGTGAAAAGTTTTTGATTTGAAGTTCGTGCAGCGTCGCTCAACTTTACTTGAATCTCCTTCCCTTCTATTCTTTGTTATACCCTGAAACCATTGAAAATGGGAAATCAGGGTATACTGTTTGGTGAAAATGTATGTAACAGGCAGAAGGAGGCGTGGCAGACCCCATAAAGTATATATATTCTTATCAGGGAGAGAAGCCGAGTCGATTTAGCCCTGTCCGTCTGTCTGTATGTTTGAAAGCGTCGATCTCATGATATAAGAGCTAGAGACTTAATTTTTTTTGGAAGATCGTGTATATCACGATTCGATCGTGTTTGTTTCAAATAATCGATAACTATAATCGTTTTAATGTTATCGATTAAAACCCGATATCTTCATTTAGTTATAAAATTCTATTTAATTCATCTTTATAGTTAGAGTCTTCAAATTTAATGCATTTAATGTTATTTGAGTCTTACGCAATTTCGGTTTTTGTTAAATACCACGCCACCCTTCGCCTCAAATTGCTAAATCACGTATTTCAAGTACTAGAGACTTGTGCTTTGGCACATACACACATATGAATGTCATGATCAGCCCAACAAATTTGATCAAAATCGTTGGTCTAGAAAAAAAGTTATTAAACATTTAATATCTCATATTATCGGTGTCTTGCAGCAGCAGCTGCGAAGCTGGTGATTCATAATGCACAGTAAGCAGATTGTGTGCTTGTGCGTGCATCATTTTTTGTCATACATCTCCATACGTTCTGAACAATGTTGAGATCAGGAGAATATGGAGGACACTCCATAAGAACCACGTTTTGCGGCAGGATTCATATTTTAGCCACTCGGAAAGTATGAATTTGGGCATTATCCTTTGGAAAGTCCATGTAAATAGTCTAAAGATATTATTTAGCTCAGAAAACGCTTCCTCTAGCAAGTCTTTATAATGCGTTGCATTCATTTCTGTTGAAACTACCATACCATTACACCTTTCTCCCGGCTATGGTGCCGAGTCAGAAAATGTTCTTATCCACGATTGAATAACACTAGGTTATTCAAAGCGGTCTGTTAAATTAGCAGTGAAACGTCACTCTTTCCCAAATTCGCTAGTGCTCGCTGAACTTTGTAAGAAAATTTACGAGTTTTGACACTGTTATCTATCTTATAGCCAGTAGACAAAATAAAAACTTAAACGGTCGCCTCTTCCTAGTTATGAAAAGATTCCCAAAACTGGCAATATAAGGGTTTAGTTAATTTTTTTAGTTGTAAGTTGTTTTTGCGGTTATTGCTCAGGTAATCCTCTGACCGCTTACCCTTTCCTGTTGAATAACTTCACACTTTATATTCCAAGGCTTTAATTAGCAAAACTGAATAGTATTAATAAGGTTTAGTTGTTTCCCATCAACCCACATTATTATATCTGCCGCTTTCTGTCAATCTATGTATTAAAAATTTGATGGCTAACGACGATGAGCAGCATTGTTAGCTTCTGCCCAGATTTCTGGAGGTGGTTCCGGCAGATTATCGCTTTCTTGAGACTTCAAGCTAAGAACCTTACATTGTCTACTATTTAATGATTAATACACACGTTTTATTCCAGTATTCGGATGATTCTGACACCTCAGCAGGTGTGAACCGCAGCTTTATTGATATACCTTCAATGTGTATGATACGTAAATATTTTGGTATATTGGCATAAATAGACATTACTCATGGTGAAAATCTTGTCAATTTCGTCTTTATCCCATTAATTCTGACTTAGTATCCGCTCTGGGCGCATCATTGCTGCTCCGGAATGTCCTCTCAGTTCATGCCTTTATCTACTTAGTTTTTTTTTCTTTAATGCCATAAAATGATGCACGCGGGTTACTGTTACGATCCTATAAAGATCGCCCAAAAAATTTTATGGCCACGCCTACTAGGGGCGTGGCAAATCGGATCTGAAGATATCGTGATTTTACTAGTTTCCTTATATTTTGAGCACTATTGATGCTAGAGACTTGAGACTTGGTATATATACTCGGGTTAACATCCCACAATCGAAAAGCTATGGCGGATATATCTACGCCCTCAGGGGGCGTGGCAACTAATATCAGCTTATATCTCCCACGGTTTTAGTGCTAGAAGCTTAAGTGACTGGGGGCCTCCTCTACCGATTCCCCAAAAATTATTGTTATGCCCCAAAAGGGGCGGGGCATACAGAAAAATACCCTGTAATTTTCGACTTTTCCGAATGTAAGCATCCAAACTTTACAGTTATATTCCTGAACGCCCACTCTATGCACATGCCAAAAATTATTTGTCTACGGCCACTGGGGGCGTGGCAAATCAAAACTGAAACATCTGCAGCTTCTGAGCCAATAACGCGCCACATAATGACTTTGTGACCTTTGACCTTGTCTTTTGATTTGTTAAATTATATATATATGTTTGAAAAGAATATTTTATTAATACAAAATAACTAAATAAAGAAAATATAACAAAAATATCAACATGACCGCACCGGGGTTCGAGCCCACACCTCTACGATCGCCAACGAGCTTCTATCTAATTTTTAGAGTTGCCACCTCTCTTATTTTGAGAGATGCCATCTCTCTCGATTTAGGTGCGTATTTTTGCTAAGGTAAGGGTTCTAAGCTTCGATCTTAATTGAAACTGTCTGGCCACCTCCAATGAAAAGTTTTAATCTGCAGTTAATTTGAGCGGCGACAGGGGGGATTTAAGGTTAAATTTAAAATAATATAATGTGATAGAGGCCCCTGTGGGCTGCTGGGACGTGAAATAGTATTTCGCTGTCGTTTGCGTCCGACAGCAACGTTCTTACTTGTTTTATATTTAAAACGTTGATAAGTTGAAAACAAATTAATTTCATAACATAAAGTTGTATGCATAATGATGAAATCACTTCTCTCCCTATTCAAGTTCACGTAAAAAAGTATGCAATTTTTGAAGAACTAACAGACATTTTTTTTTTTTTATAAAAATATGGTTATTTTGAAGAAGTTTTGTTTAGGTACATTAATAGAGGATGAAATACTGAATCGAAAAAAGTATGGTATATCGGTTTAATAAGTTTATTTGAGTCAAATACATGTATATTCGATTTCAAATAGCGGTTCCTATTCAAGTGCATGGCAGTATATATATATATATATATATATATATATGCATATGTCGGTGCGTACGTTTGAGAGAGTGTATGGGTTTTGGGTATTTCACAAGAATAGTAATTTCATCATTATGGAAATAAATCATCAGCTTCTAATTGAGCTGTGATTGATTGTTTGCATTTTGTAGCTTTAGAAGAACCGTTTTAGCGGGGCGCCAGCGTTCTGTCGCTGACGCCGAGTGTGGTTTGGTGGAAGACGCGCACAAGAATTGCGCGTCTCGAGTTCAGTTAAAGTTAGAACTCGAGTGCGACCGAAACTCGCTGCGCGAACGAAATGAGTGAAGAAAATGTTTCTAATCCGACACATAAAAATACTATACTAACTTCTGCACATGCCCACTTTTTATCCTTTGAGCACATAGCTATTATACTTTAATTTTGTGAGCGTATCATAAAAACTACAGATACTTGATTATTACTACCTGATACCCAGCCAGCAGATGTTAAATAATAATCACAATGAAAAGAAAATAATTAATAATTGCCATTTTACAGATATTCTATTTACATATATTACTTACTGTTCAATGAGAGAAGATGGCGGAGTTAATTTTACTTTATTTGTGGAAGTAAAACTCGTTATGTCGACTATCCACAGCTGAACTTTTAAATTGGCAGTCCCTGGAGTCGGGTAACGCACATTTTTGGTTTCAGGAAATGAGCTTCCCAATAACATCCCGCTACCAATAAATATGGCGCCAGATGATAACCATGGATATGTCATTATTCCGACATGATTATCATTAAATGAGGCGAAAATAAAGTGACTTCCATCAATGGATGCCAATATAGCTTCCGGTATATCCAAAATTTTCTCTAAAATAAAATGATATATAATGAACACATTTTGCTGTTAAATATATATTTATTAACTCAGAAACCTTTAGTCGGGGTTCCCGACTGGGAGAGCTCCGGAGCCCCGTCCTTTCTGTGCTTATAAGTGTACTCGATGTCCACCAAAATTTTTAAAAATTAAACTGTATTAAAAAGTAACAAGTAAGAAAACTCTAGTCGCGCGTCCCGACTAGGAGATACCATGAACCCCGTGATATCTGCGTTTTTTAAAATACTGAATAATTAGCATTTCGTATAAACGCATAGAAAACTAAATTCAATTCATTTTCAACTGTTTAGCCAATAGCGCCATCTATGGTTCGATAGAATAACGCCATTCATGTTTCGATTTATTGAACAGCTGATAATTAGCAAATCATAGCGCCATCTATTGTACACTAAAATTTGCGGTTCTTAGAATTTGCTAGATGCACACAGTTCAATGTGTATGTGTGTACATGTATAGGAAAACAATTTGCTTTGCGTTGCTGGTCACGTGTTTGGCCGATTGGCCAAATGTTTTGTTTAATAACTTCTGCGCGAATTAATGGATTTGAATGAAATTTTCAGCTTATGTTCAATATATTTTATTACATTTTTTCCAAATTTTTTATAGTGTAAACCCATTCATTTACTGGCTTTGAGTGCAACTAACCTCAATTTAAATATTTGGGGAAATTTGGAGCCGGTATCCAAAATTAAACCAAAATCAAAATTAGATAAAATAAATATAAAACTTACAAAAAAATCTGGGAACTCTAGCTATAAAGACGTGTGAGATATAACTTTAGAATTTACGTTCGATAACGTTTTTAATCGATAACATTAAAATTAAAATAGTTATCGACTTTTTTGTCAAACTCGATCTTTTCGTGCTATACAGGAACCTACATAAAAAATTCAAGTCTCCAGCTCTTATAGGTTCTGAGAACGACGCGTCCATACATACGGACAGGCAGACGGACAGACGGACGGACAGGGCTAAATCGACTCGGCTTGTGTGTACGTTTTGCTTGTAATGAACATATACATGTGTATATAAAAGGAACGGAGAATGCTCGGAATAACAGTTCTTCGTAGGGTTCAGGGTATCCCATAGTCGAGCGGTCTCGACTAGAGTTTTCTTACTTGTTCTTACTTGTTTTTGGATTTGGTTTGTTTGGACACTTTTTGCCAATATGCAAGTGTAGATTGTTGCCTGCTGGGTTGTGTGAAAATCTGGTGAAAACTTAATGTGCTGGTCCTGCTGGGGTGCCTCCTGTATTTTTAAAGCCTTCTATGGTATAATCTTCATCCAATATTGTGCTAAAAAACTAAATATCGTGCCGCAGACTGATTTCTAAGCTCAGAAGATCTTTTTTTTGGCTAGTTTTTATACCTTGAACCCATTGAAAATGGGAAATCTGGGTAGATTGTTTTTGGTGAAATGTATGTAACAGGAAGAAGGAGGCGTGGCAGACCCCATAAAGTATATATATTCTTGATCAGGGAGACAAGCCGAGTCGATTTAGCCCTGTCCGTCTGCCTGACTGTCGGTCCGTCTGTCCGTATGTATGAACGCGTCGATCTCAGAGCTGACAATAGCTAGAGACTTAAAATTTTTTTGTAGGTCCCTGTATAGGGCGCGCATATCGAGTTTGTTTCAGAAATTCGATAACTGTTATCGTTTTATTGTTATCGATTAAAAACGAAAATCTAAATTCAGCTATAACATTCTATCTAATTCATCTTTGTAGGTAGGGTCTTCAAATTTTGCATTTAGTGTTGTTTGGGCCTTACGCAATTTCGGGTTTTGTTAAATTTTGGGTGCCACACCCCCTTCGCCTCAAATTTGTAACTAAAAAAAGTTATTAAGCATTTAATTTCCCATAGCATTGCAATGCAAAGCAGCCAAACAACAGCTGACGCACCGACTTGCGCTTGTGTGTGCTTGCCCCTGTGTATGTGTGTGTGTATGTTTTGCTTGTAATGAACGTACATATGCATGTGTATATAAAAGAAGCGAAGAATGCTTGGAATAGGGGTTCTTCGCTGGGTTCAGGGTATACCCTAGTCGAGCGGTCTCGGCTAGAGTTTTCATACTTGTTAATGTTCGTTTTGATATTATTACCCAGACTGAAACGTGGTTAAGCTCGAATGTTTATAATAGTGAGATTGTCTCAAATGATTTCACAATTTATAGATATGATTGTTTGACACGAAGAGGTGGAGGTGTCTTATAAGGTGTTAAATCTAATATCATCTCTGATTTGTTTATTATACCCTGAACCCATTGAAAATGGGAAATCAGGGTATAATAGTTTTGTGAAAATGTATGTAACAGGCAGAAGGAGGCGTGGCAGACCCCATAAAGTATGTATATTCTTGATCAGGGAGAGAAGCCGTGTCGATTTAGCCCTGTCCGTCTGTCTGTCCGTCCGTCTGTCCGTATGTTTGAACGCGTCGATCTCAGAAGATATAAGAGCTAGAGACAAATTTTTTTTTGGAAGTTCGTGTATATCACGATTCGATCGAGTTTGTTTCAAATAATCGATAACTATCATCGTTTTAATGTTATCGATTAAAACCGATATCTTCATTTAGTTATAAAATTCTATTTAATTCATCTTTATAGTTAGAGTCTTCAAATTTTGCATTTAGTGTTATTTGAGCCTTCTGCAATTTCGGGTTGTGTTAAATTTTGCATGCCACGCCCTCAAATTGCCCCATCGCCTCAAGTTGCTAAATCACGTATTTCGAGTACTAGAGACTTGTGCTTTGGCACATACACACATATGAATGTCATGATCACTCCCAACAAATTTAAATCGTTGGTCTAGAGAAAAAGTAATTAAACATTTAATATCTCATATTATCGGCCTCTTGCAGCAGCAGCGAAGCTGATGAGTCATAATGCACAGTTAGCAGATTGTGTGCTTGTGCGTGCGTCTGTGTGTGTGTATGTATTGCTTGCTGCAAATGTACACATAAAAGTAACGTAAAATGTTGGCGGCTCTTAGCAATCGCAGTTCTTCGCAGGGTTTAGGGGATCTCTTTGTCGAGCGGTCTCGACTAGAGCACTCTTACTTGTTTGTTCTTCATCTCATGATGTCGAGATTATTGGGGTAAATTAACTCTTAAATCTTGCGCCCCATTTATTACATGTCATATATTCACCCCTTCTGATGTTGAAGTTTATGATCAATATATAACTTTCATTAAAGAAGTTTATGGGCATGGAAAGGATAATGACTTCTTCTTGGGTGCCTTTGGTATACCTAACAATCTGAGCCTCTAATAATCTGAGCCCTACTCTTTATAATATATATTTATATTTATGATAAATTTCAAATCATCCGGGAGGTCTGACATGTATAATTACAGGGATATTGCGAAACTATCTTCTATTCCAATGTTATTTGAAACAATAATAAATGATTATTTTAAATCGATCAACCAATCCTTAAATAAAATGAAAACTGACCTTATATATATATACATATTTCAGTAAAGCATTTCATTCATTACATCATTAAGTATTACTTCTATAGCTTTACCTTATAGGTTTTTCTCCTCAACCTTTATTCTGGATTTCATCGCATTTAAAGGGTAGAACAGAAAGAGTTGTATTGAGAAAATCTTTTTCGAAACAAGTCTTCGTCTTGCCATAGGTGTATCTTTATAAATGAAGAGTTAAATTATCCATTTGTAACCAAACTCCCTCATATTTCATTGGCACTACATATTTTGGAATATTTTCCAACTATAAGGTCTCCACAGCAAAAATTGTATCAGGATCGTGTTGAATTGGTCTAAAAACAGTCTCTACTCTTTGCCCTACAATATCTAAACTTAAACCCTAATATCCGTCTACCGTCTTATCATAGTCGGTTTCTTCCTATTGATCTTCCTTCATTAATAAGTCGTTGAACAATCATTAGCATTGCTTTTCTACATTATTTGCTTGGCAATATTGATTCTTCCTGCCTGTTAATGCAAATTAATTTATCTGTGCTTTCCTGAACAACTACACATCTTTGGCCGTTGCATTTACCATTGGGCACATCCTTGCATTTAGCTTTTCTTAGGGAAATCACTCAAAGTGCCCATGCATGATGGGGATTAATTTGATGATCTGGCAAATATTCCACTTATTGGGGTGATTTTTCAAATATTTTAATTATATCCTGAACTCATTAAAAAAGGAAAATCAGGGTATAATGTTTTTGTTGAAATGAATGTAACAGGCAGAAGGAGGCGTGGCAGACCCCATAAAGTATATATATTCTTGATCAGGGAGACAAGCCGAGTCGATTTAGCCCTGTCCGTCTGCCTGGCTGTCTGTCCGTCTGTCCGTATGTATGAACGCGTCGATCTCAGAGCTGACAATAGCTAGAGACTTCAAATTTTTTGGAGGTCCCTGTATAGGGCGCGCATATCGAGTTTGTTTCAGAAATTCGATAACTGTTATCGTTTTATTGTTATCGATTAAAAACGAAAATCTAAATTCAGCTATAACATTCTATCTAATTCATCTTTGTAGGTAGGGTCTTCAAATTTTGCATTTAGTGTTGTTTGGGCCTTACGCAATTTCGGTTTTTGTTAAATTTTGGGTGCTACGCCCCCTTCGCCTCAAATTTGTAACTCCCGTATATCAAATACTAGAGACTTGTGCTTTGGCAGATACATACATATGACATGATCACGCCCAACAAGTTTGCATTGCTATGCAAAGCAGCCAAACAACAGCTGACGCACCGACTTGCGCTTGTGTATGCGTGCGCCTGTGTGTGTGTGTGCTGTACTTGTACGTACATATACATATGCATATAAAAGAAACGGAGAATGCATGGAATAGCGGTTCTTCGTAGGGTTCAGGGTATACCCTAGTCGAGCGGTATCGACTAGAGTTTTCTTACTTGTTATATTGAAAATGGGAAATCAGGGTATAATGTTTTTGTTGAAATGTATGTAACAGGCATAAGAAAGCGTGGCAGGGAGACAAGCCGAGCAGATTTATCCTTATCCGTCTGTGTGAACGCGTCGATCTCAGAACCTACAAAAGCTAGAGACTTGTGCTTTGGGACATACATACATATGGATGACATGATCATATGGATGACATGATCCCAACAAGTTTGATCAAAATCGTTCGTCTAGAAAACAGGTTATTAAACATTTAATTTCCAACAACATTGGCATACAAATTGCAGCCCAAACACAGCTGACCCACCGACTATCGTTTGTATGCGCGTTCATCTGTGCGTGTGTTTGTATGGTTTGCTTGTAATGAACATACATATACATGTGTATATAAAAAAAACGGAGATTGCTCGAAAAAGTGGTTCTTCGCAGGGTCAGGGTATACCCTAGTTGAGCGGTCTCGACTTGAGTTTTCTTACTTGTTTAATTTCGTTTTCTGTGTTTGGCTGCTTTTTCGTAAAAATTCGGTTCATTATTTAGACGTTTTCGAGTTTGCATTATATAGAGTACTCCATGTAAAAATTTTGGGTGTTTACTATTTAGGGGTGTCACTATACCCAGACAGCACTGTATGTAGATCATATGCTGAAAATTTAATTAAAATCCATTTAGTCCTATACGTGTGCACACATACACACACATACATTGAGCTGCGTAAATCTAGTAAATTCTAAGAACCGCAAGTTTAAGTGTAGATTTGCTAGATGGCACTTTTCTTAAAATTAAATATTGAATTTAATTTAATATGCGTTTATGATAAATGGAAGGTAGATCGAACGGAGTTTAGGGAATCTCCTAGTCGGGACTAGAGTTTTCTTTTGTTAGTTTTTGGGGCGTTGATAGAGATCACAAGTTTCTTAATTTTGAAAGGTGTGACACTAAAACTGTAGGAAACGGTTGACCAATTTCCATTTCGTAAAACCAATATACTTATTTAACTTTGTGAATAAATGTAATATACAAAAAGTTGCTTAAAAGCCAATCGGTTACTTATGGCAACCTTCTGCAGACCATTGCGAAGAAAGATGCGCTGTCAGTCTTTGATAAATTTTCAGCAGAAATCACTGCCAAGCACTCAAAGCTGATCACATTTTGTGTCGTCACAAAAGGTCGAAGTTGGCGTCCACGCCATAAACACCATCATTGGAAGTGATTAACAACAGGAAAAAAGAACTACCTGAACTACCTGAAATTATTCCAAAAAGGATACACAACAAGTATGAAAACTCTAGTCGAGACCGCTCGACTAGGATATACCCTCAACCCTGCGAAGAACCGCTATTCCGTGCATTCTTCGTTTCTTTTATATACACATGCATATGTACGTTCATTACAATCAAAACATACACACACATACACAGGCGCAAGCACACACAAGCGGAAGTCGTTGCGTCTGCTGTTGTTTGGCTGCTTTGCATGGCAATTCTATGGGAAATTAAATGTTTAATAACTTTTTTCTAGACCAACGATTTTGATCAAACTTGTTGGGCGTGATCATCTCATCTATATGTATGTGTGTGCCAAAGCACAAGTCTCTAGTATTTGATATACGGGAGTTACAAATTTGAGGCGAAGGGGGCATGGCACCCAAAATTTAACAATAACCGAAATTGCGTAAGGCTTACGTAATAATAATAAATGCAAAATTTGAAGACTCTAGCTAGAAAGATGAATTAAATAGAATTTTATAGCTGAATTTAGATGTTCGTTTTTAATCGATAACAATAAAACGATAACAGTTATCGAATTTCTAAAGCAAACTCGATATGCGCGCCCTATACAGGGACCTACAAAAAAAAATTGAAGTCTCTAGCTATTGTTAGTTCTGAGATCGACGCGTTCATACATACGGACAGACAGACGGACAGGGCTAAATCGACTCGGCTTGTCTCCCTGATCAAGAATATATATACTTTATGGGGTCTGCCACGCCTCCTTCTTCCTGTTACATACATTTCAACAAAAACAATCTACCCTGAATTCCCATTCTCAATGAGCTCAGGGTATAAACATGGTTGTAGGCTTTTTACCCATATTGATGATACAGCTTAGGAGCTTGGAACTGCTGAAGAACAATGGTCAAAGCTGTATCCGTGCAAATTGGTAATTATGGTAATGTTTCATTCGCTCAGATATTGCTCCGATACTTCTCGCCAGACGCGTCAATGTGCTAGAGTTTATTGAGCAGCTATATAACTCAATAAACTGACTACAAGAGAGTTCGGTCCATACGGAGTCAAAGAAAATGAGAACACACGATGTCGTTTTACCAAGTGGACGGCCGCGACGTAAATAGATGTCAGAACTTTAGAGCCCTGCCTGTAAAAAGTCAAACACAAACAGCAGACCCCTTATTGATGGAGGCTCACTAAAAATTCTTATATCTGAAGAAACCACCCCACAGCACAAACTGGGACGAATGAAAGTAAAAAAAAGAAGCGATTTAAAGTAAATTCGTGAACACATGGTCATGCTTAAACTTTAGAGACCGCTATTTTGAAAAAATTGATTGAAATGGATGTCAAGAAGGGCTGCGAGCTAGCAGACCCATATTGCAATGAACCTAGTAGAGCTCCCCTAATAATTTTGGGAAAAGTGAAGAAAATTAATGAAACTTTAGAACAAATGACTGAACTTGAACGGCAACACAGTTTGATCATCGAGCGACAAAGTAATCTGCTGCTTCTGGGTGCTTGAGAGTGACACCAGCGATTTGGAAGATAACCCTGATTGTAAAAAAGTGTTTCCAGATCAACCATAACCATAGCATTCCGAAAAAACGTTGAGTTAGGAAACTCTCGGAAACTGTCTATGGGAAGACTACTGCAACTGGAAAATAAACTTAGAAAACACACGCAAATCTCAAATAGGCGATTGTATCAATATGCAAAAGGTACACTCTGGAAATTTAGAATTTCACAGTTTGCCCATAAAGAACCCTTACACGGCCGACTAAAGCTGATGAGGAACTTTATTTAAAGGGAGGTTTGGATTTTTTGCACATTAAAAAATATTTACGCGAATGTGTTATAGACAAGAAATAGAAAATCATATTTTTGATGCTATAAGAAAATAGAAGTCTTTCCTCAGTTCTTGAAAAGCAAGGCATCAAGTGGCACGTTGTCCCGCCGGCAAGTGGCTGGACAACATCAGGTCGCACTTGGTATATCTATGGGTTATATGGTTAGTGGCTGAACTCACGTCCGGTGCTCCCCTTAAGTATTGGCTCGGATAGAGACGTTGCTTTGACTCCTGGTCATTTTATGGAGCTTCAGAACACTTTGGAAATTGGGTCTTTAGACAGATGGAGACACATGCATGCATTCAGACATGAATTCTGGAGGTCATCACTGCAACAACAAACAATGTGGCGGCAAGAAAAGTCAAACCTCACTAGAGACAACATTTTTATACCCTGAACCCATTGAAAATGGGAATTCAGGGTATAATGTTTTTGTTGAAATGTGAATGTATGTAACAGGCAGAAGGAGGCGTGGCAGACCCCATAAAGTATATATATCCTTGATCAAGGAGAGAAGCCGAGTCGATTTAGCCCTGTCCGTCTGTCTGTCTGTCTGTCCGTCTGTCGTCTGTCCGTCCGTCCGTCTGTCCGTATGTATGAACGCGTCGATCTCAGAACTTACAATAGCTAGAGACTTCAAATTTTTTTGGAGGTCCCTGTATAGGGCGCGGATATCGAGTTTGTTTCAGAAATTCGATAACTGTTATCGTTTTTTTGTTATCGATTAAAAACGAAAATCTAAATTGAGCTATAAAATTCTATCTAATTCATCTTTCTAGCTAGAGTCTGCAAATTTTTTAAACATTTGATTTACCATAGCAGTGCCATGCAGTGCGGTGTCGACTAGAGTTTTCTTACTTGTTATACCCGGAACCCATTAAAAATGGGAATTCAGGATATAATGTTTTTGTTGAAATGTATGTAACAGGGAGAAGGAGGCGTGGCAGACCCCATAAAGTATATATATTCTTGATCAGGGAGACAAGCCAAGTCGATTTAGCCCTGTCCGTCTGTCTGTCCGTCTGTATGTCCGTCTGTCCGTCTGTCCGTATGTATGAACGCGTCGATCTCAGAACTTACAATAGCTAGAGACTTCAAATTTTTTGTAGGTCCCTGTATAGGGCGCGCATATCGAGTTTGTTTCAGAAATTCGATAACTGTTATCGTTTTATTGTTATCGATTAAAAACGAAAATCTGAATTGAGCTATAAAATTCTATCTAATTCATCTTTCTAGCTAGAGTCTGCAAATTTTGCATTTAGTGTTATGTAAGCCTTACGCAATTTCGGTTTTTGTTAAATTTTGGGTGCCACGCCCCCTTCGCTCAAATTTGTAACTCCCGTATATCAAATACTAGAGACTTGTGCTTTGGCACATACATACATATGGATGACATGATCACGCACAACAAGTTTAATCAAAATCGTTCGTCTAGAAAAAAAGTTATTAAACATTTGATTTACCATAGCAGTGCCATGCAAAGCAGCTAAAGAACAGCTGTCGCACCGACTTCCGCTTGTGTGTGCGTGCGCCTGTGTGTGTGTGTGTATGTGTTGCTTGTAATGAATATACATATACATATGTTTTATAAAAGAAACGGAGAATGCACGGAATAGCGGTTCTTCGCAGGGTTCAGGGTATACCCTAGTCGAGCGGTCTCGACTAGAGTTTTCTTACTTGTTTTTATACCCTGAACCCATTGAAAATGGGAATTCAGGGTATAATGTTTTTGTTGAAATGTGAATGTTTGTAACAGGCAGAAGGAGGCGTGGCAGACCCCATAAAGTATATATATTCTTGATCAGGATGACAAGTCGAGTTGATATAGCCATGTCCGTCTGTCCGTATGTATGAACGCGTCGTTCTCAGAACCTATAAGAGCTAGAGACTTGAAATTTTTTATGTAGGTTCCTGTATAGCACGAAAAGATCGATTTTGTAAAAAAAAATCGATAACTGTCTTAATATTAATGTTATCGATTAAAAACGAAATCGATGCTCAGTTATATAAATCTATATAATTAATCTTTATAGCTAGAGTCTCCAAATTTTGCACTTAGTGTTATGTGAGCCTTATACAATTTCGGTTTTTGTTAAATTTTGGATGCCACGCCCCCTTCTCCTCAAATTTGTAAGTCCCGTATTTCAAATACTGGAGACTTGTGCTTTGGCACATACATACATATAGATGACATGATTACGCCTGACAAGTTTGATCAAAATCGTTTGTCTAGAAAAAAATTTATTAAACATTCAATTTCCCATAACATTGCCATGCAAAGCAGCCAAACAACAGCTGACGCACCGACTTGCGCTTGTGTGTGCTTGCGCCTGTGTATGTGTGTGTGTATGTTTTGCTTGTAATGAACGTAGATGTGCATGTGTATATAAAAGAAACGAAGAATGCAGGGTTCAGGGTATACCCTAGTCGAGCGGTGTCGACTAGAGTTTTCTTACTTGTTATTAAAACATTTTATATCGTGAAATTCCGCCATTTAGCAGTTCGCAGAGATACCTGTTGTTCGTGATGTTATAGAGATCCAAGAGTCTATACAGATTCCCGCTTCCTTTGCCGACTGTTGCTTCAACATATATACATATATATATTATATTATATATTATATTATATATACAGATTTCAGTAAAGCATTTGATTCAGTTTACCATGTAGTCTTACTCCAAAGGCTTGATATTATAGGTTTCTCTCTTCAACTTTTATCCTGGATTTCATCCCAAAGAGTTGTGTCGAAAACAGCTTTTTCAAATCAAGTCTTTGTCTTTCCAGGTGTACCTCACAGTAGTCATATTGGACCGTTATTTTTCTCTCTATTGATACACGACCCTCCCAGTTGTATTGCTTATTCAAAGATCTTGATGAATTCAGATGACGTAACACTTTGTCTCTCGCATTCTAATATACTCGATTATCTACGCTTACAAAATGATCTTAATACCTTTCAATCGGCCAATCGGTTGCATTTAAACTGTTCTAAATGTATGAAAATTACCTTCTTACTTACTACATATATTTCTTATTATTCAAATAATAATAATTCATTGCAACACATTTTCCAATCGAAGATCTTGGTATTTCAAAGGCCCGGTTCAATACTTGCTAAGTCATTTGACTTATCACATGAAATGAATTTTCTAGTTGTAATGAAATATAAAAACTGAATTGTAATTAGTGTAAAGAGCAGCACAGGAGTGACGAGAGCGAGAGCGATTGCTCTTCGGCAATTTGACTTGGTGAATACCACAAATTGCTCTCGATATGGTTTTGGATTGGACCAAGCCCTTGTCTTAGGACATTTTTTGGCCCAAGATGGAATCCTCATCATCAAGTGGAATATTAACAGGAGTAGGATATGAATTGCTTCAATAACCAGGAAAGTACATGGAGTTATATATGTACATATACCGAGTATATCTCTATATATGCCTGTCTTTTGAGAAATGTTTAATTTTTTCATATATTGTTATCTAACATAATAGACATAAATTGACATGTTCTCGAATCTTACGAAGATACATGTAGTCAAAACGGAGCCAGAGAGTTCAACCTATGTTCGAAACCTAGTTATTTCACACATCTTTGCTGCACCTTTTTAGATTGTACTCAATTCGTCGACCTCTTTAGTCTTCGCTATTGGCGTATTATTGTTCGCACAATCTAGCAAGAGCACATATGCAGAAATCACCAGAGTTTTTCGCACTCTGTCGTGATATTTATGTGCACATTTGTCGCTTGCGAAGATACAGTGCTGATACATTGTCGTTGCTATCCGTTACTATCTTCGTCATCATTTGCGCTCTCCCTTTGCGCTTTTTGTTCGCCAAAATGAATAAGTGTGCATGTGCAGTCGTCTCTGAGTGCATGCGCATCAGTCACGATCAAACAGTTGGTTGTTGTCTTAGCTAAATAATTTACAGGTGTCTGTTACAGTTGTTTAGAAACAGCTCAATTATAACTTGCTACACTAACACAAAATTTTGATTACCGATCGAACGCAGTGGGTAATATTCTGAAGCACCTTAGCTTACCGTCATTGTTTAAATTACTATTAGTTTTCAATTGAAATTGGTTTCAATTGAACTTTACTTTTGAGAATCATGACTGGCAAGCAAGGAAAGAATCGGTTTATGGACATTACAAACGATATAACTTGTATCAATAAGTCTTCGAAAAAATATACAGTATCAGTAGAGACTTTCGAAATGAAGTGTAGATTATAAATATGAAGCCGATATATATAAAGGGCGTTTAATATACAGCAAGAGCTGGACGATCTCAATTCAGATTTGGTACCTCGATCAAGAATTATGTATGCTTACCAAAGCACCCCTAATGAAGCGTGATAGTGAATGTCAACCAGAAAGGGAGAGTCATGCAAATAGAAAATGATTAATTCCATGTCATATTCAAAAAATTTTCCTAAGGTAAAGGTACTAAAATTGTGTGGCGAGTATTCTGAATACAAGAAATTTATAGATCCTTTTGAGATTTATGTTGACAACGATACATTTCTTTCAAATTTACAATAGAATTTACAATCGAGAGGCACTTGGTAATGTTAAAGCTCGTCAAATAACAGATGAGAATTACCCCAAAAATTTGAATGCTTTAAAAAAATGTATATCAAATCCAGTGTCTTAAATTTTAACATCATTTTAAAACTATTTAAACTGCTTACCACGTCGGCACCATCAGCATCTTTCTTGCGTATGCTGATTGATTCGGTGCGGGCTGTTTATGAATCGCTATTATGCTAGAATCTGATAGACAGATTTTTAAAGTCATGCTGATCCAGGTAGACACAGGCATTCGCTTAAAATGGAAAGTGAATGTAGGCTACGCAAACTGACATTGTGGAATAATTTTGAAGATGCTTTAAACAGATGATATAAACATTTGACTGCTGAAGAAGCTTCTTCTGCATGTGGCGTAGGTCGTAAGGCAACTCATGACAGTGGAAAAATAGGGGGAAAAACGTCATTAACCGTAGCTCTTCCAAGTCACTGCCGTGTTTGCTCTAAGCCCCATCAGTCCATGCTGCATGAGGCTACTCAGGCCTCAGCGGCTGCATTGGTAGTTCATAGGCCCATGTCGTCACAGTTGTTGTATGTCAATCGTTCGTCACAGCAGTGAAAGATCCATAGCAATTCGTGAGAACGGACGACACAGAAATCATGACTGATATTGGTATCCCACGGAAACTAGCAACAGTCTAACTCTACACGTACAGCTTTTAGTTTGATTGTGTCTGGTCGTTGCCAAAGTAGCAAAGTAGCCGATCGTTCGTCAACTTTAATGAGTGTTGTGAAGGACTTTGTGGAGACTATTGGGTGAAATACCTCGGGCCTCGCACCTCGTTACCATTCAAGTCAAGTTTACATTTTCTAGGCATGTCATTTGAAATAGCCACGCCACGGTTTATGGCTCTAGAAAGAATAATGTGCAAAGAAGATGACATTCGGTCAATGTATATCGACTTCATGAAGGAGTATTTGGCCTTGGGTCATGTGAGGCTGACAATAAAGTTCCGAAAAAGCCGCATTACTCTATATCAATGCGTGCTAAGATACGTTTCTAGTGCGATCCAGCTAAGGATGACATTTTTATTTACAACGCTGATCCGCATAATACTTTATTGTTCTGTTTCATCAATGGAAAAAGTGAGAAACATATCTCTTTAATTTCTTCAGCTTCTGAAATAAGTTTTGCCTTTCTTGCAGTAATATTTGTAATTCAGCACACAGAGTTTGCGCAAGAAATAGACTAACTAAAAAGTCTACAGTTTTGCAACCGGCTCTTCAAAAAACTGACACCATTTCTGCACTCACATCAGCACGGCAAGTGTGTGTTGTTGCGAGTGGCGTTCGGTAATGCAAGAAAACGCGTGTATTGTTTTCGGTATAAGCTGAAACATTTGTCGCAAATAATAGGTAATCTTCCCGCTGATCGTTTACACGGGAACTGACCCTTTGATATTTCTTTGCTTCTCGTCGAACTAGTAACGGATTAAACCTCTACCACCATTTTAATGTGTCTATCCAGGTTCATTGGTCGACGACAAAGCCACCAATTTCGTGGGTGCTCCACGCACGTTGGCAGAATAGTGGTCACAAGGACCAGATCTGGAACATATAAACTGATAATTATGTTAGTTTAAGTATAATTTGTATTGAAGCCCTGCGGTCTTTCAATGCGGTCATTAATTCATTTGAGTTAGTACTTAAGATGAATTGTCTAGTTGTAATGAAATATAACAACTGAATTGTAATTATCGTAAGTTAATTCAAAACCGGTAGTGTAAAGAGCAGCACAGGAGTGGGGGCAATTGCTCTCTTGCTATTCGGTCTCCCATGCTCGCTCTCTGGTCCGCTAGCTTAAGCGTAATAAATGATGATGTAATAATGATGATGTAAAAAAAAGTACTCAAGTGAAAGAATTCGCTTCAAGTTGATTTGGTGAAGACTTAACTCTTTTAATCTTAAATAAATTCTTCAAACTTTAGTGATTGGCCAATTGGTTGCATTTAAACTCTTCTAAATGTATGACAATGACCTTCTATCGTACTCTTGGACTCAAAACTCCGTTTCAATATCTGTATCTTTATAAATGAAGAGTTAAATTATCCCATTGTAACCAAACTCTTTCATATTTCATTGGCACGACATATTTTGGAATATTTTCCAATTGTAAGGTCTCCACAGCAAAATTGTATCAGGATCGTGTTGAATTGTTCTGAAAACAGTTTCTATTCTTTGCATCTGATTATTCGTTGCACAGTGCCTTTCACGTTTTATGCGCTAACTACAATAAATTGTATCACGTTTTTGCCTTTAAGCCATAGCTCGCAAATAACAGTTGAGCATTTTGCATAGTCTTCGAATAAGAGTTTTCACTGAGTATTTGACGAAAATGCTCGCGAGCGAGCGAAAAAAACGGGACTTCGCTCAGTTCGCTCGAGCTCGGACTACAACTGTTTTTATAGCCTGAACCCATTGAAATTAGGAAATCAGGGTATAATGGTTTTGTGAAAATGTATGTAACAGGCAGAAGGAGGCGTGGCAGACCCCATAAAGTATATATATTCTTGATCAGGGAGAGAAGACGAGTCGATTAAGCCCTGTCCGTCTGTCTGTCTGTCCGTCTGTCCGTATGTTTGAACGCGTCGATCTCAGAAGATATAAGAGCTAGAGACTTCAATTTTTTTTGGATGTTCGTGTATATCACGATTCGATCGAGTTTGTTTCAAATATTCGATAACTATCATCGTTTTAATGTTATCGATTAAAAACCGATATCTTCATTTAGTTATAAAATTCTATTTAATTCATCTTTATAGTTAAGGTCTTCAAATTTTGCATTATTTGAGCCTTCTGCAATTTCGGTGTTTGTTAAATTTTTGATGCCACGACCTCAAATTGCCCCTTCGCCTCTAATTGCTAAATCATGTATTTCAAGTAGCAGAGACTTGTGCTTTGGCACATACACACATATGAATGTCCTGATCACGCCCAACAAATTTGATCAAAATCGTTGGTCTAGAAAGAAAGTTATAAAACATTTAATATCTCATATTATCGGTGTCTTGCAGCAGCAGCAGCGAAGCTGATGAGTCATAATGAAAAGTTAGCAGATTGTGTGCTTGTGCGTGCGTCTGTGTGTGTTTTTGTGCGTGCGTCTGTGTGTGTGTATGTGTTGTTTGCTAAATACATATAAATGTAACGGAGAATGTTAGCGGCTCTTAGCAATCGCAGTTCTTCGCAGGGTTCAGGGGATCTCTTTGTCGAGCAGTCTCGACTAGAGCACTCTTACTTGTTTTCGTTTCAATAATAAGTTCAATAAATGCAGACGATTTAAATGTATTATTAGTTATTAAATTAACAATAGGCAGTATAAGTTTAGTACTAGTTAAATAAATTAAATAAATATTCTTAATACCAAAAAAAAAAACATTTTTTTACATCAAGGCAAATTAATGTAAGAGTGCTCAAAAAACCTTTTGCATTGACTTTTTCAGTCAGTTGCTCACTTACTGAGGCTCAGCTCTCGAGCAATAATTTTTTCGCTCGCGAGCAGATGCTCGGCAAAACAGATCGACGCAAAAAACCCAAAACAACCCTCATGCGAAAACCGATTCAAACAAGAAAAAATCGCTCTTGCTCAGAGCGAGAGCGGAATATTTTTTCTTTTTCGCTCCTTCTCTGACCTTGAGCGTAAAGAAAAAACGCTCAATTGTTATTTGCGAGCTCAACTGTGAACTGTCTCTTCAATTAATTAAATCCTTCCTTTTAGCTTTTCTTCGTGAAATCACCCAACGTGCCCATGCATGATGATGTGTAGTATGTTCACATATCGAATGCTCACTGTACTCAGTGGTATTCATAAATATTATTACAAATACATTGTAGCACTTGGCTACAATGAGTGCAATGGACTGGAGAGTGCTGTGTCGCCATAGTTGACATATTACATATTGGCATATTTATGTCACCAATTGAAGATAATACATTCTCTCTGCCGCGGCGACTCTTCGCCAGCTGTTATACATATATGTAAACATTTATACATAAGCAGCCCGCTCCTCTGCCTGAGTCACTGGCAGCGCAGCTACGCGGTATTTACATAGCTATAAAATTGAATTGTCTATAAACTAAGAACACTCAATAAAGAATGATCTAAAGATCCAATGTAAGCTTTCAACCAATACATGGCGACCGTGACTAATAATTAAGGACCTCAGACTTCGAATCCGAAGATGACAGGATTGGAGATTCGTGTGCCGCCCAGCTGAGCTGTGAATTGCATCTCTCGCCTGAGTCCGCCTTTCTGCAATAACGAAAGAATAACGACGAATAATACGATCAAAAAAAAATAAATAGATTAAAACCAAAATCTGAAAACAGTGCCTCAAGTGTTTATGCTTACAGTTATTAAAGCAAAAAAATAAAAATAAAATAAATAAACGCAAAAACAAACAAACAAAACAGAAACAAATTAAACTAGGAGCGGGTTACTGAAGCTCCCAAAGAACTACTAAAACCAGTCGAGACCGCTCGACTAGGGTATACCCTGAACCCTGTGAAGAACCGTTATTCCGTGCATTCTCCGTTTCTTTTATATACATATATATGTATGTTCATTACAAGCAACACATACACACACACACAGCCACACGCAAGTCGGTGCGTCAACTGTTCTTTGGCTGCTATTTGTGTGCCAATGTTAAGGGAAATTAAATGTTTAATAACTTTTTTTCTAGACCAACGATTTTGATCAAACTTGTTGGGCGTGATCATGTCATCCATATGTATGTATATGCCAAAGCACAAGTCTCTAGTACTTGAAATACGTGTTTTGCTAATTTGAGGCCAAGGGGCGTGACATCCAAAATTTAACAAAAACTAAATTGCATAAAACACACATAAAACTAAATGAAAAATTTGAAGACTCTAACTATAAAAATGAAATATATAGAATTATATATCTGAGTATCGATTTACTTTAAGTCGACAACATTAAAATTAAGACAGTTATCGATTTTTTTAAAACAAACTCGATCTTTTCGTGCTATACAGGAACCCACATAAAAAATTTCAAGTCTGTAGCTCTTATAGGTTCTGAGAACGACGCGTTTACACATACGGACAGACGGACAGGGCTAAATCGACTCGGCTTCTCTCCCTGATCAAGAATATATATGCTTTATGGGGTCTGCCACGACTCCTTCTGCCTGTTACATACATACACATTTGAACAAAAACATTATACCCTGAATTCCCATTTTCAATGGGTTCAGGTCTTACAAAAAGTTTTAAAATTGAGCGGATCCTTATCTGCTCAATAGATGTATAGCCCGTAAAGCTATACGAACAAATAGGTAGAATAATGTCAAATGTCAAACATTTGGTAAATTTGAAAACATGTTTTATAATAACATATACATATATAGCACACCCACAATGGCGTTAATTGATTTAAAAACAGTGGACTCCACTGCTAAAGTAATTTATAAAATCGAATCATCAAATATTGATTTAAAATTGACAAATATATTGTTGTCAATACTTGTCTTGATTTTGTGTGCTTATGTTCTTTATAATAAGTGTGTAACAAAGAGGGCCTTAAGCCAAGCTAACAATTTGGACAAAGTATAAAAAAAAATTTAGAAAATTTAAGCTAAGATTCAATAAAATGTCAATAAAACATAAGTATATACCAGTTGGAAAACTTGTACATATCGCCATACAATTGTAAGAGCTCACATCTAATAGGATGCAAAAATAAAGAAAAAGCCCTAGTTCTAATTTCAATACCTAACGTAGAGGTAAGCAGTATCAAAAGATACGACAAGCTAGGTCCCATAACGATCAACGTTGTCAATAAGTATTAATTTACTTATATTATACAAGATCAATTGACATTGTTTAATGGAATGAAACGAAATAGTGTCCATTATTAAACATGAACGTATTGAGTTTGATAAATCATTTAAGTGCTTAAATAATTTCAAACTCAACCAAAGTAAAAGTTCGCGAAATAACCTATACAAAATTTAAATAGATTAAAGTAATTGCATTTAACGCAAGTAAATGATGTGTTAAAATGACTACGAAAATAATTACAACTATTTATGCCGAATATAATTACCACACCAGATTTGAGGAGTCAGTATTAATGGATATTGACCAAATTGAGCTACAATCCAATCCGGAAGACAAACACAGTTCCTGACTTCCTCAGTCGAAAAAGATCGGCAATACGTCAGACAAGCCTCAACGTCAAACCCAGAATTTGACGGCAACAAGCTATCACTCCAACGCTTTTTGACAGCGTTAAGAACAACTGATCCGACTAAAGGAGATCAAGAAGATTTATCCATTGCAGTTATCAAATCAATGATAATAGGCACAATCCTTTATAAAGTCCAAAATGAGACAACAACAAGAAGCTCACTGATAACGTCAAAGGAGAATCCTCCGATATTATTAAAGCCAAATTGTCAAAAACCATACAGAAAGAGAAAACTGCCCAAAAGTTTACTACAGAAATTAACAATTTAGGAAAGCTCTTGGAGGCTTTGCATATTGATGAGGGCCCATCGGCCGAACATGCTGATAAATTCAGCACCCAAGAAACCATTAGTACAATACATTTAAATTAAAAATTGGGGCCATGGAAAACTCATAACAATTCTTGAGGCAGGAAACTTCAAAACCATGAATGAAGAAAGTACTTACATTGTAGTACTGAAATGACAGGCAACCCAAATTCAATATTGTTCGCCCAAAGTGGTGATTACAACGACACAAATAATTATCGCGGTAGAGGCAATGGTCGCGATTATCATAATAATAATTATAATGTTAATAATCGCAAAAATGGCCAAAATTATAACTGCAATAACAGTTATAGAGGACGCAATAGTGGCAATGGTAGAGGAAATTATAGAGGAAATAACCACCAAACACTTCGAGAAACGCCCAGCAACCTTTAGATACTCAGCAGTAGGAATCATTCAAGTTCACACCATCAATCTCAGCCCAAACACATTCGTAACTTTTGTAAATGTAACAACGGGAAAAGAACTAGTATTTTTAGTGGACACTGGTGCACAAATATCCATATTAAAAGAAAATGCCGATGTTTTTCAATACATCAAAACTAATCACGTAATCAATATACAAGGAATACGTCAAGAAGTAACCAAACCAAAACTATAACTAGCCGATACTGCTCGGCTAGGGGATACCCTGAACCCTGCGAAAAACCTGATGCTTGGGCTGCTATTTGTATGTCAATGTTATGGGAAATTAAATGTGTAATAACTTGAACGTTTTTGATTAAGTTTGCTGGGAGAGATCATGTCATTTATATGTGTGTATGTGTCAAAGCACAAGTCTCTACTACTAAACTAAATTGCATAAAACACACATAAAACTAAATGAAAAATTTGAAGACTCTAACTATAAAAATGAAATATATAGAATTATATATCTGAGTATCGATTTACTTTAAGTCGACAACATTAAAATTAAGACAGTTATCGATTTTTTTAAAACAAACTCGATCTTTTCGTGCTATACAGGAACCTATACCTACATACAAAATTTCAAGGCTATTATAGATGCTAAGATGGACGCGTTCATACATACGGACAGACGGAAATGGCTATAAATACTTGGCTTGTCTCCCTGATCAATATCTAGCTTTTGTAGGTTCTGAGACAGAGCTAAATCGGCTCGGCTTCTCTCCCTGATCCTACATTAGACCATTTTCTCTTAATGAATTATTCATATTTTCTTTGTAAAGATCCTTCGGTTTATGCCGACTGTGTGCTCGTGCCAGCAAACTTATATGTAAACTTCTGCGATAAATTATAAATCACTTGTGATTCTTTAGTTTTGCACTGTTATATATATTTTCGATCTTCGAAGCTTAAACGTATACTAACGAAAGCTAAACGGCTACCTCGCTTTGTGCACCTGTACACAGAATCGCACGTTAGCGTGTGATGCACACCGGTCAGTCTCTTCGCTGGTTAGGCTCTGGTGAGCACTCCAGGTGACGCCAAGATTCGCCCTGTATTCTCCGATGACTCGCTCGGATCCACCTTGAATTTGTTTCTAATTTTCTAACTTTCACTTTTATTTTTTCATTGATTAATCCAAAGCTGAACTGCAGGCGCCTTTTTATAGCAGAGACACAAACCCTTCCACTCAAACCAACTGTTGGCATGCGAGTGAAAGTAACCAACAGCTTTCTCGCTGCCACGAGCGGCACTTCGGCTAGCGGTCACCGATAATTAGTGTGTGCGATGCGGGCCAATCGGGAATCGGCAAACGAGACTATCGCTCGACTTTTTTCCAGTCGCGAGGGTCGCTTTTACCGTACTCACATCGCTGTGTAGGAATATTTATGTGCCTGTACGCCCACATATGTATATAACTACCAGAGCTCACAAATAAAAGTTAAGCGTTTTTTCTTTAGACTAAAGGTCACAGCAGAAGGGAAAAAAGTCAACAAATCCGTTCTTGCTCTGAGCAAAAGCATATTGAAAATGCGGGTTCCACAGACACCTGAGTTGCCAGTGTAGGCGCACTTAAATGTGTTAGTTTAAGCTTGATATCAATACAAAATTTGAATATTTCGTACATTTTTTAAATTTATTTAAAAGATAATTGACATAGCTTGAGTCAACTTAAAAAAAAACTAAAGAAATTGGTTTATAGCTTAAAAGAGAAGACAAATAACTATTTCGAAAATATCACCAACTTTACTTTGGGGGTACTTTACTTGTCAATCCGGCCAGCTATGCCCCAATTCACAGCCCTGTATGGTCAGTGATATAATTGAAAAGTGGAAAATAGATGCGTTATAGAAAACTTTAAAACAAAGTTATAAAAGAAGCCTAACTCTAATTT